>CAUYUJ010020047.1:159990-165488 GCA_963575745.1 Prorocentrum cordatum
GCGCGCCCAGCCACGCCTGCATGGCCCCGCGCGGGACCCTGCCGAGCTGCACGTTCAGGATCACCTTGGTGAAACTGTCCCACGCTTCCTCGTGTTCTGGCAGCTACGCCCAGTGCTCACCCCGGGCGCCACAGGGACCCGCGCCGCGATGCCTCGGAGCGTGGACGCACGCGAGGCGCAGCTGCATCAGAAAGCGGTCGGCATCCTCACCCGTAGGCTGCACGAATGGGATGTCTGGCTGGGAAGTGGCTCTGGGGAACACCGTCGGGAGGCCACGGCGGGAGCGGCAACTTCCCGTCCAGAACCCGCATCGCCTCGCGCAGGTCCTCGTCCACCAATGCCTCCTCGATGGTCTCGACGTCTGTCGCCAAGCCCTGCGCGCTGCCGCGGGCGCCTCGACGGCGCCGCTGCGCAGAGGGGAGGTCCGCCTGCCAGAGGATGCCCCACGACCCCTCCCAGACGAGACGAATCTTCTGGCCAGCGTGCAGCGCCACTGCCTCTCCCTTCTGGCCCATGGTCCCTCCCCGCCGCTTGCGCGACGCCGCGAAGAGGAGGCGGTCTGAAAACAAGAGTGCCTTGAGGCCGCGGCTCTCGCCCGCGTCACCAGCAGCTGCCAGGATGGAGTCGCACAGCAAAACTGCGGAAGTCCGCGATCGCATAGCGGCCCGCCTCTGGGACCACCGAGATGGTGGCACACGGCTCGTGGAGTCTGTCCCAGCTGACGTCGCTCCACAAGTCCATACGGCGAAGCTCTTCGTGCGGGACGGCCGCATCCGGCTGCACCAGGCCTGCTGCCGGCCGCGCGGGCTGCGCGACCGCTCCGGGAGGCTGCGCCGCAGCACGCGTGTCCGCAGCCCCCGCTGCATCGAAGGCTGCCTGCGCCTCCGCCTGCAGTGCCCAGCCGGCCAGGCCGTCTGGCGGTCCGCACTGCGCTGCCACGCAGCCGATGTGGTGAACACGAGCTCCGGGGCCCCCGCGCCGGACGCGGGGAGTGCGTGCCGGCACCTCTGCCAGGCACGTCGCACACATGGAGAGGGTCCGAGATGTGGGCGCCGAGATCGCCCACGGAGAGCGCTCCAGCCGAGCACTCACTCAACGGCCGCCGGCGCCAGCGCCGCGCGGCGACTCCGCCGGCTGCGGCGCCGGGCCACGCGGCCACGTCGTCGTCCCCCCCCCTCGTCGACGTCGAGCTCCATGGGCCGAAAGTTGGGGAAGGAGGGTGCGGGGTGGGTGGGAGGAGGGCCTGGCTGGGCAGTGGCTGCGGCAATTCGAGTCTCCTCCTCCTCCTCCTCCTCCTCCTCCACCTCCTCCTCCTCCTCCTCCTCCTCCTCCTCCTCCCCCTCCTCCTCCCTCCTCCTCCCCTCCTCCTCCTCCTCCTCCTCCTCCTCCTCCTCCTCCTCCTCCTCCTCCTCCTCCCTCCTCCTCCTCCTCCTCCTCCTCCTCCTCCCTCCTCCTCCTCCTCCTCCTCCTCTCCTCCTCCTCCTCCTCCTCCTCCTCCTCCTCCTCCTCCTCCTCCTCCTCCTCCTCCTCCTCCTCCTCCTCCTCCTCCTCCTCCTCCTCCTCCTCCTCCTCCTCCTCCTCCTCCTCCTCCTCCTCCTCCTCCTCCTCCTCCTCCTCCTCCTCCTCCTCCTCCTCCTCCTCCTCCTCCTCCTCCTCCTCCTCCTCCTCCTCCTCCTCCTCCTCCTCCTCCTCCTCCTCCTCCTCCTCCTCCTCCTCCTCCTCCTCCTCCTCCTCCTCCTCCTCCTCCTCCTCCTCCTCCTCCTCCTCCTCCTCCTCCTCCCTCCTCCTCCGCGCAAGACCCCCTCGGCGCGTCGCCGGCCCAGCGCGCTCGGCCGCCCGCGCACGCCCGAGAGCTTGGGCCCCCCGGTGCGCAGCATCGGTCCGCGGCCCCCCGCCGCGGCGCCTCGCCGCCCACGGGTGGCCCGTGCTGCCGCCGCAGCCGCAAGAAGATGGTCTGCGCGAGGAGGTGGCACCACCTCCCAGGGAGATCGTGCTCGTTTCAACAGAGGCCTCCCAGTGTGGGGTCGGTTTGGAGGCATCCTGGAGATGGGGTCGGAGCAGGTGTGGTCGGAGGATCACGCCGCATCGCCAACGCATCGGCGATGCATCACCGATGCATCAGCGATGCATCGGCGACGTCGGCGATGTATCGGCGACGCCGGCGTGGAGAAAATCGGGCTCCACATGGAGCCGCATCGCTGATGCATCGCCGATGCGGCGCGATCCTCCGACCCCATCTACTCCGACCCCATTTAGGAGGCCTAGAGCTTTGCCGCCGACGAGGCAATCCCGAAATTTTTGATTCGAAGAATCTCTGGCCCAACTTTCCGGAAATCTCTTGAGACTGACATGTAGCTCTGGGCCGATTTTCCGAAGTTTATTGAAACTAACCTAAAGCATGTTTCGTACTAGCGATGGAGGGACGACAGGGCTTAAGAAACTGGGCCAGCTTTGCGCCAAGCTGGTTAAGAAACACTGGCCCAGCTTTTTGGGAGGCGGCTTGTTAGTCAGATACTATACTCGTCCGTATTTTTCTGCAACGCAGCGAGAACATTGGATCAGGAACTGTTGAAATTAAGGTTGTGGGGCCTCGAAGCCGACTGAATTCCGATCGTGGATTCCACACGGATATCACCGCCGCCGACACCAGAGAAGGAATCATCCAGGGTCTGAGGCCTCCTGGGCAAATTCCTTCACAAACACCCCCACCGTAATCTGGGTTATCCCATGTGGGTGGGGTGGGAAGTCCAGCCGAGAACCTAACCTTGTCACACTGGGCAGCTCCACGTATGCCCGCGCGCACCAGCACTGCGTACCCCCGGCGGACCTGCGCAACCGACGAGGTCAGATTATCCCGGGAAGGGGGGGGGGCGGGCCGGATAATCTGAGTTATCGTTGGGCCCTACAAGAAACATCTCCACGCGGGGGACGCTCGTGAGGTCCGGACTCGAGGCTCGGGGATTCTCGGGCGTGTCCGTCGGCCCCCGGCGGCTTTTTCCAGCCTCGGGGTGCTCCCCGGCGGCACCCATGCTCCTCGCTAAGGGCTTCCCCCGGGGGGAACCCGGCTCGTCCCGAACGGCCGCCGCAGACCCGAGTTGCGACCCGGCACCACACTTCCTTCTGGCGGCGAGCTGGGGGGGGGAGTGAGAGAAGGGGCAGGTCTTCTCGGACGGCGGCGGGGTTTCTCAGGAGCCCCCGGCCTTCTGAGAGGCCTCCTGTGGCTTCGCGGGAGGCGCAGAGAGCTTCTCAGAAGGCCTGAGGCCTTCTCAGCCTTCTGAGGAGGTCCGCCCCCTTTGGGCGCCGCCGATAAGGGGGAGCAGGGGCCACCCATGCTCGTGCCACCATGCGCCCATGCCCGTGAGTCCTCGATCTGCGTTTCTCTCCCATCTCTTTCTCTCTCTCTCTCTCTCTCTCTCGTTCTATTCCTCTCATCCTATCACTTTATGTATATCGTGGTTGTCTTTCTCTCTCTCTCTCTTTCTCTCTCTTTCTCCCCCGTCTCTCTCTCTCTCTCTCTCTCTCTCTCTGTTGCACTGGTGCACTCATGAGTCCCAAGCCCGCTCTAGGAGCAGGACAGGACCGAAAATATGGAGAGGAAAACTAGGAAAGCACTATAGAGAAGAAGGAAGGCCGAGAGGAGGGAGGAAACAAGGGAAGGAAGAGAATGGTGCTTCCGAAAACCCCAGAAAAGCTTGCCCGCGGTTTTCCCGTCACTCCAGCCATGGGCTGTCGCGTACGCTGGTCTCTCCACCAGCCTCGCTGTCAGTGAGGTGTCGAAGCAATCCTCCACATCCCTCCCCCCCTCACCCCTCCCATGGAGAACACTGCAAGCTACGACGGAAACAAGCCTGCTTCTGCATTCTGCTGACGGGCAGGAGGAGGAGGCGCGCTCGAGGCGCTCCAGAGACCCTCAACAGCTGGGGAGAGTCAGAGGGCCCCAAAATCTTGCACGCACGCCGGACTATCCCAGGGCGCCTTCTGACCAGGCTTTCGAAGCGAATCCAGCCGTGACGAACGAAAGCCTCACAGGAGGCCCAAAAAGGCGAAAGCGAGGGAGGGGTAGCAGTATCGGTACCCTTTCCTGCTCTGACATCGAAGGAGAGAGAGAGAGAGAGAGAGGAGAGAGACGTGGAGGCGGCCAGGAAATCTGAACTGGCTGGGGCCCCAGAGACACGGTCAGGGGGGGGCTGAAGCCAAATCTGGTCAAAATCAATCCCCGGCGCCTCCTGGAGTCCATCTGGTGCAGACGTTCACCCTGGACGGTCCTGGGGCTTGACAAACCTGGGATACCGAAAAGTGAAGAAAAAACCAAACGACAACAACAACAACAACAACAACAACAACAACAACAATCATTTTACCCGAACGCTCAGTGTTCTCACCAGTGCCAGGGTTTTCATGCGACGCGAGACAATACCCCCACTTCGTGGGGGGCAGTTCAAGCTCTACCAAATATCCAAACGACTCTTCGCGACCACCCAAACCCAGCTTCCCGCCCTATGACGTTGGGACACTTCACTTCGTGGCGTGCGGACGACCGTGGCTACTACACTGGCGTGGGGTACACACCCACAGAACTTGGTCACTTATTCGGGGCGCGCGTGTGCCCAGCATCCTGCAATTGTGACATACAATACATGACACAGACAGACAGAGAGAGAGACAGAGAGCAGACAGAGAGAGAGACAGAGAGAGCGGAGTTGGTCACATTTTTGGGGCAAGTTCCTGAGATCGTCGTGTTTTTTGTTGGTCTTGCGCGCGCGAATGTCCACTTTATTTTTTTTTGCAAGGGAGTATTGAAATTTGATTATGTTAGAACAAGAAAAAGTAGCTCGCGCGAGCTCATGTAACATAAATGTTGAAAAACCATTGGTTTTGTGGGAGTCGGACAGCGCGCGCGGGATGAAATTTGGACATTTTTTTTTTTGAAAAACCATTGGGTTTTTGATGTTTTTATGTTGAAATCGTTACGAAACCTAAGGTTCTGGAAGGATTTCGTCTTGCGCGCGCGAATGTCCACTTTACCTTATTTTTTGCAAGGGATTATTGAAATTTGATTATGTTAGAACAAGAAAAAGTAGCTCGCGCGAGCTCATGTAACATAAATGTTGAAAAACCATTGTTTTGTGGGATTCGGACAGCGCGCGCGGAAGGACATCTTGACAATTTTTTCTTAAAAAACCATTGGGTTTTTGATGTTTTTATGTTAAACATCGTTACTACCTACCTAAGGTTTTTGAGGCTTTCGTCTTGCGCGCACGAATGGTCCCCCTTACCATTTATTTTTTGCTAAGGATTCGTGCATTTGATCAGTAAGGAACAATATTTTCATTTTATAGTGTTTCTTGCAAGGGAAAACCGATCGTAACAACACAACCGGATCTGGTATACCCCGTTTTGCCTGAGACTTCCTCACGAAAATGATGAAAATGTGGCTGCGGCCTAGGCGTGGCGGGGGGGGCGCGCACCAGGGGCCCCAACAATAATTATTCTTTAGA
>CAUYUJ010020048.1:0-146574 GCA_963575745.1 Prorocentrum cordatum
CCCCGCGCCCCCCCGCGCGGCCCAGTCCACGGCCCCTTCCGACCACCCCTGGGGGGGGTTCAAGGGCACGTGTATTCTCCCCTGGGAAACTTTGGCAGCATTTGAGCATTTGAGCATTTGAGCTTGACATCAATTGATGAGATATTCAATTGCAACCAGGGCGGGCACCCCCTCCCCCGCGCCTCCCGCATCCCCCCCCCCCCATCAGGTCAAGGATTACTCGATCAACGATGCGGAGCCGACTAAGTACTTCGACACGTTATTCTGCGTGCAGTGCGGTGCGTGGGCTGTTGATGCGCATGTGAGTGTGCGCCCGCGCTGGAAGAACGCGCGCCAATGGCAGAGGCGGGGGCGCCACCGCACGTCCGTGATCAAGAGGGCCACGGTCTCGGCAGCGTTGCTGGCGATCGATCGCGAGGGCTCGGGCTGGAGCTGGAGGGGGAGGGGGGGGGCGGGCTGAGTGGGCTGAGTGGATTCAGAGATGAGGATGGGCGGAGGGGGGAGGGGGCGTGGGGCGGAGGAGCGGGGTGGAGGTGGACCCAGGCTGACGGGTGGAGGTGGGAAGGGGGGAGGGGGGGGGGGGCGATTGAGGCCATCGGGCCGAAGGCCGAAGGTGGCCGCCGCGAGGCTGGAGAGGGGCCCTTTCCCCCCCCCCTCCCCCCCCCCCCCCCCCCCGCCCTCCCCCTCTACCCCCCTCCCCACCCCCTACCCCTCCCCTCCCCCCCCCCACCACCCTCCCCCCCCCCCCTTCCTCCCCCCCCCCCTCCCCATTCCTTCCCCCCCCCCCCCCCCCCCCCCCCCCCCCCCCCCCCGCAACCGACTGAGGTCTCGAGCGGGCTCCTGCCTTACAAGCAGGTTCTTGACCACCGCAGCCACGGTGGCATCTCGAGGACCCTCAAGGACTCTCGGGCTCGGGTAAGGGCAACGCATTTCCTTCTCCTGCCCCCAGGGTGCCCTGGGGCGGGCTTGAGAGATGCCCTCAAGGCGGCCCCAGGCTGCCCCGCGACGATTCTAAGGGGCCTCCAAGATGGCACCGCGAGGGTTCCAAGGAGTCCCCGGGAGGGCACCCGCCCAGCCCTATCATGCTAGAACGCTAGAGCGTATGTGGCGCCTGGAAGTACCGATATGCTTCCTAAAATGCACCGATATGGTTCCAACAGGGCCCCAAGATGGCCCCAAAGGAGCCCCGAGACGTCACCTGGAAGGCCCAGTGGGATATATCCCGAGGCTTCAAATCATATATCTTTATGTTTATATAGATATATATATATATATATATATATATATGTGTATGTATGCGTGTGTGTGCATTCGGTCTAGCGTGGTCCTCTCGGGGCCCTCGCCTTGGGGCCATCGCCAAGTGGGCCCTGGTGGGTCTTTTGTGATGCGCGTGCCCCCGTCAGTCTGCCCTCCAGCCCGGACGTCGACGACCACGACGGCTGGGACTCTTACAAGCGGTTCAGGCAGGCCGCGGCGGCCACGGTGCACGCTGCGGCCGCGGAGTCGGCCGAAGAGGGCGATGACTCGAACGGCGGTGCCAACCCAGGCGCAGCGCCCTCTGCGGGGCCCGCTGCGGAGCCCACCGCGGCGCCGAAGTCGCCGTCGGAGCCGTCGTCTTTGGAGACCTCCTGACATGAGCAAGTCCGAATCGTTCGCGTCGGACTCCTCTGAGTGCCACCTCTGATTGAGGGCGGCCCGCGGCTCTCGCTCCTCGAGGCGAGGTATGGAGGTAGGGTGGATGGGGGAGGGGAGGGGCGCAGCAAATAAGGGAAGGGGGCATGATCGAGGACTCCACTCTCCAGTGCACACGTCGGCCCTCGGCTGTCGTCGGCTCGTCGGCGCGGGCGCGCCTAGGCCGCGCCGCGCCGTGGCGGCCAGACTCTCTTGTTTGTCAGGGCTTCTTGTCTTTTTGTCAGCTCGCGAGCTCGCGAGGCTCGTGAGCTCGTGCGTTTCGTTCGAGCCAGAGCCCATCTGTAGAGTGTATATACGCCCGCTGCAGCTGCCGGAATCGCGGCGAGTCGTGCCGATATCGAGATCGGCGACCAATCGCGTCGATGGCCCGTCCGTAACGCCGTGGGGCGGCATCGATATTTGGGGAGACAGCGGGTCGGGTCGGCGGCCCGTGCGTAGCTGCGTAGGACTGCATTTCGATGTTGAGGCAGGCAGTACCAACCCTCTCACTTGGCACTGAAACTGCATCCGCCCTCTTCCTTCCCCCATTGTCCTCTCCTGAAAGCCACGCCCATATTGCACGTGCGGTTCGTGTTGCCGTCCGTCGCCGTCCGTCCGTCCGTCGTCGAGTCGCCGTCCACGCCGCCTTCCCAACACCCTCGCCCCGCGCCGCAGGCGGCGCCAGCGGCGCCTCGGGCTCGGTCGCGGTGGTGAGCGCGAGCCCGAGCGCGGAGATGAAGGCGCTGCTCGACTCCCTGAAGGCGGGCTTCATTCCCCTATGGGCCATGGGGGGGGGATGTGGGTTTCTGGGGGAAAACAAACGCTGGTTATCAGAAACATCAGAATGGGGGCCGATTCCAGGCCCTAGGGGCCCTAGCTCGTGGGACTTGCCGCGTGGGCGGTTGCGTGTAAACTTTCAAAACGGCGTTTGGCAGGTGCCCCGCATCTGTCGTCGTCGTCGTCGTGTCGTCGTCGCCAATCCGCCTAGCCATGCCCCATGCCCTTGCCCCCCTGCTCCCTTGGCCCCTTGGCCTACCCGAGTGCTGCTCTCGCCATTGCGGGCCCCGTTCCGTTTCGCCCGCCTTCTTCTCGGCGCAGCCCCCCCCCCCCCCTCCCCTCCCATTCTTCGGCGCGGGGCCGTAGCTGCGAAATGTCGGCCCCAGGGTCGGCCCCACTGACAGCATTGACAGCGTGGCCCCAAGCGGCGCAAGCCCCAACAGCGGCCCCAACAGCGAGTGCTTGCATCGTGGGCCTTCGAGCCCGGGACAGGCGACCAGGCGACCATCGGCCCATCGGCCCCTCGCGCCCTTGTATATCGCACCCGCGAGCATACGCATGTCAGTTGCACAACGCTGTTTGGAGTCCACGATGTCTGACGCCCGCCGCAGCCATTCGGACTCGAATACAGCAGCGCTAGCAGAGTTAGCAGAGTTTCTCACGTCTCAATTTCGATTATGAATCAGCATCTCCCCGATTCCAATCGACTTCCTCCAGCGTTCATGGCTGAGCTCACTAACATGGTTCAGTCGCTGACGGGGCGCAGCTGGGATGCCCGACAGTCCACCTCAGTGTCGGGGCTCCTCTCCCCGAGCTTCGGCTCATCCCGAGGTTGGGAGGGGACTGGGGTGGGCCTAAAGCCTAACTGTGGGGGGGGTGGGGGGGGGCGGGAGATGCGGGGTTGGGGGGCGAGGGGGGGGGGGGGGGGGGCATGACCGCCAGAGAATTTATAATCCAGGATGGGGCTCACGGAGCAGGGGGAGGAGAAAGAGGGTGATAAGGAAGAGGAAGAGGGGAAGACGTGGAGGATGAGGAACATGAAAAACGCAATGCCCTTTCGACTCTTCGACCGCTCGCGCGGCGGCGGCGGATATTACGTGCACAGGGATGGGGCGATGAGGTATACGGTGCCAGGCCCGTCGTCGTCGACGGCCGACTCGCGCGCGTGGCCGCGGGCAGCGATCTCTGCGGCTGTCGAGGCAAGCTGTGGCGGCCACCGTGATGTCCTTCACGGTGAGCTTCGCAAGCATCGTGATCTCCAGCTTCAGCTTCAGCAGCAGCCGCAGCCGCCGCAGCCGCCTCAGCCTCAGCCTCAATGCGCGGTCACGCATGGCTGCGGCGGCGGCGGCGAGGCGCGCGGCATTGGCGGCGTGGGCATGGGCGGCATGGGCGGCGCGGGCACTGGCGGCCTCGGGGCGACGGCGACGACGGCGGCCGAGGGCCCTACGCGCGGCGGAGCGGGCGGCGGCGGTGGCACGGACTGCGGCACTGGCACGGGCGCGGGTTGCACGGGCGGCGGCGGGATTGGCGGCGGCGGCAAGAACGGCAAGGGCCCCTTCAAGGGCTTCAAGGGCGGCAAGGGCACGGGCGGCAAGGGCACGGGCCACGTGCGCGACATGGGCGGCGCGTGCTTCGGCGGGGGCGCGGGCCACGCGGGCGGCGGCAGCGGCGGCGGCGCAGGCCCCGCGGGCTGGGGCGCGGGCCCCGCATGCGGCGGCGCGGGCGGCATGGGCGGCATGGGCGGCAGCGGCTGCGGAGACGGCGGAGGCGGCGGCGGCGGCAACGCCGTCCAGTGTTCCCTTTCCCGCGCGCCCTCCCCCATGACGCCGCCCTTGCTACCGGGGATCTCAGCGAGTGCTCCCTTCTTGGGGGCGCCGTCGGCTCGGGCGGCTCGGGCGGCTCCGAAGCAGCCCCGCTCGCCTCCGCCCAGCCACCTCCTTGCGGCGTGCTTGCGCTCACAGTTGCTCTCGAGGGCCGCTGCCGCCATGTCGCCCCCCGACGCCAGTCACTAAGCGAGGTTTTATGGTTATGCAGCCGCCGACGCCATGTCTTGGGGCGCCAGGCTCGGACTGCGGCTCGGACTCGGGCCACTCGGCGGCAAATTTCCAGCAGTTCCAGCCATGCTAACTAACGGCGACGCCGACGACGTCGACGACGACCCAACGACAGCGATGGAACGGTGAGGGGGTGAGGGGGTGAGGAGGAGCACCGCGACGGCGACGACGACGACTGCGACGTGACGACGACGACGACGCGACGACGGTACCGCACGGGCCGCACGGGCCCGCGCTGGGCGCGCTGGACATAAGAGTGTTTTGGGCGCGGCTTGGGCCGCGCACACCTCGGCACATCGGGACAGAATTCGTTCGAATTAAAATGCTTGCCCCCCTCCCTTCCTCCCTTCCGTCTCATAGCCACTCCTCCTGATTCCAAGCTTTCGGCTTCATTGCTCCCAATCCTGACCCCCCGTCGCTTCGGTCCCACCGTCCTGAAGGGGCGCGATCATGATCGGGGGGGCCTCGTGGGGTGTCAGTGTCACAGTGTCAGGGGGGGGGGGGGCTGTCTTGCCTTGCTTGAATCTGTCTTGGGGCTCCCGTCGGACCGTCGGACAGGTCTGGTCTTCCTGGGCCCCTTGGCACTCCCGTGTGCCCGTGGGAACGATGTCGAATGCCCTCGCCATCGAACGTGGGCGCACCCCTCGCACGCCTGGTGACCCCGTGACCCCGCACGGACGGCGCTCTTCAGAGAGACCCAGCGCACCCCGCCCCCGCCACCCCCAGGTCAGCGACGCTACCATGGGCGCTGCCTTCGACTTGGGTTACAGCAGCTACGAGGCGCGCCACCCAGGCAAGGTCGGTGCCATCCTTCGAGCACAGGTGCCCATCGGCGATCCTCCAATCTCGACCTAACCTAAACCTGGTACCTCGGTACCTCGGTACCTCCTAGCGTCGGGTCCGTCGCCCAGTCGCCCAGTTTGTCTCCCATGGTCATCGCTCCCCCCCCCGCCACCCGCCCGCCCGATCCCCACTTAGTCGCTTGGGCTCTCCTGGGGCTCCTGGGTCGGGCCCTGGCCCTGGGCCGAGGAACCGAATGCCTGCTTGCTTGGACGTGGTTGCCGCCCCCCCCTCCCCCCTCCCCCAGTTTGTGAAAGACTACGTGTTGCCGTGGAGTGGCACGCAGCCATTCTTCCGCGACGGCGGCAGTGACGGCGAGAAGCTCTTCATCAGGCACCCACTTAATCAGCGGCGCCAGCGGGGGACAATGCGGCACTACAAGAAGTTGATTCTCAAACAGGGCGTGTCTTGGTCTGATAGGGCGGGAGATATCGTCGTTCAGCCCACTTGCCTTGACCCCAGCAAGTGGATCCTGAGGGTGCTCGGTGGGGCCACCTTGCTGGACGCTTGCTACAACGCCATCAAGGACGCCCCGAAGAACGAGCAGGTCTTATCGATGATCGACCACCAGGTGCACGGGAATGCTAATTCGATCGCGGAGGGGGTTGGGTCGTTGCGGCATTACATGCATTGCATTTGATTTTGCGACCTTGGGCTCATCCTCACCTCCTCACCACCTCCTTCTCGCGCTCTCTACGCTGCCCCCCTCCCCTCCCCTCTCCCCTCCCCGCCCAGGTGCCCCGCGTCCAGCTCCTCAATCCGAACACGCCCCCTGGCGCGCTGTACTGGATCAGAGTGCAATGCAATAAGCTGGTGGCCATCGGCAGCACCGCGAGCTTCTTCGAGAAGCTCGAGCTCGCGCCCGTCGTCGTGGCCCATTGGCAGCAGCATCGGGCAGCGCTCCGCAAGAAGCGCAAGGGGGAGGGCGAGGCTGAGGAGGATGGAGGCGAGGGCGGAGAGGGCGAGGGAGGCGGTGCCGAAGCCGACGCCGAAGACCCTGGCGAGGCTGGCGAGGAGGCCGAGGATGAGGAGGCGGAGGGCGACTGCGAAGAAGGCCTGAGGGAGCGTGGGGAGCGTGGCCAACGATCGATGGATGGGGGTACGGCCACTCCATCCTCCTGCCCCCCCCCTGTCCCCGTCCTCCCGCCTCCTCTTCGGCCCTTTTTCGGCCTATGCCCCCGTCGGCTTGGCCCGAGCGTCGCTTGCTCGCCCTCCCACAGGCGGCGGCAAGAGGAGCCAGTCGGGCTTCTACACTGCGTACAGCAAGTTCATTCAGGACCACTACGGCGACGTGTTCCAGTCCAGGGAGGAATTCAAGAAGGCGAACATTTTTCGCACGAAGGTTGATGCCATGGGCGTCTGGGAGAAGATTACCGACTGGTGGGGGGACTGCGTCGCGTTCGAGGACTCGTCAATGAAGCCCATGCCTAAGTTGCCCGATTTCGTTTTGGCCCTTTTGGTCGGACCAGTTTGCTGAATTCTTGGATCCTCCAGATGTGGTTTTAGGATTCTGTCATTCTGTCAGATCGGTCGGGTCGTGGGTCGTTGCCGGATTAGTCTTCGGACCCTGGGGCCCGATTTGGGTTTTAGGGTTCTACCAAGTCGATCGGATCGGATCGGCTGTGATGGCTGTGATCGTTGTGATGTTGTGATGTTGTGATCTCGGGTAGCCCGCTAGATGGCACGCGGCCCATGGCAGCGGGCAGCGGCGTTGCCTTTGGTCGGTCTGTCGGCCACAAAACGGTGACAGATGCTTTCCGATCCCCTTGCCTTCTCCTTGCAACAAAAAACCATCCGAACTACTCAGGTCGACTCAGGTGTTCGGGGTGTTCCAGACTATCCAGAGTTACTTCAACAAGGCTGAGTACAAGGGCGCCTTCAACGAGGCCATGGCCGAGATGTTGAAATGCGCGGTCCCATCTGTCTTCGAGAGGGATGAGGCTGAGCGCGACGTTTGGGATGCGGAGATGACTAACCACCCAGACAATGACGTGAGGTGGCTCTTCAAGACCCCCAAGGACTGCAAAGTGTTGACGAGGCTGTTCACCCCCATGGCCACCTCCAAGGTGTTCAAGGACGCCCTTGACTTGACCCCGTCGAGGAAGACGATTCGGATGAAGGCGGCGAGCCCGAAGGCCAAGTCCAAGGGCGCCAAGGGCAAGGCAGCGTCGAAAAAGAAGGTGCATCGGGGCAGCCCTGGCGAACCATGCATCCATGCATCTGCAGCGCACTGTCGCGGGCAGGAGTCTCGCAATCCGCGGGCCCCTCGGCCCCGCCGGCCCAAGCACCCAAGCACTGGGCTTGAACTGGGTTTGACGAGGTTTGGGGGCTTGTGGTTTGTAGCTCGTCCTGCCCGCGGGCTGCGTGCGCGCCTGCATGGATGCGTGGATTTCCAGGGCCCCCGCAGGCCGCTGCCGCTTGCTCTGCTTCCGTCAAGCCGAAGGCAGGCAGCCGCGCGACGCTCTACCTTGACGATGTCATCAACATCATCTTCCACGCTGTGCGCGAGGTGCCCCCCGACCAGAGGGACGGCGTGCAGATGGCGCAGATGCTGCGCTACGGCTGCAGACTCGGCATCAAGGATCAGAGCGATGGGCCCTTGGAGTTCGCCTTCAGCCTGAACGGCGACGGCGGCGTGGAGGTGGCCCGCGAGAAGTTCGCCAAGTGGTCCCAGCTTCGGCCTCGCATCTACACTCACCTGCGGGCGGTGCACGGGCTAGAATGCAGAGACGCAGCTGCTGATGGCGATGGCCGCGACGGCCGCGACCACCAGGAGGTCGGCGCTGCGGATGACGACGGTGGCGAGGTGGCCACCTCCGCTGCCGCCATCTTGGCGATCATCGGCAACGACATGAAGATGAGGAACAGGCTGAAGTCGGCGCTGCGCGAGTTCATGAACGACAACCCTTTCTGCGAGCATTCGGACGAGATCAAGGCAACGCACGTCGCGTTCACGCGCATGAGCGGCCATGTCCTTAAGGCGGTGAAGGCGACCCAGCAGAGCCAGAACCGCGGCGAGTTTGCGAAGGGGGACGGGCCTGCCATCTCCTCGACCTCCGTGGATATGGCCATGAAGATTGTCGACTCCACGGTGCCCGCGAACTTCTTCAAGCTGTCTGGTTTATTGTTGCGGCTGCTTGGGGCTGCTCGCAAGGACGCGGAGAAAGTGAAGCAGGTTCGCGAGGGGCACGCGAAGCAGCCCGATCGGTCAGAGTGGGCGCTCTTCCTCGAGGCGGTGGACCCCGCAGTGGCGGCCTTCGCCGAGAGCCTCTGAAAGACTGAGGCTGCCTTGGAATGGTCACACTTCACGCGCTTCATGTACTCGAATCTCTTGCTGCGGAAGGTAGTCACCGAGATGCAGCCCGATGTGTCACCTGAAGCGCGCGGCTTCTGCGAGCGCGGGGTGGAGTTCGCTAAGAAACTCGACCAGGCTGGCGGCGCGTCCAGGGACCTCTTGCGGAGTCTCTTCGCCAAGTCGGACAACATGGCCGACGCGTGGGTGAAGGCGATCGAGCTGGGGGGCCGCCTCCACGACCGCGTGGCGGTAGAGCCCAGCGAGGCTGTCTGGAGGATGAAGCAGACCGGCATCAAGTCATCGGTTTCTGTCAAGACCAAGCCTCAGGTTATCGCGCTGATCAAGGATGAGATCCCCACCGAGGAGCTTCCCGAGAACTTGACCTCGCAGGCGAAGGACGTGGTGGTGAACCTCGCGGTGAACCATCGGCTTGGCGCCCAGAAGGCGGCTGTCCAGAAGGAGGTTGAGCAGTGGAAATCGTTGGCGGAGGTAGCCCTTAGCAAGGGGATCGATCACATCAAGATCCCCGCATCGAGGACTGAGCCGCTGATGCTAGGCGAGGCCACGGCTGCCAGCATCGACCTGGGCTTGGAATCCACTCTCATTAATCAGATCGGCGACAAGAAGTACTTCCAGCTGTTCAGGGCGATGGATGGCAGCAGCGCGCGGATGACGTCCTGGAAGGCTGAGCGCGCAGCCGACGTGATCAGCAAGTGGGCCGCCGATCAGTGGATGCGCGTGGATGCGCCCGAGAAGAAGCCTGATGGGCGGCGTTCTCAAGTTCTACAGCCGTGTGTGACCATGGTTGACCAATGTTGACCAGGGGTTTCAGTGGGTGGCGTGATCCGAGGCGCAGGCGCAGGCTGCTGCGAACGCGAAGGGGACCGTGAAGCTCCTCCTGGACGTCGAGGGCCGCCGCGGCGACGGCCCCAGAGGTCGCGGCATGGCCAAGTTGCACTTCGCTGGGCGCATCGTCCTCACGCCAGGTGCACGCCTGAATGACAACTCGGAGTTGGTTGGAAGAGTGGCGGCGCTCCGCCCCCCCCCCCCCCCCCCCCTTCCCCCCAACTGGCCCCACCGTCCGGGGGATGGCGGGGTGGGGATTGAGCGGGTGGTGGTGGGGCAGTGGCGCTGCCGATCTTCCAACTCCTCCGTCTCCTCCTGCCACCTTCCTCACCTGCCCCCCTCCCCCTCCTCTTCTTCTCCCCCCCTCCTCCTCCTCCTCCTCTCCTCCTCCTTCCTCCTCCTCCCTCCTCCTCCCCCTCCTCCCCCCCCCCTCCCTCCTCCTCCTCCACCTTCCTCCTCTTCCTCATCCTCTCCCCCTTGTCCTCACCTCCTCCCGCCCCCTGCCCTCCTGCCTCCCCCCCCCCCCTCATCCCGCCCTCCACGCCTCCACGCCCTCCTCTTATCTCCAAGTGGGGCGGCGGGGGGAGGGGCGACGGCGCGACGATCGGCCCAGGTGCGACTTGCGGGGGCGGGCCGCAAATCAAGGTCGGCGAGCTCGCAATCGACGGTGTGAACTTCAATATCCTGGCGGTGCCGTGGCCGAACTTTCGAGACGTCCGCGGCGGAGCGAGCGCTCCAGCATGGCTCATGGGGCATTGCGAGCCCCGCCCTTCCCATAGTCGTCGCCGTCGTCGTCGTCGTCGTCGTCGTCATGGGTCATTCTCCAATGCCCCACTCGCCCACTCGTCCTCCTACTCCTACCCCCCCCCCCCCCCCTCCCCCTCCATCCCCCTCCATTCTTCTGGGTCCATTCCGACGGCGAGCGACGCGCAGCAGGGCACTCTCACGATCGCCCACGAGGTCAAGGAGTGCCCGATCCTGGGCCCCTCGGCGTTCCACCCGCTGGACGTGCAGCTCGGGCCCGTCGCCATCAAGTGGCACTGCCTCGTAGTCGACGAGGGCCCCTACGAACGGCGCCTCGCCGCCGACGGCGACAAGGTGCTGCCGCTCCCGAGGCCCAAGTTCCCCTGGGAGGTCAAGGAGAAGTCGGCAGCGACGGCTCCGAAGGACCGCGCTTTCGGACCGCCTCCGCCCCGCCGAGGGCGAGGGGTGCGACGGCGACGAGGACGAGGATGAGTGAGGGACGGCGATAGGGCGATAGGGGGATGAGGGCCGACGGCGAAAGGAGTGGGCGGGGGAGGGGGGCGAGGGGGGGTTAAGTTCAGCAGCTGTGCATCGCGATCGCGATGGCGATGGCGAGAAGCAAAGGTTGGAGGGAGGTTGGAAGGAGGAGGTCGGGATACGTGGATGGAGGAATGGACGAGGAGGAATGGATGAGGAGGCGCGGCTGCGCGGCCGGCGCGCCCCCCCCCCCCCCGCCCCCTGAGCCAAGCGGCTGGCCAGGGCGTGGGCCGCATCCTCGGCTGAGCGGCCCGCCCCGACCGTGCGGGGGGCGAGGGCGCGAGGGTCGTCGTCGTCGCCGTCGCCGTCGCAGTCGCCGTCGCAGTCGCAGTCGCCGCCGTCGTCGTCGTCCTCGTCGTCGATTCGTCGTCGTCCTCCTCCTCCTCCTCCTCGCTGTCGGCGTCGTCGTCGGAGCTCTGGACGCCCTGGCCCCCCTCGCCCTTTTCTTCTCCCCCCGTCCTCACATCCAGCCCCCCGTGGTGTGGACGGAGGGGCTCGCCTCGGTCGTAGTAAGGGCAGGAGCTGGGCGTCCGCCGCCGTCAGGACATGACGGCGCTAGCGCGAAAAATGGCAGTGGGCATGTCATATCACGTGCGTGTCCGCGTGGATACCCGTCGCGAGTGAGGCGCTTAGAACCTGAGGCCGCGCGTGAAGATGCGCGTCACATACGCGTGCGCACGTATTCAGAAAGTATCATGCGTTACTGTATCATATAATTGCATTTTTTTGGCAACAACATGTTATATGTTTGTTTGGATGTTGGCGGCATCATGTGCTCACGCGCGGGCGCGAGATTTTTGGGGCAACAGCGACGTGTGTGAAGGGGTTCGCGGCGTGCCCCTTCACAGACTGGGTTCATGAAAAACAGAACACTGTTCTTTCGAAGTGTCCTGGCGGACGCTTCTGCGAGCGACAGTGAGATCCTCACCGCATGTCTTCGTGGGTAGGTGACAAAATGGAGGATGTCTTGTTGAAGCAATACTCTGACGCGGATCTAGCAAGTGACATTCGAACGCATCGGAGCACGAGTGCCAGCTATCAGGCCATATGGGGCCCATGCACTAGAGCTGGACAGTCCATGGGATCGCAACGACAGACTTGCGTCTCCCACAGCACACTCGAGGCACATTGTGGCTGCTGACCTTGCTTTGCGAGAAGAGCTGCTTGCAGCGCTACCGCTTTGGGAAATACTGCTTGACAGACAGGTGCGATGTTTGCTCTTAGAAGATAACCGGGCAGTGTGTAAAGTCAAAGCGGGCGGGTCAACGAAGCTCATGCACCTACCGAGAACAGATCGGATTGATGCTGCCGCTGTGTCCGAACATTTTTGTTGGGGTATTGTTGAGCCCCAGTATGAAAGGGCCCAAAACGAAGCTGCAGACATTGGAACGAAGAGGCTCACCGACCCTTTGGCTTGGGTTAAAGTTTTATACCTTGTCAACATTGTAAGTCCTAAATTCTGGACCGCTAAGCGGTACCAGGACTATTTAGATGCTTTCTGACGGACTTCCCTTGAAACCCGGGGGGATTTTGAAGCCCCGCTTAGGTCCTAGTTCGGCCTTGCGGAGAGGAGCTGTTGCACCTAGCAAAAAGATGTACAAAAAGAAGAAGCGCCCCAATAAGGGTAAGCCCGTTGCGCAGTCATCAGAACCAAGAAATATCCCAGCGGCACCTGGCGGCGCCCACTGCCCGGCCGGAACTGAGGCCGCCCCCGGCAAAGCCGCGGTGGCACCCGCTCCCAGCAAAGCTGTGGTGGCGAATGCGCCCGGCCAAGCCGTGGAAGCAGGTGCAATTACTCCTGCAATAACAGAAGGAGGTTACAGCAGAAGCTCCGAGAAAACCAGAAGGATGGAGGAAATATCAAAGAAAAGCTCCGATCGTGAGATGAAAGCAATGTTTGACATGACTGACAGCGGAACTGAGTCACATGCATCAATCTTGCCAAAAGAACTATGTAAATGATATTCGAGCAATAAGCCGGCCAGGAATACGGGAGAAATACTTGGCCACAACTTTCTCCTTCCTCATCTTCCTCCTGCTGCTGTTGCCAGTTTTCAGGATAGAACAGATACGTGGACACAACAAGGACAGAGTTTGAAGCGCTGGCATTTCGTTCCGAGACTTGTTGCGTTTATGCCGGTAAACAGTGATTGCCCCATCGACCCGGAAAGGTTAGATGATAGGCGCCGTACTTATGCCATTAATACCCAATCGGGTTTGACGGTTAACCGCGTAGATAATTGGCGCGACGAAGATCACAAATAACATCACCCATGTCAGCATAATTCGAATGGCGATTCCAGCGAAGGTGACTATCGTCCTAGCAGATGGACTGGATGGACAGAGTTCTGGATCCGAGAAGATTGCGCCCCGGCCACGCAGTGGAATGGGGAAAGACTCTTGTTAGAATATTGTTGTGGCCCTCAGAGCAGGATAGGAAATCCAAATAATTTCGTCGACAACTCGTGTAAAGTGATTCGATGCATTGGGACGGAAGATATGAGGACCGATGAGGGACTTTGGTTGGCTTTGAATGATATTAAAACGTTCAAAGGAAAACACATTACGTCATGGGGCCCCATGCCCTGCACGGGAGGTCCCCCCTGGCAACATGTGAACGAAGCACAGTATTTTCGTACCGGAAACCATGGAGCGATGCGTAGGCTTCGTGGTATTAGGACACACTGCAGATATCTGTTTTGGAATTTCCGTGAGATTGCCCGTGCTGCGCACAAAACGGGGGGGCATCGTTTGCATTGAGTGGCCGACCCAGTGTAATTACTGGAGGGATCTTCAGGTGAAAGAATTCATGAGAGAGTTAGAGTTCGTCAAGACAGCGTTGCATGGATGTGCGTACGCACTGAAGGATAGCAAGGGTAATTTCATGAAAAAGCCTTGGACGATAGCTTCTACCTCCTCCGATGTTGCGGAGGGACTCGAGCGCAGATGTGATGGCACGCGCGAGCATGTTGAGGCTAGAGGACGTGAGTGTAAGATTGCAGGAGATTACACGGATGCCTTTGCCAGACAGGTCCATATTGTTGTTGCTCGAGCTGCAGAGAGAGTTTTGTCGTCTCGTCGTCGTCCCATCCTTTCCTCAGATCTCGTTTGTGCCGCTGCCGTTTCGTCTCCAGAGCTTGCGCGGGCTGCCCTGCGGCTGGCCCCCCCTCGGATCGCGCGGTCGCCTTGTTGCGACTGCGCGAGCCTTGCCTGCCGCGGCCCCCGCGCGCCCAAGAGAGCATCGACCGAACCCATGTGTCGACCGTTGGGAGACCCAGCGGTTAAGCCGTCAGGGGAGGACGTTGTTTCGATCTGCTCAGACGATATCATAGACGAGCTTCTCCCCGACTCGCTCGAGAATGGAAATTCTTGGGTCGAGCCTAAAGAAACCGCTCTTCCCGATACAATTCGAAAGGCTACCCCGCCAGCACAGCCGAGTGAGGGAGCCCCCCCACCGGCCAAGCCGGCTGGGGACGAGGCTAAACCATTTAGCCCGAGCGATGTCGTGGTGGATGAAGACATCGAGATGGAGGTTGGTGTAGAGATTCGCGGAAAAGAGATTGTTGCTCGCAAAAGAGCTGCCGCGAAAGCTATCCACGACAGTCAGCCTGCCAAGAAAGCGGCCACCTCCGGTTCAGGAGATAATGATTCCAGAAAAGAAAGACCGACATTCCGTTGCTTTCCCGACCAAAAAGAGAGAGTGGTCCAGGTTGGATCACACCGGGACCGTCAAGTTTGCACGCAAGCGCGGATGGAATTGGCGCTTTACGATGTGGAGGCACGACATATTATACATGCGGAACGACCAAGTCGTGACCGCACTAAAGGCTGACCTGGACGCCGCATCGCAGACGATTTTCCAACGTCTGTATTCTCATGTATCCCAGGATCCGTGGACAGCGCACTGGACCACATTCGACAGAAAGGCGACATGCCGCTTCGATTGTGCTCCCCCTAACCTGGGCCATATCCCCGTGGGAACATTCTTCCAGTCGTACCCGGATGAAATGACGAGATTGGTCTGTAAGTTGCATGCGAACTCTCCAGGGGAGGCGCGTCGAGCTGTTCGAACTCTTGAAAAAGGAGAGGTTATTGGTCCCACCGTTGGCCCAGCCATACGGTGTAAGACAATTTACGGAGATTTTGCGAGCGTCCCAGTGAAAGACCACTGGACAGAAGGAGCCCCTAAGGTGTGGTTGAACATCTGGGGCCCTTCTCCCCGGACACCTCCCCGTGGCGCAGCCACTGGGGATGGTTGGGGAACATGTTTGCCCTTCCCGTGGTCAAGGGTTTGTCTCGCGCGCCGGTGCATGTTGCTGAGGAGGCACTCACCGCTACAGCAATAACAAACTATTTTGAGGTCTCCCCTCAGCAGGCGATGCATTGGCGCAAGGAACAACGACCATGGAAGCCGCCGCCAAATTTGGATGAGTGGCTTGCCAAGGGCGGCCTTGATCCCCAGGCCGATGCGCAGTCGCCACCGAAGAAATCGCGGATGACAGCGGAGGCACCGAACGACTCAGTCGCATCGGCAAGCCATCAGACAGACGCTGCTACCACTCAGCCCTCGCTGGGCAACCCTGGAATCGGCTGGCAGGCTGCCGGCGGATCATCCGCCGAGCCAGCCTCGGGTCCGGCTGACCCTCCCGGCCCAGCCGGCGATGGGAAAGGTGGTGGCTCTCCCCCCGGCTCAGCCGGAGGAGGAGGGGCTCCGCCTGGATCAGGTGGTTCTTCTTCGGGAAATGCCCCACCCCCTCGTCCCTCCTCTGGAGGTGGTGGTGGAGATGGACCGCCCGAATCGGGGCCGCCCGCGACCGACGCTGAGTCGGGTGACCCGCCCTACATTGGGCGAGGTCCCTGGAATGTCTTCGACTATCATCGGTTGCAGGGGAATTTTGCATCCGATCCTAAGGCCCCAACAAACGAGTGGCAGGTTAAGGTGGCTGAGATTCTCCAGCTTTATATTGAAATTACAGACCCGATGATGGCTACCTGGGCAGTCAAACTAACGTTTCTTCAGAAGTGCCAGGCCATCTCGCAAATCGCTCGAGCGAACGGACACTCGTGGATCCCATTCATAGGTGAGGACATTGCGGTCATGTCGGACACAGGGAGGCCAGTTACTGACTGCTTTCGTCCACTGTGTTTGATGAATAGTGGGTCGTTTCTTTATTGGTTTTATTATGTTCACATTGTTTCAGACTCCACAAATGCATGCAGAGATGCGACCAAGAAAAACAAGTCTAGTCTTCTCCTGAGTATCATTTGCGGGAACATGTGTTTGGAAGCTCGCAGACTATCATGGGCGGGTGCTTGGCCTCGTCAATTCAGGAGGCGGCTTCGAGCTTTAAATGGAGTAAGCATGCTCACTGTAAGAAAGGGATCCGTACTCCGATACGTTTCATCTTTTGGAATTTCAATGATATTGTTGATGAGACCAGTGAGTTGAATGGAGTCGGTACCGGGCCAAAACAGCTGGAAAATCCGACAGCTTTCGCAGGGGGCCTCCGAATTATTAATAGAGGCAGCGATTAAGCTGGTGGACGCCGCGATGAACCGTGCTGCTGACGGAGCGATAGAGATCGTGTATGTTGGTGGGGACCACAGATGCTGGCAGACAAATGGAGTTGGCATAAACCCGATGTGGGATGATGTTGCCACTCTTGTTAGGGCCAGAATGAATCGCCGAATCGGAAGCCACAGAGCTATGGTACTCTTCCCGCTTCGGACCACAGTGAGTACAAAATGAGCAGAGGCGGGCAAATCGTGAGCGCGAGCGCGGGCCAGTTATGTGCAGAGTACATGTCTAAGACTGCCAAGCTGGCCGCGTTGTTTTTCTGCCAACCCTCCGGCGGCTCAGCCGCACGGGGAGGTAGCGCAGCAAGGGCAACAAGAGCTGACGGGTCTGCCGAGCAGGAGGCGACTATTAATGAGCTAGTCATGCACTGGCAAAATTGGAGCCCCACAATAGGCAATATGCCCACGCCTTTGCTCAACACTCGCCCGTTTACGACAGCTTTGAGTTCTGAAGACTTTCCAGCCATTCAAGATGGGTCTGGAGGTGGAGCTATCCACTCATACTATTCAGCAGCTTTTATTGACTTTCTCAAGCAGGGAATGGCATACACTGACATTTTCCTTTGGAAAGATGCTAATTTCTTCTTGCCGCGCGGACCGATTTTCTGTCCGGGATTGCCGCCGGAGAGGCAACGCCTACGCTCGGCAGATGAAGGTGTGCAAAATGATGAGCATATGCGCACGGCGCTGGAAGAATTGCAAAAGGCAGCGCCGACCAAGGCACCGAGCGGCTTAGCCGTTTCGGGGAGTGGTTCGGCCTTGAGCGGCCCAGCCGTCCCGGGCCACACCGCGTCACTGAGCGGCCCAGCCGTTTCCAGTGGAGCCGCCGCGCCCAGCGGCGCAGCCGCCTCGGGCAGCAACGCAAACACGCGGGCGGCTCAGCCGCCCAGCAGTCCCCCTTTGGCGCCGGCCACGGGCTTTCAAGAAGCCCAAACGCCTGGCGAAGCAGCGGGGGATCTTCTTCGTGAGAAATGCCCCGCGGGAAGGTCAACCACGCTCAGTGGCAAACACAAGTTCCCACAACGTCTGAAAGAAAATGGTGACCCCAACCGTGACGAGGATGGGGAACTTGATTAGCCCTATCATATGCCATATCAAAAGACGAATAAGTTGCATTATAGAAGTGCGACAGGGCCAGATCTTATTGGGTATGATTTTCTCCGACCTTCTACGGTCGCGAGCGGCGACCTCCATCGGGGCATGATGCCTGGGAACACGTACACAGGCGAGGAAGGCCGTGCTGCAGGGGTTGCACAAGGGAAGCTTCCGCCCCGAAACCAGCAGATCAAGGTGGTTCAGAGAACCGCGAATGGTGAAGCGTGGTTGGCTTTTCAGTTGTTGCAGAAGTCAACTAGAACCCCGCCTCTGGAACTTATGTGATTCCGAACTGGGCACGCTTCTTCAGGATCAAAGCCGACCGGTCAAGGGCAGACCCAGCAGCCACTGTTGCTGATCGTCTGAATTGGGCTAAGTTGTCGGCGAAGATCCACAGAGCGGGCCTCAGCCATTGTGTCGAACTCTCGTTGCCTTTCTTCGTGAAAGGCGAAAAGCTTGCGGAGGTCCAAGACCCATCCACAGGCTGGTCCAAACAATCGCATGGCACGTCCGTAACTGCCCTTCACGCAATATTGGAGGGCCACCAATTGCTTCCTGCCGACCCCAGATACGGAGGTGACGTCAAGGCGAATAAGGTTGGGGTGTACTCCTTTCCATGCGTTGATAACCCTCAGACGCACGCGACGTATTCCGTTGCAGAGGAGACCTTCGGAGATGGCATCTGGATTACTGCGAAGGTTGTTTTCTTCACGGAAGACCCAGCCGTCATCAAAGGAAGGCCGGCGCAATATGTTAGCGACCCGGCCGGGGACGTATTGCACGAATTTAGACTATAGCATTGGACTCCGGCAGCGCTTCATGCCGCGCCAGCTTATGCACACTTGCAACATGTTGCCAGACAGAAGGGTTGGAATCTGGAGCAAGATTTCGAGGTCGAACGACATCGAGACGAAGATCGGACGAATGCCACGGACAAAGTCCGGGAGGCACAAACAAAGGGGGTTCCAAATTTAGAACCAATTGTCTGAGTCCATACTTTGAAAATGAGACTGTCGATGATATTTGGCCATGGCTCCAACAGAAGGGAGTCAGGCTAAACAAGATTCATCCATTGCACAAAGATGAGGCGCCGGAGGTATCCACGAAGCTTGTTCAAAATAGTAAGGAAGAGGAAGAACAAATGAAGATAACGGCTGAAGCAAAACAGGAGACGCCGGCGGCACAGCCGTCCGGCACACAGTTTTCGATTGAGGCCGAGAACTTCCCGAATTCACGCATCAGTGTAGCGCGCGCGCAGCCCAGAACATCTAAGGGCATCACGGACCTGTTATTGCTTCAAACTCCCTTGCGTTAGACACGCAAAGTCCCTCTCTAAGAAGTTGCCCACGTAACCGAAGTTGCGTGTAATTATTTAGCAGGTTAAGGTCTCGTTCGTTAACGGAATTAACCAGACAAATCACTCCACCAACTAAGAACGGCCATGCACCACCACCCATAGAATCAATAAGGAGCTATCAATCTGTCAATCCTTATTATGTCTGGACCTGGTAAATTTCCCCGTGCTGAGACAAATTAAGCCGCAGGCTCCACTCCTGGTGGTGCCCTTCCGTCAATTCCTTTAAGTTTCAGCCTGAGGCCAGCAGCTCCGATATCTGCTTTTTGTTGGGAGGCGCGTCCGCAACTGCACTGGCGCCGCCTTGACGCTTCAGGCCCCAGCTTGGGGTCATGAGGAACGACATGGCGGCCTCGATACTGGTAGCGTTCTCGATGTGTCGGAACGGTGTCCGCAAGGATCGTGAAGGGGGGTGCGTGGGAATGGAGATGCTGCTGGAGAAGCTCGAATGTTTGAGCCCTATGCTCGCAGAGATGACACTCGACTCGCTCGGGGTGAAGACGTCCCCCATAGAAACGTGACCTCTCGATGCATCTGCCCCCTCGGGCGACTCCCAGGAGTAAGTGACGCTGCGCTGTCTTAACACAACTGAACACCGTGAGGCAGAAGGGACACACATTCGTAGCCACTAGCCTGGTCCAGATATCCCTTTGCCCAGGCGTCGCCATGCGATGCTGTGTAACGCCCGTGTACGTGTCAAAGCAATATGTGCATTCCTCCCCCGTTTCCGTCCGATACCCGCATTTCCATCCTCCTCCACCTTCCTCTGTAGTTGCTGTAGCTGTTGGTTGCGTAGGTAGTGTTTCCCTCCTCCATCCTGGCGGTGGCGCAGCTGACATGTATACCCCTTTTTCGCAACACCGTGAAACCCTGCATCAAAACTCATGCTTAACGTCCCCATCTGTGAATATCTGTGTCCACCCCCACGTATACATGTGCCCAGGTATCCACCCTCGTCACCACGTCCTTCCACACCCTCAAGTACGTCGGGGACAAATTGAGGTTCCCATGTATTCGCTTTTGTCGATACTGATCCCTCGCACAAGATCGACACCTCCTCAAACGGGAAATGCCCGAACAGAGAGGTGAGACTCTGGCAGTTTTTTCCATTGGTGGGCGACCATCGTCTGCGTCCTCTTCAGGCGCCGTACCCGCATTTCGAGGCAAGCGGGGGCCATGTGCCAGTGCTCCAGGACTTGTGCCGTGCTCAATGACCTGTGTGGTGTTCCTGTTGATGTTTCGACCTGCTCATGGGCAGCTCCTCTCATTGCTCGACGTGCACGCCTAGCTACCAAACGACCTAGTTCTATGCACTGTTGCTGTGAGCATACGTACGCTTCATTAGAATGGAGGGCGGTGCTCCGCACACAACATATTGAAACAGAGTTCGTTTGACTCTCCACGGTGTTCGTTTGAGGGGCCAGAAGGCCCCCAGGGAGTAAACAACCGCCGCCACCGCCTTCTTGCGACAGCTGAATTCAACAGCGTAGCTACAGTTTGGTCCTATGGTCCCCCCATGTATCTGGCGTGCGTGCAATGTGGGGCGGGGAAGGCAACCCTTTGCATGCGGAGGTCCCTTGCATAGGCCCCCGACCCCGCCCCAGACATAACGGGTATAGCTTCCTGTTTGCCCGTGTTCTGTTTACATCCTACCCCCGCCAGGGCCTGATCCAGAAGGAAGTTTGCTCGCTCGCTCATTGCTGCAAGCTCTCGCAAACCCTGGTGAGGCACCGCGAGTAACAATTTCAAGATACCATCGGCATAAAGACAGAGAGGCGTCCACGGCCCGATCCAGGAACGGGTGTTGCGCGACAAGCTCACCCCCGTCCACGCCCCAAGACTCCAATTTTCGTCCCAAATCCTGGATGGCCGTTTGGAACGCCTCAACAAATTGGCGCACAATGTAGGGATCCCCCATCAGGCCGCCGCAGCCTGGCTTGAAAAAACGGTGGCCCTCCTCGCACTGAAGACAGATTGCTGCTTCCCCGAAACGTTGGCATCCTAGTCGCTCGAGCCCATCCTCCATGAGCTCAAGCGCTGCCATGCGCATGTCGGTCCACTTCACACTGGCGAAAGCATTCGTTTGGTCATGCAGGTGCACAGGGCCCAAACGGCCAGCACGACGGATCCGCCACATCATGATGAGTGCATTGGCGATGGCATTTTCCTTGCACCTGTGTGACAGGAAGCCCAGCACTCGGGGAGGCATCTCTGGGTTTTCGCAGTGAGTGGAGTACCAGCCCTTGCCGAAACAGGGAGGAGGTGGATAGTCCGTAGCCCCGACGCCGTCCCCAAAAATTGGTGCCATCCATTTTTTTGGACCAGGACACGCCTTGACTAGAGTGCCAAACAACAGGAGTTCGCAAACCAGTGCGCATGCGCAGACAGGCATCCTCCAGATGGGATCGGAAAACAGGAGCCGACATCAATGGTTCTTCGGCACCAACTCCTCTGCTTTTACACGAGGCCACCGTGGGTGGGACAAACAAAATAGCCAAAAGCTCAACAGGGGCGGCCCGGCACGGGACCGCCTTCCTTCTTGGGGCCCGCAAGGCCCATCTCTCAAGTTTTGCAATATCGGCCTGCGCTTTCTTGCGTTGCCGCTCATCTAACCTAGAAACATAATCAGGCGTGATACCTTCGTCCACGCGTGCTCGTGCATACTGAATCCAAGAAGGCATTAAAGTCGCCTGCATACCTCCCTCACATCCTGGCTTGGCGAGCTGATCTGTCCATTCCTGAATCGATGGCGGCGCCACCTGCACAGCAAGCGGAGGCCTCCGTTTTGGTCCATATTGGCTTCCCGCCGCCCTTCTCGCCAATCTGTACACGTCATGCAATTTTCTTTGCCGCCACATCTCCCGCATCTCGTTTCTCGTCTCTTCCTGGAAGGCCTCCCATTCAAGCACACGTCCCCTCCTCATATGTCGAGTCAGCGGTCTAAGCTCTTGGGAGACTCGGGCTTCTTCGGAGATGGTGGGGTCACTGTATGGGTCGGCGTCGGCCTCTTGTGTGACAGAACTCGCCGTGCCGAGTGCCACTCGTAGCTCCTGTCGCCGATGGAGGAGTGCACGCCTATGTGCCTGCATCTTCCGCTCGTCGTGGGTCTGCAGCTCGACCAGCCAGAAAAAAAATCCTCAGCCTCATCCATCCTTACCTCTTCCAGTTGCGCCCACAGTGCGTCTGGTAGCGCCCGCATGGTCAAATCTCGCATCAAGTCCTCATCTGCAGCGAGGCGGCTCTCCACGGCGTTGGTGTACTCATCTCTCTCGGGCGCTCCGTGGAATGCGTTCATCAGCTTGTTGCGATCCCATCGTAGTCGTGCCGTTGCCGCCCTCTGTGTCTGCGACCAAGCAGGGAGCCGAACTTGTGCGTGTACGAACTGGTGGTCCCTCTTAGCCTTCGCCGGTATGAGCTGCAATCGTCGTGATAGCTGATGTAGAACACCCGCGCTACTGTAGTACAAAGAGGTCGGCAGGCACATATAATCAATGAGGCTCTCCACATCTCCCGTTCCATACCTAGTAGATTGTCCATGTTGTGCCGTCACCGCCGTTAAGTAATGTGCCACCAGTAGCTCTCGCATAAGCTGTCCCGCTAGGTGTTCGATGCGCTTACCGTCCTCATGTGTAGCGGGGGTGTACATTCTAATCGTGGAGGGTGGCGCCGATATCCCAATGCCGTCGTTGAGATCCATGCATCGTACGAGGATCGATCTGCTAGGTGTTCGTGCTAGAATGCCCGCCACCCAATCCACCAGTGCTCGAACCGTTCGATCACACTGCCTGCCCTCCTGCTTGGTCTTCACTCTGGAAAATATACTCCAATGAACGTGAACTCAAATACTGATGAAGATAGTCGGGCAGAAAGCCCGCGGCCAGCCACTTCAGGTCTTGGTACGTCCACTCGTCTAAGGTGGCGTTGTTTGATCTTTCTCCCAAAGGTCATCGTGATCCCAGCAGCGCGATTCGTCATCTGACCTGGCTTCCAGCCCGCTTCAATCTGCCACCGTTTTTCCAATCTCCGTTGTTGGACTCTGAGGTCAGCTCGTAATCCCGTGCCCACCTAGTTTCACACAATCAAAATTCTCGCACGCCATATTGATATCCTTCTGTCGATCTCGTCTGGATGCGGAGAGGGGGTTGAAGTGCCCACATCGCCACACATGTGGCAGCAGTGTAGGCTGATCTTGTTCTGTCCCCATCGGTCTCGAACATTTCTCCAGCGTGTATCAGAGGCAGGCCCCCGCGGCCATGATGGCCACCAGCAACCTGTGGTTCATCCGAAATCTGACAGATCATGTGGGTGGAAACATGATGTTCGGTCTGTGCCGCCGCGCCCTCCTGGGAACCCAAACGGCGGCTGAGGAGAGAGAAAGGAGGAGGGAGGAAGGAGCGTGAGAAGGGCGGCTGGAGGAGGAGGAGGAGGAGGGGAGAGGAAGGGGGGAGGAAAGAGGAGTGAAGGAGGGAGGATGTGGGAGGCGGTGGAGAGAGGCGGAGGAGGAGGAGGAGGAGGAGGTGGAGGAGGAGAGGAGGGGGAGGAGCAAGTGGATGAGGAGGCGACATGGGGAGAGGCGAAGGCAGCCAGGCAGCCGCATTTCGTGAACTCTGCTCGCGAATGCGACTTAGCAGGACATGCGGGAGAACGCCACCATAAGGCGAACTACTTTCGCAAATGCCTTTTGGTGAGTCAAGCACTCGAGTGGCTGTTACCATGAACTGTGCTCGTGGAGCAGCAGATTGCTGGCGTGCAGCGCGTCAGTTCTTGCATTGTGCTCCTCAAATTGTCCGCTCGCCTCGTTCCTCTTGCAACTTTTTATGTGGGCCTGGTCAGAAGAAGGTCCCTGTTGAGACTCTGGGTGGTCTCTGGGGCCGTCTTAGGGCGATTTGGGGGGCCACGTGGGCCGCCGTGGAGCGTCGGGAAGCCGAAAAGGCGAGAACGTCAAAATCATTCAAACACCGAACACGGTGGAGCGGCGGAAACGTAAGCGTGAGCTCTCGTATGCCTCCGTTTTCAGTATCAGCTCAGGCTAACATGTGTCTGCCTCCAAGGGGCCGAAGCCCCTGATCGAACCAAAAGGGTTGCGGAAAGGGGCTGAGTGTCTGGCATCCTCAGAAGGCCTCTAGAGGGACCCTGGGTCAACTCGCACGCCCCAGAATTCTAGATGCCAAGACACCTGTAGGCAGCCTCCCCTCGCAACTCGACACGGTTCGACCAGGGTTTAAAATCCAACTCTCGCGCGTAGCGCGTACATCTACCATGGAGCGCGCAGCGCTGCAGAATACAGGTGAGCTCGTGCGCCTCGGTTCAGTAGAGGGTGTCGTCCTCGTCGTAGGCCTCCCGAACGCTCCTCTCCTCGTCATTCTCGAAGCTCTCTCAGCCTCCCGGATCTTGAGCGCCTGATCTTCCTCCACGATAACGTACTCACCCCTCTGCAAGATCCCCCGCAGTAGGTCGGCACACCCGTTGCGCTTCGTCAGAGAGTCGGTGATCTGATGCCGTTTGCCATCCACCCAGCGGATGCTGGCACCGCTACCCTGCATGCTCTCCTTTAGTATCGCGATGTCCAGAGCGGTCCTCCGGTCCTTGCTCGGGCCGCCGGAGATGTTGTGCAGGTGGTCGTACAAGCATTTGCTGTCCGTAACCACGGTCAGCGGGAACGTCCTGCCGGCCTCGGGCGCCGTCCGGGCGTCCAGGCCAGGGAAAGCCAACTGAGCGAACAGGCTGCGTAGGTAGATTCCGTTCGCCAGCCCTTCGTCCACTCCCAGCGTCTCGGCGGCCAGCGAGCTCGGCACCTTCCGAGCGAGCCGGTGGGATCTCCATGCCATTGGGGATATCTTACCCCACATCCCCTCGCAGATGCTCACGTCGCCAGCGAGTAGCCAGCCCGCCTGGCTCGCCTGGCCCTTTGCGTTCGCCCAGGCCGCGTCCGCCACCGCAAAGAAGCCCAGGTCCTTGAGACTAATCGGCCTGATCCAGAGCGTCGTGTGGGAGAAATCCTTGGCGATCCTGGCCACCCGGTTCCCCTCCAGCAGGTCGGACACCTTCGGCTTCGGGAAAGTGCCCTGTAGCAGCGAGACTGGCCCGCTCAGGCCGGGGCGTGTCTCGCGTCCCACGTAGTTGAGGGATCCTGCCACGGCTCTCAACGCGGATATCTCCTGATCGTTGCACGGCTCGTTGGGCGTCGCACGGCGCCCGGCTGTGATGTTGATCATCTCGATCTCGTCGACCATGTTCTTCTGGTTGATCTTGACCGACTTGTCGGGCAGCTGCTCCAGCTGCTTGCCCAGGAAGTCTCCCTTGCCCTTCCGGTACTTGCCGAAAGGAAACCTCCGCTTGATCTTCTCCATTGCCCTCTGAAAGTACTCGTCGCCTCCGCCGCACGTATCGTCCACGGCCAGTGCGATCGACCCTCGGTACTTGCCGTCCTGGTGCAGGTAGAGCAGGCAGGGATCATACGAGCTGATCTTGAATCCCGCGGCCAGAGCCTCGGTGGTGAAGCTCTTGTACCACTGCAGCGGCGCGTCCCCGAGTCCGTAGACGCAGACCAGCACCTCTAGTAGCCACCCCGGCTCGGCTCCAGGAACTCCGTCAGCGGGTAGCTCACAGTAGAGCGGGCCCTGCTTCCGCTGATACCGGTACCCGTTCATGAAGGCCGAGCTGATGTCTCCCAGCTCAATGTCGAAGCCCATGGACACGTTCAGCTGCATGCTCATCATCCAGGCTTCCTTCGATACCATGGGCGAGTAGGTCTCCAGCTCGGCGAGGTCTGGATCCTTGTCTCCACGTCCGACCCAGCGGCACTTCGCCTGCCGTCGGCCGTCCTTCTGCTTCCACGTGTAGCAGTGTCGGCTAGGCATGATCCTGTCCCCGTGCGTCTTCCTGATCTCGTTCGCCTCGGACGGCGGCACAATGCGCACGGCCTTCGCGCCCTTGATGTTGTTCCACTCCGTGCCCTTTGCCTCCATGAACTCCTCCTTCTCGTCCTCCGTGAGGTTCTTGAGGTATACCTCCTTCCGCTTCGCCGCCTGCTTGACGGAGAGGAACGCCGCCTCCACTGTACCCGTTGCGTCGTCGGTCATGGGCATCTCTGGTGTATCGTCCACCTGTTTCTTCGGCGACCCAGGTCCTTCCTGCACCGGTGCCGGTGCGTAGCTCTCACGGGCGCTCCTCTTGGAGGAGTAGCGCCTCCTCGGGGCCTCTTCGGTCGACGGCCTCCCAATCATCGGGACGTCCTCCTGCTGCTCGGCCGCGCCCTCGCCGTCAGGTCCGAACACCTCCGGCACCGGGATGGGTGGCGCCATCTCCTCCCTTGGCTGCTCGTCCTTCGTCTCGCTCTCCGCCTGGTCCTCCGCCTCGGGTCCCGGTGGGTCCAGCTGGTCCGAGATATCCTCCACAGCTCGCTTACCCTGGGATCCGACAGGCTTGCGCACCCCGCCGGTCTCCGTCACATATCGATTCGCTTGAACTTCTGCCGTCGTGTCGGCCCTCAGCTGCTTCCAGCTGCACAGGATGACGCCACCTTGGTAGGACACGTAGGCCTTCCCGGGGATGTTCGTGCTGATGACGGTGGCCGGTCCTCTCCAGTGCTCCCAGGCCTCTCGCTTGGGCCCCTGCTGCCTCCAGTAGTACACCTTGTCGCCCGGCTTCCAGTCGCCTCGAAAGGGCGTGCTCCTCCTGTTCTTGGCCCTGTCCAGGCGGTCCAGCACCGACTCCCAGGCATACGCCTCTCGGGCTGCCAGTCGCAACCCGATCGACCTCGCGAGGGCTCGGTCCCCTGCAGCGTGGCGTGACACCGTCTCCAGGCTCACGTCATCATCGTCGTCGTGCGTGCCCTCCGGCAATCGAACTCCTCGACCAAACACTCGTAGATCCGCACCTCTCTCGTTCACCGCGCAGTTGACCGCGTCGAACAGCTCCTCCTGATCGTCGGCGCTCAAGATCGCCTCGGTCAGCCTGATGCGGTAGTACGTCCTCTTCCAGAGTTGGCCCGCCGTCTCGGTCTTGCCGTTCTGATACTCGCTCTCGGCTCCGACCGGGTCCAGCTCCGTGCCCTCGGCGCTAGCCCTATCCGCGAAGATCCCGCGGATGATGCCCCTCTCCTGGTCGCTGATGAGGCGCTTTGGTCTCCCGTATGGCCGCATCCAATGCTTCCGGTATGCCTGCCTGATCGTCGTGCTCTCTCGGTCCGGGAGCCTGATGACCATCTGCTTGCCCGTTCCCCAGTCGACGATGTTGAGGCACGGGGTGGTCTCGTTCTTGGGCTTGTCCTCGCTGTCCCAAGTGGTGTCCACGAACAGCAGGTACATGCCGATCACCTCGTTGAACTCGAAGCTCTCCGGCGTGGGCAGCCTCGCCGGCGGCGTCGACTTGAGGTGCTTCGTCGCGTCGCAGACGTCGCACTTCTCGATCACCTTCTTCATCGCGTCCAGTAGCTCCGGCTTGGCCTTGGCCATCTTCAGAACGAAAGTGGTCCTTCGCAGGTCCGCGTGTCCCAGGTTGGCGTGCACTCGCTTCGCGATCGTCTCCCAGGTCTCGCCTCCTGGGCCGGTGGCCCCTGAGTCGTACAGTGGCATCACCATGTTCATCTCTTTGATCGGGCGGCCGATATTCTTGCTGATTACCTTGCGGATCGCCTTGACCAGCCTCGGCGGGTACACCTGCGACCACCTCGAGATCTTCTGCAGCTTCCCGTCCGCGTCGCGCTGGCTGCCGAACACGATGGTGTGCTCGTGGTCCTTCTCGCACCTCTTCTCAAGCTCCTCAGTGTGGTCCAGCGTGGTGAGGATCGCAGTCGGCTTCTTGATCAGGCCCTGCCCGCTCGGGTCCGTCTGGCCGTACGCGCACTGGTCCAGGATGATCCTCCGGACCCTGGGGTCCTTCATGAGCCTCCGCATCTCCGCCAGGCCCCAGGACGTCGCCGTCCAGGGGTGCTCCAGGTAGAAGTGCCGCCCAGCGTCCAGCTGCATCTTCGCGATCCGGATCGCGAATCGCAGGAAGAGCAGGGCCTCCCGGTAGTCCTTTTCCCAGTCGTCGGTCCGCTTGTTCTGACTCAGGTTCTGGAGCGCGCAGAACATTCGGCATGGTGGGGTGAGTCCCACCACCTTAGGCTTCCGCCTCTTGATCTCTGCCATCGCCCACATGCGGTCCTCCTTCTTCCAGCAGTCCCAGCCCGTCTTCAGGTCCAGAGCCAGGTCCCCGGTGATGCCGCCCTGGTTCTCGCAGTCCAGTACTCTGGGCGGTGAGAAAATTTCGGCCAGGTCGTCGGCCGCGTTGCACTCCTCGAAGTTGCTCACCACCTTGCCGTCGCTCATGAACAGGATCTGCTCTGGGATGTGGCGCACCACGTCCCCCATGATGCGCTTCCACTCCCCGTTCTTGATGTCCCTGGTCTTCGGTTCCGACGGCTCGAACCAGAACTCTGTCACTATGTCCCGGATGCCCTTGCCGTCCGGGAACTCGTAGATCCACTTCAGGTCGCTGGTCTCTTCCCCGTGCAGGATGGCAGTGTCGTCGAGTACCTCGCCGGTACTTCGGTCCCTCGTGAGGCGCCTTTTCACCTGCTTCCAGGCAGGTTCTCCACCTTGACCTCTCACCGTCCTGGTGCGGGCGGCCCTGTCCTGCTTCTCGTACAGCTTCAGGCCGCTCCGTCCTCCCACGAGTCGTCCGAGGGTAGCCTCTTCCGCGCCCCGTCGGCCATCCTCTCGTCCATCCTGGGTGACGTCGTGCTCGTCCTGGCCCTGGTCCTTGGTGGTCGGCTGCTCGAGCTCGACTCCTGTGGGCTGCTCGCCGCCTCCTCCCGCATCTCTATGTACAGTATGAGCTGTCTCATCGCATCGTTGAGGTTCTTCGCGGACCCCCTGATCCAGTCGCAGTAGTCCGGGTGCTGGGCGAGTACCGCCTCGAACGTCTTGCCGCGATGCTTCTCGTCGAATGCTATCTTTCTGCTGCCCCAGCTCTGTGCCAGTATCTTCGGGTCGATCGTAGCTCTCGTTAGCTTGGCATCGTGGGTCCACAACGCCTCCTGTAGGTCGATCACCCTCATGTTCTGCGGGAGCTCCGGCAGTGGGGCGCTCCACAGGTCGCTCTGCCTTCAGCGTCGGCATCGCACTCGCGATCCACTGGAGGCGCCTCGTCGGCCTTCCTCCCGAGCTGCTCGCTGCCGTCGAGTCCGGACTCACGGAGACCTGAACGTCTTGGTAGCCATGCGGCCTCTGAAACTTGCAGCGCAGTGCCTGCGCCTGCCCAGCGCACCAACGCAGCAGCAACACATCATGGGCGAGAAACCCCCATCTGTCTGCGATCTGGTTGGAGCGGGCCTTCGGCATTCGCCGGTGGGATATGGAGTGCTTGCTGAGCGCGCTGAAAGCGTACACCTTTGGGCCTGAGTGGCTGTGTGATATCCGGGTTCTCGTCGCTCAGCTCGGGCCCTCGAACCTCGACAACCTCCTTCAAGCCTCCAGGTGCCTCCGAGGTCCCTGACCTGGTCCCAGACGGGGCCCCCCTGGTTCCTGAAGTTCCCGAAGACATGGTCTGTGATCCCCTTGGTGTCCCCTGGGTCCCCGGAGTCGTGATTCGTGATCCGCTCGACCCCGCCATCGTCGTTCGGGTAGTCATCGAAGTACTCGGGCTGGTCGCACTCGGGCTCGAAATCGCCTTCGTCGATGTCTTCGGCTCCGTATCCTCGCATCGGTCTGGTTCATCAGGTCGAGAGGCAGGAACGAGAGCAGCCACCAGCTCTTTGTTTTCCTGCGCGATCGTCGCATCAGTCAGACACACCACTTCTGGTGTCCTCGTCTCCGCTCTCGCCGGCCTCGTGAAACCTTGCTCACCGAAGTCACACAGAGAGAGGCGCCACTGCTTCGTCTTGGGGTTATCTCGGGATCTCCGAAGGGCCACGGTAACACCCAGAGTCTTCAAGGTGAGCAATCCCCTGGAGGTGTCCATAATCCTGGAAAGGTCCTCGAGCAAGCCCTCTGAGATCAGCAGCGGGGTCCAGCCTGGCACTACACAAAATTTGAGCACTCCACTTCTGCCCCCAAGGCCCACAGGATACTCGGCAACCCAATTTGACTGAGCAGCCTGGCCATTCGCGAAGTGGAAGCTCCTGCCGATACTAGGAACGTATCTGATACTTAACCCAAAAAGTCTTCGGAGAGCATAGTCGTGTAACGCAATCGTGTGGTCCCCAACGATTAGCCTAGAACACCCCGTATCCACCATGCCCTCCAAGATGCCCAGTAGCTGAGCTGCTGAAAACTTACACAACCTCCTCTTTGCTTCCTCGAGACACTCCCGAAACCTGGACGGGCCCATCTCGGCTCCCGAGGGGGATGTGGTGCCGTCGGCGCTGGAGGCCTGCTCGGCCTGGGCCGTCTGCTTGCGCGCCTTCGCGCGCAGCCTGCGCTCACGATTCTTGATCTTCGCCGGGTCGTCGGGCTCGGGCGGCGGCGGCGGGTCTGCCGCCGGCTCCTCCGGGAAGTCAAAGACGTAGGCCTCGTCGAACTCCTCATGGTCGTGATCCTCCTCGGCGTGGGCCATGCCGACTCCTTCTGCTGGGGCCTTGCGCGCTGGTGGGTTCCTGCACTCCCGCGTCCAGTGGCCCACCTTGTTGCAGCGGTGGCATCGGGTCCTCTTCTTCAGCTCCTCGATCTTCTTACGAGCTTCCCTCTGGTACTCCATGCTGCCCTTGCCGCGGCCGCCGGACTTCCCCTTCGGCTCACTCACGTCACGGTAGCCCCTGGACGTCTTGCGGTCGCGGACGATCCTCCTCGTCTCCTGCCAGCTGCCACGGCCTCCAGGTCCTGCTTGCCACGCCGCCAGCACCGCGTAGGCCTCATCCTCGTCAAGGATGTCCTCCTCGTTGATCTCCTCCTGGTCGGAGCCCTCCAGCGCCATCAGCGCTTGTGCGATCGGGTCCTCCCCGTACAGCTCGTCATCCTCATCCACGTAGAACGCCTTGCCACTCTTCTGCTGCCCCGAGGTGTCCCCCTGGTAGCTCCTCGTGGTCTTCTCAAGCGAGCTGTCGTCTCGAAGCCCCTTGAGCGCCGTCCTCACATCATCGTACGCCAGTGAGCCCGACGTCTGCAGGATCACGGCCATGCGCTCCGTGTGGTCCAGCTTCGCCTGCCGGACGAGGATGTAGCCCTGCACATCGTCCAGCGTCACCTGCAGCTTCCTCAGCCTGTCGAACGCCTTCTTGATCCTCATCGAGTGCTGCTGCGGGCTCTCTCCCTTCTTGCGCTCCGACCCGTAGAACGTGTGCTCGAACTCCATGTACTTTTCATACACATTCTTCGGCATGATCTCCTGCTCGAGCGCCCTCACGATGTTCTCTACTCCATCTTCGCCCTCGAGCTCGCTCTGGTCGAGACCTTCCACGATGCTCTGGATCTGGTCGTCTCCACCCTCCAGAATGCTGTAGTAGGCGTGGAGACCCCGCTGGTGAGCTGGAATCCCCGTCGCCACCATCGACCAGATCCGCAGTCTGCGCACATACTTCCGCAGCTCCTCGATCGTCGACCCCCTGATGGTGGGTGGCGGAACGTACCTTCCGGCACTCGCGCCCTCACGCGTGACCGGAGCCACGATCTCTTCACCGTCTTCGTCATCTCCCATGTTGTAGCGATGGGCCGCGATGTCTCCGCCGTGTGGTCACTGTCCACCGTGCTGTCTCTGAAACTCTGGTCCGAGGAAGCGCAACGCAGCGCTCCGCTACCACCGAACACGGTGGAGCGGCGGAAACGTAAGCGTGAGCTCTCGTATGCCTCCGTTTTCAGTATCAGCTCAGGCTAACATGTGTCTGCCTCCAAGGGGCCGAAGCCCCTGATCGAACCAAAAGGGTTGCGGAAAGGGGCTGAGTGTCTGGCATCCTCAGAAGGCCTCTAGAGGGACCCTGGGTCAACTCGCACAAACACCTTTCTGGACAATCGCTGATGTTGGCCTCTGGGGCCTTCTTCGGAAGCCTCTTGGAGGCCTTTTGGGGTGTCTTGGACGACTCTTGGTCCGTCTGCGGGCCATCTTGAGCGCCTAGAGCGATCGCTCGGCGACTCGGGGCCCTCTTGGACTGTTCTGTGGCCTCTTGGGGTCCTCTCGATCCGTCTTGAAGCCCTGTTGGGTCCGAAAAGTCAAACGACAAGACGCGACAAGCCCCGCCAAATTTGAGAATTTCGGGTCCGGGCCCCGTGAAGATCCCTCAGGGTTCAGGTCTGAGGCTCAGGCGGGTAGAGAAGCGACCCGAGGACACGCTCATTCCGTGCCCACAGGCACGGCAGGGGATTCTGCATCGGCAGATCAGGGGGGGGGGGCGCAGATAAGAAGTCGGATAAGAAGTACCCGGCACGATCCCAGTTCGGTGCATGTTGTTTGCCGAACGTACATGCGCATGACGACGTTCAGTACACCACGTCAGAGCGTACCATATATATATATATATACATATATATGTTTATATGTATAACTATATACATACATATATACATACATACGTACGTACGTACGTACGTACATACATACATACATACATACATACATACATACATACGTACATACATACATACATACATACATACATACATACATACATACACACATACATACATACACATACATGCATACATACATACATACATACATACATACATACATAAACCCATACATACATACATACATACATACATACATACATACATACATATATATACATATATATATATATATATATATATATATATATATATATATATATATCCGTAAGGGCTTCGCCCCCTGCCGCCGGCCCCTTCTCGCGGATCATGGGCTGTGCAGGAGCTAAATCACGAGGCTTCGGCGCCGCCGTGAAGCAGCATCGGCAAGAGAAACTGAGATTCTGATGATATTGTTGAACTCAGTGTTGTATTTTGAACATGCCCCCGTATGCTGTGCACTGAGGTTTCCCACAGAATTTCGGACATGTGGCAAATCCCATTGGTTTTTCGACCCTGACCCTGCTGATCTGCGTGAGGGGCGCCGCCGAATTTCAGACATGTGGCAAATCCCATTGGTTTTTCGACCCTGACCTCGCCGATCTGCGTGAGGAGTGCCGCCGAATTTCAGACATGTGGCAAATCCCACTGTTTTTTCGACCCTGACCCCGCCGATCTGCGTGAGGGGCGCCACCGAATTTCAGAAATGTGGCAAATCCCATTGGTTTTTCGACCCTGACTCCTCCGATCTGCGTGAGGGGTGCCGCCGACTTTCAGAAATGTTGCAAATCCCATGTGTTTTTTTGACCCTGACCCCGCCGATCTGCGTGACTAACCAGGCTGATTTTCGGCTCCCACCCCTCGCGCGTTCTACAACAAGGAACAGTTAGCAGCATTAAGCAATACTGTAACAGTATGTAGTGGGAACTGGAAACTGGAACTGGCGCAGGGAACAGCAAACCCTCGTCCTACAGCCTGGTGGCCCCACAAGGGGGTCAGCGGATTTGCAGAGCAGCGCTCTGTAGCATTTGATATCGGCATCACCGCATCGGGTAACATGGCACATCGGGACAGTATGGTACACGCTTGCAGAACATGGCAGGCGTAATATTGCGCAGCTTTGCAGAGCCCGACAGATCACGAGATACCATTGCGCGGCATGGCAACGCGCAACATGACGCCGCGCGCCAGTCCGCGACATTCGGTGTTGCACTGCACGGCACAGTGTTGAGTATGCAATCGCACGCCTTGTCACAGCATGGCAGCGGATGGCGGCATCGCGCAGCGACAGACAGCACCCCAGCGCACTGCACTGCTTGCCGTGCGGACGGCGCAGAGCCTTGGCATCGCTCGGACGTGTGCATTTTTCCTTCGGTGAGGACCTTTGGCGAAAAAAACCACGCACGAAACCGAAAAAAAAACACAGGGAATGGACGTCCGAGCGATGGCCAGGAGCGGCATGGCGCGGCACAGCGCCTGGGGCACACCCCCGGGCGGCCGACCCCGAGGGCCCGGTCCCGAGGGGCCGGGGCGATGCGCAGCGGCCTCGCGCGGCAGAGGGCTCGGGCGACCCGAGGGGCCTCTCGGGCCGCCCCCCCCGCACGTGCACTCCGAGCACACGTGCGACAGCGCCGCGGCGTCGTTCTCGCTCGTCTGCGTGCTAGGGGGCCCCCAGGCGCGCCTAGGCGCTCCAGGCGCTCCTGGGCGCTCCGAGGCGCTCCCAGGAGTACTCGGGCGCTGTCAGACGCTCCGAAGCGCTCGCAGGCGCTCCCATTTGCTCCCAGGCGCTCCCCGACGCTCCCAAGCGCTCCCAGGCGCTCCCAGGGTCTCCCGAGCAACATGCGGACCCTGCCCCCTGCCCCCCAGGATTTCTGGGGGGAGGCTGGGGGTCACTTCGCTCTCGGGAGCTCCCGCACGAAGAAGTGAGTCTCTCCCCCTCCCCCTCAGGAATCGTGGGAGGTCGTGCTCCCCCGGCCCGCGGAGGAAGCGGGAAAGCGCAGCCAGGCCCAGTGGCCCAGTCTCCCAGGCTGACTTGTTTTCTTGGGAGGAGGGGAAGGAGGAGGAGGAGGAGGAGGAGGAGGAGGAGGAGGAGGGCAATATCTGAGATGGAGCCTGGGCGCAGCAGGCACTTGCCCCCTCTTCTCCACGTCGTCGTCGCCGTCCTTATCTCCCTCCTCGCTCGCTCCTTTCCCCGACGATCTTGCCTGCTCGCCCTCCCCCTCCTCCTCCTCTTCCCCCCCCTCTCCCTCTTCCAGCCCCTCGCCCTCGTCCTCCATCCTTCCCCCTCTCGATGCCTCCTTCCCCTTCTGGATCCCAGTTCTACTTCCAATTTCCCTTCCTGATGTGTTCCCCTCTCACTTCAAGTGCCTTTTCCCCGTTCGTGCTGGTCCCTTTCCTTTTCATGGCCCCTTGCTGTGTCCCATCCGCTTTCCGCTTGAGTTTGCTGTGTCACGTCTCCGTCTGGTCTTTTTTTCGTGTGCCATCCTTATTCATCTCTGCTTCCCCCTTCCCTTTTCCATTTCCTTATGCCTCCCTGTCACCGTGCATTTTGCCATTGTGCCCAGGCCTTTCCCAAGGCATCTCGCTTTTCGTTCCTAGTCTCCGTCCTCTCACCCTTCCATGTGTCTTTCCCACTTCACTTCCCCTTGCCCATCCCTGTCTCGCTTGATCTGCCCTTGCCTTTTCCCTCGGCTCTTCATACTCATGTTTGTTGCTCCCCTTTTCCATTCCCCTTCCGCTCCCTCTTCTTAGTGCCCTTCCTTGTTCCATTCCCGTTTTCCCTTTTGTCCATCCCCTTTTCTTTCCCGTTCCTATATCATGTATCTTCCCCGTCGCATGTTCCTTATCATTCATTAATTGCCCTTCCCGTTTCCATTCCTTATTTTGTTTTCTTTATCACCCTCCCTTCCTATCCCCCTCTTCTCACCCGCTCCAGCTTGCCTTCCCCAACTTGTGTCTTTACCGATTTGTTTGTTGTGTTTGTCCGCCATCTCGCTTGGGCCCTACTCAGTAGCCATTCTGGCTCCAGCCAGCGCTGCATCGCCTGCGGGGGCCAATGGTTTTCAAGGGTTAGAGGCCGCATCGGTGGACCACTTTGTACCCGGAGAAGGAAAAGTTTTGAGCCACACCAAGGATTATTTCGACGTCGGTCTAAATGCCAAGCGGTCTGCCCAAGGCAGCAGAGGTTGACAAGGGCAATGACGAGGGCGTGGAGATCAGAAAGGTCACAAAAGAGGAGGCGGCCTTCATCTTGGGTCAGGTCGTGCGGTCAGAAAGGGTGGGTTGCGAAAGCCGCCGCACGAAGCCAGCTTCGTCCACTCACACTTTTGAATTCGTGGTCGTTCCCAGTCCCGCGAGGCGCTTGTAAAGCCAGCTACACATGGCTGGTTCGTAATTTCTCCTTGGTCCCCCCCCCCCTTCGTCCGCTCCGAGCAGGGCGGCAAGACCAAGGCGAAGCTCTGCACGGTAAGCGGCGCGAACATCGAGCTGTCTGAGGCCTGGGGCCAGGATCGCTCTGCAGGCAGCCAGCTGCGCATCAGCGGGACCACGAAGCAGCGGAAGTACGCCAGGAAGTACGTGGAGTTCGTGATCGCGCAGAGGCTTTCGGGGGACGCGACCGGAACACCAACACTGATCCTGGGCCCAGGATCAGTGCACATACAGTCGGGGCCCTGAAGAAGGAACCCTTTTCGTTGGGGAGGGGCTCCTCGTTCTTTATTTGTTTCGCAGCTTGCCTCAGGTTGTCCTTATGTTTTCGAGCGGAAATCGAAGTTTAACTTATGGAAAAAAGGGGCCTCGTTCCTTATTTAGGGTTCCTTAGGTCAACACCCCGACTGTACGCCCTCCAAGGATTGGACCCGTCAAGATCGACAACCCAGACGCCCATGACGACCTGACCATCCTCGTGGTGCCCGCAGACACTGTCAGCTTCATCACTGGCAAGCAGGGGTCCTTCCTCCGACTGGTCGAGGAGGAGTGGGGGTCTCTCCTATTCTTCCTGCAGGTGAATCCCAAGAGACCACCGCAGAATGTTGACCCCACGCGCACGGAGCGGCTCGCGATTTTCGGTCCAGAGCGCCGGCGCCGCGGTGCCCAGCTCAAGGTGATGGCGGCCATCGAGATGAAAATCCAGGGATATTTCACCAAAAACGTGGGTGATAGCGAGAGTCCAGAGGCCGGCTTTGCGACGGATACGATGACCATCAAGGAGGAGGACTACAGCTACGCCCTGGGCAGGAGCGACCCGTCCGTCCCCCTGCTTCCCAGCCTCCCCCAACTCGCACCACCAGACGTGTCCGTAATTTGGCTGACCAGGGCGTTTCTTTTGATAATTGCTTGCAGTGCTTGGTTGTCTGGGTGAAAAAGTATCCTAGAGAAGGGCCCAGCCATGTGCAATTGTGCATACCGTCGTTGTGTGTATCGCCTTCGGTGGATCCCCTTATGGGGCCAAGGAGCATGTGAATGGTGTGCTACAATGGGACGGGGCCGCCATGCGGGCGCTGCCACTGGGGCCTGCACAGGGCCCCCTGTGGGGCCACGAAACGTGTGAGGGGTGTGTCGAATCGGGTTTCGGTGGAGCCCCCTTATGGGGCCACGGAACGTGTGAGGGGTGTGCCAAATCGGATGCGGGTACGCCATTCTGACTGCGCCGCTGGGGTCTTCAGAGGAGCTCCCTTATGTGGCCACGGAACGTGTGAGGGGTGTGTCGAATCGAATGCGGCTGCGCCATGCGGACTGTGCCGCTTTGGCCTTCGGCGGAGCTCCTTATGGAGCCTCGAAGCGTGCGAGGGGCGTGCCAGATCGGATGCGGGTACGCCATGCGGAAGGTGCCACTGGGGCCTTCGGCGGTGCTCCCTTTGGGGCCACGGAACGTTTGAGGGGTGTGCCAAATCGGACGCGGGTACGTCATGCGGATTGTGCCGCTGGGGCCTTCGGTGGTGCTCCGTTATGGGGCCACGAAACATGTGAGGGGCGTGCCAAATCGGATGCCAGTACGCCATGCGGGCTGTGCCGCTTTGGCCTTCGGCGGAGCTCCCTCTGGAGCCACGAAGCGTGTGAGAGGTGTGCCAAATCGGATGCGGGTACGCCATGCGGGCTGTGCCGCTGGAGAAGCCTTAGACGGAGCTCCCCATGGGGCCACGGAACGTTTGAAGGGTGTGCCACATCGGATGCGGGCACGTGTGAAGGGTGCGCCGAATCAGATGCGTGCACGCCATGCGGACTGTGCCGCTGGGGCCTTTGGTGGGGCTCCCTATGGGGCCACGAATCGTGTGAGGGGTGTGCCAAATCGGCTGCGGGTACGCCATGCGGACTGTGCCACCGGGGCCTTCGGCGGAGCTCACTATTGGGCCACGGAACGTATGAGTGGTGTGCCACAGCGGATGCGGGCACGCCATGCGGACTGTGCCGCTGTGGCCATCGGCGGAGCTCCCCATGGGGCCACGTAACGTGTGAGGAGTGTGCCAAATCGAATGCGGGTACGCCATGCAGACTGTGCCACTGGAGCTCCGGTGGAGCTTCTTTTGTGGCTACGAAGCGTGTGAGGGGTGTGCCAAATCGGACGCGGGTACATACGCCATGCGGAAGGTGCCGCTGGGGCCTTCGGCGGAGCTCCCTCCCTACAGGGCTACGAGACGTGTGAGGGGTTAGACAGATCGGATGCGGGTACGCTATGCGGACTGTGCCGCTAGGGCTGTCGGTGGAGCTCTCTCTGGGGCCACGAAACGTGTGTGGAGTGTTACACATCGGATGCGGGTACGCCATGCGGACTGTGCCCCTAGTGGGGCCACGAGACGTATGAGGGGTGTGCCACATCGGATGCGGGTACGCCATGCGGACACTGCCGCTGGGGCCTTCGGTGAAACTCTCTCTGGGGCCACGAAACGTGTGAGGAGTGTACCAAATCGGACGCGGGTACGCCATGCGGACTGTGCCTTTCGGGTTTTCGGTGGAGCTCTTTGTGGGGCCACGAAACGTGTGAAGGGCGTGCCGGAATGGCGGAGGCCACATGCAAGGGTGGGAGGATGGGGAGGGAGGAGGCGGTAGGGAGGAGGTGGGAGGAAGGCGGGAGAACGCGGGACGCTGTCTTGTCAAGACGAGGACCCAACACCACAGGATGGTTGGGACAAATCCAACAGTTACACGGATGGACGCTGACACCTTTTCCAATTGGGGTTCTCGCCTTAACGCCGCGCGCATTCGATGTGCAGCAACACAGGTGAAGGCAGAGTGTTATTCTCTCGATTTCGCAAGAGTCTCCCCACCGAAATATTACCGCGAATGCAATGCCACACAGCGGTTAAACAAGTGGAGGGCAGTTCCTTTACAACATGGGGATCTCGTCTCTGAGTTCATCAAATGTTTAATGACCAGAAGTGCACGCATGTGCATCAGTTACACGAATGGGGGACAGCTTAATTTTAACCAGTTGTTATCGTTGGACAAATGCTGATTTGTATGATCTTACTTTGCCCCATGTCTTATATCCCGATGGAAAGATGCAGTGCAGTTCTCTTACAAAACACAGCCCTCGCCTAAATGTCAGGCCCACAGGGTGCTCGTCTTTCAAGGTTTCGCTTCTTGCAGTTGAAGGGACGACATGCGTGGGCTTGTGGGGAGGCAGCTTGCGACGGGAGGGTTCATTGCAGCATCGTTGATACTTGTTATTGGGCTTCCTCTTCCTCCTTCTGACTTGGTCAAATGTGGCCAGCATGCCTTGCACCTATGCACGTACTATGCTGGGAAGCCCTCGGTCTGTTGCGCTACACGGGGAGGCCCACGGCTTGTCGGAAGAATTGTTCGGAGCCCGCTCCCCCCCCCCCCGCGCCTCGAAGTTCCTCCCCGTGCCTCATCAATGCCCCACGGGCTCTCGACCCCTTTCCCACGAGGTAGGTTCTTCCTTGAATTCGCTGTTGCGATCCTGCATGGAGAGGACCTCTTGAGGCCCAAAGTTGGCTGGACGCAAGAGTGACTCCTCGCCAGAGTGGCCCTCGGTCCGAGGTCATCGGGGACGCGGGGGGGCCAGATCCAAGCATGCAGGCCGCGATTGTCGCATCGCACGCAGCGATCAGCAGGCCGCGCACCAAGTGTCCCTCTTGCCTAGGGTCCTTCCTGCGTGTACCCGACAGGCCGCAGAGAAACGCGCGGCGCGTGCCCCTTGGTGGCGCCAGGGTTTGAGGCTGGCTGTCCCCGCTCTGGATCGGATGCCCCCCCATCTGCGGGCCTTGGGAGGATCTCCGCGGCCCCCGGAGGCCTCCGAGGGCGTCTGGATGCTTCCGGGCGCCCCAGAGAGGGTTCCGGAGGTCTCGATCTCCCTCGATATTGGTTTCAGGCTGATGAGGTTCGGGATTGGAGAAGAGTGCAGTCGGGGCGCTGGAGAAGGAACCCTTTTCGTTGGGGAGGGGCTCCGTGTTCCTCTATTGTTTCACAGCTCGCCTCAGGTTTTCCTTTGGTCTTCCATTGGAGATCGAACTTTAACTGATGGGAAAAGGGGGCCTCGTTCCTTATTTGGGGTTCCTTAGGTCAACGTCCCGACTGCGACACGCCGCCGTCGGGGGCCCGTCAGTGTGTTGCTCTTCCGCTGTTGCTGTCCACAACGCCCGGGTGCTCCTTCGGCCAGAGGTGCCGCGCGGGTAGGTTCCCCAACGGTGGCGTGTCGTTGATGTCCAGCTGTCTGCGGCGGGTCCCTCCGCCGCCGTGCCGGCCCAACACGCTGGGTGGCGACCTGTTTCGGGGGGTGGGAGAGCCGTGATGGTGATAGCGACGATGTTGATGCCGATGTTGATGTCGATGTTGATGGTGGTGAGGACGAGGATGATGATGATGATGATGATGATGACGATGGTGATGATGATGATGGTGATGGTGATGGTGATGGTGATGGTGATGATGAGGATGAGGATGATGATGATGATGATGGTGATGATGATGCTGATGATGATGGTGATGGTGATAGTGATGGTGATGATGAGGATGAGGATGGTGATGGTGATAATGGTGATGATGGTGCTGGTGATGATGACGATGATTATGATGATGATGATGCTAATGGTGATGAAGACCATGATGGTGATGGTGATGGTGGTTGTGATAATGATGGTGATACTGATGATGATGCTGACTTTGATGATGATGATGATGATGCTGTTGTGATGAGGAGGATGAACAGGATGATGATGATAATGATGATGATGACCACGACGACGATGACGATGACGTTGATGATGATGACGACGATGGTGATGATGACGATGGTGATGATGATGAGGAGTAGGAGGGTGGGGATGAGGATGAGGATGCGGATCATGATGATGATGATGATGATGGTGATGATGATGATGATAATGGTGATGATGATGGTGGTGATGATGATGATGATGATGATGGTGATGGTGATGATGATGATGATGATGATGATGATGATGATGATGATGATGATGATGATGCGATTGACGATTAACGTGATGCTTATGAGGAGGAGGAGGAGGAGGAATATGAGGATCAGGATGAGGATGAGGATTGGGATGAAGATGAGGATGATGATGATGATGATGATGATGATGATGATGATGATGATGATGATGATGATGATGATGATGATGATGATGATGATGATGATGATGAAGGTGATGATGACGAGGAAGAGGAGCAGGAGCATGAGGAGGAGGAGGAGGAGGAGGAAGAGGAAGAGGAGGAAGAGGAAGAGGAAGGCCGTCCTATGACACCCTTCATCTTCACTAATTGAAGCTCTCATGGAACTCGTTTGGGTCGTCCTGGGCTGTCTTGGCCTCCTGGGGGGCAGTCTTGGGGTTCCCTCGGGACCCTATTGAGCCGCCCTGGGGCCCTCTCACGCCGTCGTGGTGCTCTCTTTGGCCGTCTTGTGGCCTTCTTGGCCGTATGGTGGGTACCTGGGGGTCGTTGTGGGGTCGTCTGGGGCCGTGATAAGGCCTTCTAAGGCCGTCCTGGGTCCGGTTCCCACAGGAGACCCCCTTGGACCTTCTTGGGGCCAAATTGGCCGCCTCTTGGGCAATCGTAAGACCTCTTGGGCCATCTTGGGACCCTTCTGGGGGCCTCTTGGGTCGTTTTGGGGCCAGCGTGGAGACTTCTTGGGCCGTCTTGAGCTGACGGAAGCTCGGGAAACCAATGATTTTGGTTTCCTCGGGCCCTGTTGGGCAGTCTTGCGACCATATTGTGCCGCTTGGGGGCCATCTGGCCCTTCGATGCATCTTGGGCCATCTTGGAGTCCTTGGTTGCCTGCATGGGCGTCTTGGAAGCTCGGGACGCAGATCCACTGTTTTTTACGAGGGGTCGCGACCTCGGGAGCGCGGGTCCGTAGGTTTTGCGAGAGATCGTGGCCTCGGGAGGGGGGGGGCGAGGCATGCAGGTAGTACCCGTAGAGAGGGGGCCCTCAGCATGATATGGAAGACCCAACAGACAGCCGTTGGTATTCTTCCACGCCTCGGCGTGGAGAAGGCACGGTGGCGGACTGTTCCTAACCATCCTGTGGTGCTTCGCTTCGCAGAGGCAGCGCCCCGCGCCTCCTCTCCCCTCTCCTCCTTTCTCCTCCTCCTCCTCCTCCTCCTCCTCCTCCTCCTCCTCCTACCCCTCCTCCTCCTCCTCCTCCTCCTCCTCCTCCTCCTCCTCCTCCTCCTCCTCCTCCTCCTCCTCCTCCTCCTTCTCTTCTTTCGCCAGCTGTACCACGCCCCCAACAGCTTCCTTAAAGTTGACGGCGTTCGCCACTTCATGTTCCCGATCGAGTCTGGCGTGGCTCAGGGCTGCCCTGCGAGCGGCTCGGCGTGGGCGATCGCCATGGACCCGCACGTTCGCCACATCGCCTCGTTCGTGGAGACCGTCGACGGCATGCCTGACTACGACAAGGGCTACCTGGGCGTCTGCGCGGACGACACTGGCCTCCTCACGTTCTCGTTCAACACGCTGCGCGCTGCCTCTGAGCCCTCTGCCGCCGCGGAGGAGCTTGCGCCCCTCTCCCTGAAGCCTCGCAAGTGTGTCGTCGTCCCGCTTTGGGCGAAGACGTCGCCTGCCACCATCGCTCAAACGAAAGCGCTCCTGGCCGAACTCTGTCCTTCCTGGGGTGGCTTTTCGGTTTCGGGGCGAGCCAAGTACCTCGGGACCTTCCTCGGACCCGCGGCCTCCCTCGCTCACCACTGGCTCGCCCTTGGGCAGAAATTGTGGCAGCGCGGGAATACTTCACACCTTGTGCAGAGTGGCAGTGACGCCACCGTTCGCCTTCATAACACCTCAGTCGTTTCAACGCTCAGCTATGCCTCGCAGTTCTTCCCGCTCGATCAGAAGATTGCCCGCCGTGAACATTACATTTTCCACCAGATGCTCAGTCTGCCGCCTGACACATTTCGCAAAGTTGATCTCATTGCCATGGCGGAGTGGTGCCCGCCTCCTGCCCCTCGCTCAGCTCAGATCTCAACTGTCGCCGCCGCCATTCGTTCAGCCACTTTCACGCTTCGTGGGGAATGGGAGCCATTCTTCACTCGACTGCAGGACACCGCGTGGGAGGAGAGTACGGTTCACTCCTTCCACCGGTGGGAGCAAGGGCAGTGGTCTCCGCCCTTCTGGGAAGAGCCCACTTCCATCGTGCAATTCTACCATGCCTTGTCGTGTGGCAAGCGTGCCGCCCCGCTTCCAGCAGCTGCCGTGGCCGCGGCGAACCGCGCAGCTGCCCGCGAAATTCGCGAGGCCCCGAGTGCCGAGCCACCGCGCCGCCCCAAGGTGCAGCGCGCGGTCGCGCTCACGCTGCAGCGGGCCTCCTTCTCATCGCCCTTCACAGTCACGCTCGAGAAGCGTATTGCAGCCTGGGGCGTTTCTCAGCCGCCGCCGCCCCCAGAGCTCGCGACGCGCTGGGCTGCTCTCACGAATGCCCTGCGCACCGTCCGCCCGAGCTGGCGCTGGGCGGCGTCTAAGACTCTCGCAGGCGGATGGACGACGACCCACCGCATGCACGTTTTCCAGCAGAAGCCGCGTGTGTTCGGGTGCCCAGCGGCACCCGATTCATTCCCTCGCTACCTCTCCTGCTCGGTCCTCCTGAGCCTCCTCTGGTCCCCCGACTCGCCCCCCCTCCGCAACGCGCTTACACATTGGGGCTTGGGCCCCGCTGCAGCCTATCCGTCTGGACCCGCGAACGAGCTCTCGTTAACGCGGTCGATTCAGCGGATCGCGCTCGCCTTTCACTTCTTTAACAAAGTGAAGCGCGCCTCGCCGACCCCAGCTACGATAGCTGAAGGGTTGAGCGCCGCCAAAGCCCTGCTCTGGAAGTAGACGCGCGGTGGGCGGACAGGAGCGGACGGACTTCTTGCCCTCGTCTCGCTTCTTGCCCGCTTGCCCTCGTCTCTTCCTCTTTGAGTACGTGCACTCATCTTCCTCCTCCTCCTCCTCCTCCTCCTCCTCCTGCTCCTCGTCCTCCTCCTCATCGTCGTCCTCCTCTCCCTCCTCCCTCCGTAGCCATTTTGGCTCAAGTCCGCCCCCTCCGTGGGATCTCGGGCTTGGGCCGAAATCAGTTCCACAGCTATTTCGCCCGAGGCCCCCTGGCCGAGCGCCGCGCCGCCAGCGTTTGAGGCCGTCGGATCCGTATGTCCACGCGATGGCGCCTGCTGCCTCTGCTGCTGACGCTGTTCGTCATGCCGCACCGCAGGAGTGCTGACGCTCTGCATCGCCGCGCATGCCAAGCTCTGCAAGGCGGTCGCGGCCCAGCACGCGTTGGCAAGCGCCAGACTCTTCAACTACACGTTCTCCTTCCGCACGTTGCTGCGCCCCCAGCCGCCTCGCGGGTGATTACTCCGCTGGGCACTTGCAGGGGCAACGAGCTGCCGCTGGTCGCGAACTTCTTGCAGCTGATTCGCGGGCGTCCTCCTGGCGTTGCCCATGGTCCTGAAGTTCGGCCTCGCCGACGCGAAGAGGCAGATGACGCACCAGCCCATGGTGATCCTGCTCGTGCTGCTGCCGCCGAGGGCCGCCATCCTCCGCGACACCATTCCGTTCTTCTGCATGTGCAACCCGTTCATGATTCCGAAGTCCGCCGCCCGGAGGGTGGCCTTCCTGACCTCCTGCAAGCTGTTCCCGCTCCTGACGCTCGCGCTGACACTACCGCCGGCGCTGATGGTGTTCTGCATTCCCGACCCGTTCAACGATCCGAAGTCCGCCGACTTGCTGGCGGCCTGCATGACCTACTTCTCGACGCTCTCCCTGCTGGTGCTGGAGACGCTGCTGCTGACGTCGCTGGAGACGGCGCCCCTGATAGTGCTCTGCATGAAGCTGCCGCTGCTGAATCCCGTCCCCGCGCCGCTGGTGTGGCTCTTGCTGCCCTGCGCCCCCTTGTGCGCGAATGGCAGCGCGTAGCACGGCGTAAGACGCTCCTCCAGAACAGGCCCTTCGTCCGCTGCTTCGACGCGTGGTACGACCTCGTGTTCGAGACTACCCTGTCCACGGAGAGCGACCAGTCCGTCGGGGCGCCGTCCACAGGCCCAGAGTGCAACACGGAATGCCCTATGACGGGCCCTCCGAGTTCCACCCACTCCAGGACATCCAAGGTTGCTGGGACTGGAGAGCCTGACTATCCACAGGAGACTGCATGATGTTGCTCGCGCCGCCCCACAGCCAGGAGCGGTTGTCGCTGCTCGCCCCGTCCGTCCCCCAGAAAAGCTGCATGATGTGGCTCGTGCCGTCCTGCTGCCTGGAGTGGCTGACGTGGCTCGTCTCGACCATCCCGAAGCAGCTCTGCTTCCTGCTCGCGCCGTTCCGCCGCCTGGTGTGGCTAGCGCTGCACACCACGACAACTACGAAGAAGCTCTGCACGTTGCTGCACGTGCCGTCCCGCCGCCTGGAGTGGCTGCTGCGGCTCGCCCCGACCATCCCCACGGAGTGGCGCATCATGATGCTCGTGCCGCTTTGCCGCCTCGCGTGGCTTTTGCTGCTCGTCAAGCCATTCCCGAAGAAGCTCTGCATGCCGATGCGCGTGCCGTCCCGCCGCTTGGAGTGGCCGACGCGGATCGTCGTGACCATCCCGACGACGCCCTGCATGACTGGCCAGCTCCTGGCATGCCGTTCCTTCGCCGCTCGGACCTTCTCCAACTACGTGGCTGCAGTGCGAATATTGCGTGCTGTGTCGATGTTCTGTTGCAACGTGCTGCTGAGCGCCAGCATGATGATCGTGGATTCTCGCCGCTCGGAGTGGCGTCTGAGGCCCCCGCCCGCTTTTGTAGCAATGTGCCCCCTGCCCCGCTCGCCTCTTCCCGCCTGTCGCCCTTGTCTCTGCCTCCCATCCCCGCGTTTCCTGCATTTCAGCGCACGCACGAATGCACATCCGCTCTCCGCGTGTCTGGCCCCGCGCCCCCCGCAGCGCGTGAGTTGCTTGCGCGCCTGAGCACCACCACAGCTCACGTATGGAAGTAGAGGGCGGCGGACTCGGGCGGGACATCTTCCCTGTTCTCGCGTCGTTCCCGCTTGCCCTCGTCTCTTCCTCTTTCAGGGTGCATTAACTCCTCTCCCTCCTCCCTCCTCCCCATCTCGCAATCCCTGCCTGTGCCCTCCGCGCATGAGTGGCGGTGTTTGCAGGCGCCTCCCCCGCTCAGTACAGCGCTTCGTGGCACCATATGGAGCTCCACCGAGGGCCTCAGTGGCGGTTTTCGCATGAGGTCCCCTCACCCAGTACAGCGCTTCGTGGCCCCATAGGGAGCTCCACCGAAGGCCTCCGTTGCGATGTTCGATGCGGTTCCCCCACCCGGCACAACGCTTCGTAGCCCCAAACAAAAAGAGCTCCACCGAAGGCCTCAGCGGCGGTGTTCGCATGCGGTTCCCCCCACCCAGTACAGCGCTTCGTGGCCCCATGAGGGGGCTCCACCGAAGGCCTCAGTGGCGGTTTTTGCGCGCGGTTCCCCCACCCAATACAGCGTGTCGTTGGCCCCATCTGGGAGCTCCATTGAAGGCTTCCGTGGCGATGGTCGCATGCGTTTCCCCCACCCAGTGGACCGCTTCGCGGCCCCATTGGGGGCTCCATCGAAGGCCTCAGCGGCGGTGTTCGCATGCGGTGCCCCCCACATAGTATAGCGTTTCTTGGCCCCACATGGAGCCCCACCGAAGGCCTCAGTAGCTGTGTTCGCATGCGCCTTCCTCACCCAGTACAACGTTTCGTGGTCCAGAGGGAACCCCACCGAAGGCCTCAGCGGCGGTGCTCGCATGCGGTTCCCCGACCCAGCACAGCGCTTCGTGGCCTCATAAGGGAGCTCCACCGAAGGCTTCAGTGGCGGTGTTCGCAAACGGCTCCCCCCACCCCGTTCGGCGCTTCGTGGCCCCACAGGGAACTCATCGAAGGCCTCAGTGGCAGTGCTCGCGTGCGGCCCCCCAGCCCAGCACAGCACTTCGTGGCCCCATGAATAGGGAACTCCACCGAAGGCCTCAGTGGCGGTTTTTGCATGGGATCCCCCCACCCAGTATTGCGTTTCGTGGCCTCATATGGGAGCTCGCTCCACCGTACCCATTACATCGTTTCGTGGCCCCACATGGAACTCCACCGAAGGCCCTCGTGGCAGTGTTCGCATGCGGCGTCCCCCACCCAATACAGCGTCATCAACGTCGTTGTTCGCATCCGGTTCCCCAACACGGTACAGCGCTTCGTTGACCCCATGGGGTACTCCACCGAAGGCCTCAGCGGCGGTGTTCGCATGCGGTTCCCCCACCCAGCACAGCGCTTCGTGGCCCCATGGGGAGCTCCACCGAAGGCCTCAGTGGTGGTGTTCGCATGCGGTTCCCCCACCCAGTGGAGCGCTTCGTGGCCCCTTAGGGAGCTCCATCGAAGACCTCAGCGGCAGTGTTCGCATGCGGTTCCCCCCACCTAGTACAGCGTTTCGTGGCCCCACATGGAGCCCCACCGAAGGCCTCAGTAGATGTGTTCGCATGCGCCTTTCCCGCCCAGTACAATTTTTCGTGGTCCAGAGGGAGCTCCACCAAAGGCTTCAGCGGCGGTGCTCGCATGCGGTTCCCCCACACAGCACTGCGTTTCGCGGCCTCATAAGGGAGCTCCACCGAAGGCCTCAATGGCGGTGTTCGCATTCAGTTCCCCCCACCCTGTTCGGCGTTTCGTGGCCCCACAGGAAACTCCGCATGCGTCTCCCCCATTCAGGGCAGCGCTACGCGGCTCCATAGGGAGCTCCACCGAAGGCCCCACTGACGGTGTTCGTGCGCGGCTCCCCCACCCAGTAGAGCGCTTCGTGGTCCCATCGGGAGCTCCACCGAAGGCTTCCGTGGCGGAGTTCGCATGCGGCTCCCCCCACCCAGTACAGCGTTTCGTCGCCCCAAAACGAGCTAGCTCCACAGGCCCAAGTGGCGGCCCCGCCCCATCGCGGCGCACCCCGCACGCGCTTCGCGGCCCCAGAGTGGGTTCCACCTAAAGCCCTCGTGGCAGCTCGTATCGGCACACCCTTCGCATGCTTCATGGCCCCATGAAGAGATCCCCCGAAGGCGATGTCCGCAACGACGGTACTCGCAACTTCATATGGTTGGGTCCTTTGCCCGGATTACTTGATGGTTCCCAGACAGAAGGAGGATGGGGTCCGAGCAGATGGGGTCGGAGGATTGTGTTGCATGGGCGATGCATCGGCGATGCATCGGCGATGCGACTCGACTTTCTCCAATGTATCGGCGATGTGGCTCCATGCTCCGACACCGCCTGCTCGGATTCCCACCTCGGGCGGCCATCGGTGCTCTGACCCGTGGAGGAGCGGCTCCACCCGCAAGAAGTTGGCCCGGGCGTCCAGCTGCATTGTCGAGTACGTGGGGCGAGTGGCGTACTTCTGCGGCGACCGCCCCGAGCGGGTCCGCGCGAAGGATCCAACGGCCCATGGAACATACAGTCGCAATCGATGATGGGGATGGGTAGCCTCCCCAAGGGTACCCCTCACATCCTCGCCTCTTCGCTCCATTCCTGACCACTTCCGATGGCCAGCCCTGCCCGGAGAGCCTCGACACGGGCGGACAAGGGACCCGCACCCTTACCGCGCACCCTTGCTATGAATGTTGACTGTATTACCAGTTTGAAACATATCCCTATCCCTATGTTTGACATCACCTCACCTCGATGCCGATCTTAAGGATTCCCTCAGTTTCTGAGGGCCTATCCCTAAGATTGTCCTCGCTTTTTGCTCGCCCATCTTAGGGATAGGGATACGTTCGAGGCTGGTTACTGTAGGCTTTGGAGCTGGCTGGGGGCCCGAGGCGGCCCCTCACCGGCTCGGGCCAGCAGGCAGAGGGGCCTCGCCGTCGCCACGGCTGAGCGCAGCGCGAGCAATGTGCCAGTTTCGGCTCCCGGAGGATCGAGGTCGGTTCGGGAAGGGTACCCTGGAGTTATTCGTGTCTGTTGGATGCTCTTGTGCATCCTGGTGAGGGCACCCCTCTGCCTGCTTTGGCCGACGGAGGGCCTCGTGCTCTTGCGAGAGGTGCTCTTCTGGCCCAGGTCCGCCTGCACCTCGTGGATCGAGGGGCCCAAGGACACACAAATAGATACACAAATGAAAGGATTCCCAACATTTTCCCATATTTTCTGGGTTTCTGTCTTCCCCCCCACTTCTCATATTTTCCCATATTTTCTTGGGGATCGACGATTCATTGTGTCTGTGTGTTTTTTCCCCTCCTGAGTGGAGCCAAGTTCCCCACCGTGCTGTCAAGATGAAGACGATGGTGTTCCGCCATCCTCGGGGCCCCGGGCCGTCAGACTCTGGATCCGGGGGCAGGGCGGGGCCGAGGTGTTGGGCCCGACGAGGTCTTTTGCCAATTTCGGTTGTGAGGGGGCCGTTTTCGGGCTTGGGAGGAGGAGGAGGAGGAGGAGGAGGAAAAGGAGGAGGAGGCCCGGGGCCCCGGGCTGGGCGGCAGCCCCGGGGCCTGCCCGCGGAAACGTCGAGCACCCGCAAGGTCGGCTGCCTCTCCGCCGTGGCGAACGGGCAGCCCCTGGGGTTAAGTCGGGGGTTTTCGACGAAAAATAAAAAATATCCCAAAGATGCCCCAAAAAGGTCAAAACGTATTCAAACAATAGTCCCCAGACTATTGTTGGACGATGTTTTGATTATTTTTGGTATATTTTATATTTTTCGTCGAAAGTCACCCTGTGGGGGGACATGCCCGACTTAACCCTGGGGGAAAGACGAGCGGCACCGGGGTGCCACCTCCAGCGAGGAGGCCCACGAGGCCCCCCCGATCCAGGGAGGAGGGGCGCCCCGAGCGAGGGGGGCGACACCACACCAACACACCACGCACGCACGCACGCACGCACGCACGCACGCACACACACACACACACACATACGCACACGCAGACACACGCACACGCAGACACAGCAACACACACACACACACGCAGACAGACCGACACACCGACACACACTGACACACACACCGACACACACACCGACACACACACACACACATACACACACCGACACGCACCGACACGCACCGACACACACACACACACACACATCGACACGCACCGACATACACACACACCGACACACACACACACACACCGACACGCGACACGCACCGACACACACCGCACCGACACCGACACGTACCGACACACACACACACACACCGACACGCACCGACACACACCGACACACACACACACACATACACACACACACACACCGACACGCACCGACACGCACCGACACACACCGACACACACCGACACACACCGACACACCGACACCGACACCGACACATACACACGCACATGCACACACACACACACACACCGACATTGACGCCCACGCCCAAGCCCACACGCCCACACGCCCACGCCCACGCCCAAGCCCACACGCTCACGCCCGAGCCCACACGCCCACGCTGACGCCCAAGCCCACACGCCCACGCCCACGTCCACGCCCACACGCACACTTACGCCCAAATCCACCGGGGAGGGGGACGACACCCCGGGAGGGGGACGACACCCCTGGCTCCTCGCGCTGGCCGGGGAGCACCTCTGGAGGGCTGTCTGGTGGGCAGCCCGCGGCTCGGCCGGTTTCGCCTGAGCCCCTTGCAGGGGCAGCGGCCCCTTCGACCACCCCGCCCCGAAGAATGCGGATTCGCTATCGGGAGCCCATCACCGATCTGTCGGCGATGTATCGCCGATTCCAGGTCGATGTTTCCCGCTGTGAGCTGGTCCCCCTCCTAACGTTGCCGCTCATTATCGGGCACCGGTGGGCAAAGACATGTTAGCGTTGGCACACGTCTTCCGGATCATCGAGAGGAGTACTTGCAGTGGCTCCTCCACCAGCGGATCGGCGGGCATGTGCGGGTGGACCTTTTCCTCCTCCTCCTACTCCTTCTCCTCCTCCTCCTCCTCCTATTCCTACTCTTCCTCCTCCTACTCTTCCTCCTCCTTTTCCTCCTCCTCCTCCTCCTCCTCCTCCTGACGCGTTTTGGGCGTTTCTGGTCGCTTCTGTGGCCGCCGGAGGCCTCCTCATTCTCCTGCTTCTCCGATTCCCCCCTCCTGCTCCAGGTGGACCAGGCTGGTCGCGACGATGTCGCGATGATCATGGTACCAAACAGCTGCATCGGCTTCGTCACGGGTCACAAGGGCGCGTCCTTGCGGGCCATCGAGGAAGAGACGAACACGTTTTGCTTCATTGATGGGGTCGCGGACGACGGCGAGGACCCGAAGCCGTTGCTGATCTTTGGCTGCATCGAGGACCGGCGAATAGCGGAGAGCCTCGTGTGGGAGAAGATTTCGCAGAAGTACGACGAGTACGACAGTTGGGAGAGTCGCGGCGACAAGGGGCGCCGAAAGGGGAAGGGGAAGGGCGACAAGGACGGCAAGAAGGGCAAGGGCAGGAAGGACGACGCGCGTGCCGATGCCGCGGCTCAGGCTCGCAGGGACGAGAGCGAGCAGGAGAGCCCGGTGAAAAAGGTCGGCGACACCGAGGCGATGTCCATGAGCGACGACGATGCTGCCTTCCTGATGGGGCCTGGCGGGAAGACCAAGAGGAAGATCATGGCTGTGAGCGGGGCCCACCTGGATTTCAAGAACAAGTGCATGGAGGTCACAGGCTCTCAGAGGGGGACAAGGTACCAGTGCAGCCACCCACCCTTGCCTCGATTCCGCCTTCTGTGGGCCTCATGGGAGGCCCTCGTCGCACCGGCTAGTTTCGCTTCGAGACCTTGGTCAGAACGCACCCCATAAGAGGTCTGGGGAGTCGCGGTAGGGGTACTTTTTGGTTCCCCCAGGCTCGCTGGAGCAGCGCTCGAGGGCGAAGAAGTATGTCCAGCTGGTGATGGCGCAGCGTTTGGGGCCCGTGAAGATCGACGACAACGAGAAGCACGACGACCTGTCGATCGTCGAGGTGCCTGCGGACGCCGTGAGCTTTGTCACCGGGCGCCAGGGGTCTTTCCTGCGCCTGGTCGAGGATGGCGGGGCGTGGTGTTGCGCACGGGCGGCCCCCCGAATCTCTGTCGGGGGCCACAGCGGGGCAGCGCGAGGGGGGTGGTCTTCTAAGCAGGCGGTGGGGCTTCTGAGAAGGCGGCGAGGCTTCTCGGGCTTCCGTGGAGCCTTTTCAGAAGCCTCTGGGGCTTTCGGAGTAGGCCCCTGCCTTCTTGGAAGCCCCGCCGCCATCTTAGAAGCCCACCACCTCGGGCCACCCCCTTGTGGGCTCCGCCAGGCCCTGGCTAGCCTCAACGGGCCGCCAGGGTAGTCCAGGTCGGTCTCATGAGCCTTGGCGCGCTGGTGCGCGGCGGCTGTCGAAGCCGCCCCCAGGTTGTGGGCCTGTCGGCGCCGACCTTGCCTGCCTCTGGGGGGGCCGTCCGTGCGCAGCCCTCAAGCCTTGATTTGGCACGTGCGAGATGTGTACGGAAGAGACAGGTGTGAGGTCCAACAGCAAGTGTTGTCCAAAGCCGACAGCGGTCGCTGGTGGTCAGGGGCAGCGCTAGGGGATGATAGGCTCAGGGGGGCGCATGTCCCCCAGTCGCCTACTCATCGCCGATAGGGGCCTGATAGCCCACCCCGCCCAGGAACGTGCAGATTCGTTATCAGGGGCATCTTGCCGATCTCTCGGCGATGTATCGCCGATCTCAGGTCGATGTATTCCCCCGCGACCTGGTCCCCCCCCGAACGTTGCCCCTCAGCCCAGCAGCACATGTTGTCCACACACAGGCAGCGGCCGTTGTTTGGCAGTCGCCGTGGGCAACGTCCGCGGTGACACCGACAGCGGGTCCTGTACAAAATGGCCAGGGACTAATGTCGGTCTTCCTCCCATTCCGTACCGATTTCGATCGTACCGGTTGCCAGCCGAGGAGGAGTTCGGGACGTTGCTGTTCTTCCTGGATTTCAACAAGTCGAGCCGCCGCGATACGATCGAGCGCCTCGCCATCTTCGGGCCGCTTCGAGAGCGCAGGGGTGCGGAGCTCAAGGTCATGGCGGCCATCGAGGCGAAGCAGCCGGGCTACATCACGAAGAAGGATCCCGCACGTGAAATATGTGGGCCACCAGTTCTGCAGCGCCAACTCCGATCGTATAGATCTGGTTTGATATCGATTCCTGTCAGCCGCATCCGATTCGACATCGACATTCCGACGATCCGATGCAGCCCGATGCTCGCGTGGCGCTGATGTGCATCCTGGCGCGGCCGATCTGACTCGATCTCGGCTCCGTGGCGATGCCGCCTGGTTCGATGCCTATTCCGATCCGACCTGATTCTTTGATTCCCCGGGGAAGAAGCACGGTGATCCACGACAAAGAGTTGCGGATTTTGACGACGTCGATCTTGGTCATGGTCCATTCGGGACGTCGCCGATTCGCCGGGATAATCCACGAATCGTTGCCGACCGAGGTCGTCACTTGCAATTCTGTCCTCAGTCTTGGTCATGGTCACCGTTGTTATCTCTCCCTCTATCCTTCCTGGTTTCTTTTTTTTTCTGGCAGGCGCGTGCGGCCACAAACACAAAGATGCAGCGCCAAGAACTGCTTGGCGCACCTCCCGAAAAGTACGTACTGCTTCCCAACTGATTGTGCAGAAATGGTGTCAACAGATCCTGCGCCTTCTTGTGGTGAGGCGGGCCTGGTGGGTCTGGAGCGCCTGCTGCCGTGCTTGTCACGGCGGAGCCTTGAGCCACTGATCGGCGACTTTGTCCCGTCAGCTGCTGCGCTGCTCGGCGCCAGGATGCCCTCGGGCAGCCTCGGGCAGCCCCTCCGATGCGTCGGGCAGCTTCGAGCCGCCCCCGGGCGGCCTCGGGTTTGGCGCCGAGGGCCAGTCCCGGCCCACCCGGGTCTCCGACGGCGTGCTCTGCTCAACCCGTTGGGCGCCAGAGCTCTCCCGCCCCTCTCTAAGGGACCTCCCTTCGGAGCCGCGTCCGAGCGCCCAGCCAGGGTGGTCCGCCTCGGAGGCCAGCGACGCACGCGTCTGCACGCGCGCGGCTCAGCCTCCGCTGGCCTGCGCCCGAGCGCGGCCCCCCGTGCGCGCGGCACCGCGGGCGAGGCGCACGCCAGCGCGTGCCTCCGCGCGCTCCTCGGCCGCCCCCGCCGGGAGGACGCCGCGCTCCCCAGCAGGGACCCGGCGGAGGGCTTCGCCACGGACCGCATGCCGATCGAGGAGGACGCCGCGGCGCACAGGGAGGGGGGGGGAGGGGGGGGGGCCGCCCTTGCTCCAAGAGGGTGGCCCGTCCCCCAGAGTCGGCGGCGAGCCCGGGGGTGGAGTGAGCAGGGGCGGGCCTGGACAGAAGGCTCGGAAGTTCTGGGGCCCTCTGAGAAGTTTCCTTTGGCCCTCCCCGAAGAGACAGGAGACCATCCCGGAATGCGCGAGGGCTTCTGAGGAGCCCTCGCCGCCTTCTGAGGGGGTCTCCTCCTCACTTCCCCCCCTCGCTCGTCGCCGACAGAAGCCCTCCCGCATAGATCGGGGGCGTCCCAGAGGGAGAGGGGATGTTAGAGCCAGGGCAATGGTACACGCCGGTCGTTGAAAGTAGGTATTTTTGGATTCCCAGATCCCAATCTACTTCAGGCGCCTTCCTACTTCAAGAATCGACATGCTGTTGCTGTGCTTTGTTATTCTCTGGGAGGACCTGGACCCAGTCCACTTGATCCGGCTTCCTGCTTCATGTTTCGACCTACTTCTTCCGACTGACGTGTGTACCCCTTGCTCCAGCAGGTCCTGAGCTCCCCCCCCCGCCCAGGGCCGCGCACGTGCCTCGGGTTCTGATTTGCGATCCCCCCTCTCGGACGCTAACCTTGAGTCGGGCCTGGCCTTCTACAGGGGGAAAATTCAAAAATAGTCAAAAAATAGTCTGGGGACTATTTTTTGAATATGTTTGGGCATCTTTTGAGCATTTTTTGCGTATGTTTTATTTTTCGTCCAAAATCCCCCGGTAGGGGGACACGCCCGACTTAACGCTAACCCTTTGGACGTCCCCCATGAGAGGCCCTCTGGAGAGTCTCCAGGTGGGGGCCGATGCCTTCTGAAGAAACCTTCCCTCGCTGAAAGGTCGCTCCCCGCTCACTGCGGCACCTCCGGGAACTCTGAACGTCTCAAGAGGTCCCCAGGAGGTCTCAGAAGCTCCCCGGGGGTCTAAGGAATGACAAGACGTCCGAAAGCCTCGGCCCTCGATCCTCGATCCGTCGACGACGACGACGACGACGCTCCGCCGCAGGATGACTACAGCTACGCCCTCGGCAAGGGCGGCGCCACGCGCAAGAAGATCGCGCGCGCCTCCGGCTGCGTCATCGAGTACATCGGGCGCCTAGCGTACCTCTCGGGGGTGAAGAAGGCGACGACGACGACGACGACGACGACGACGACGACGACGACGACGACGACGGCGGCGGCGGCGGCGGCGACGGCGGCGACGACGACCACGACGACCACGACGACCACGACGACCACGACCGCGATCACGACCACCACGACCACGGCCACGACCACGACGACGACCACGACCACGACAACGACCACGACCACGACGACGACTACGACAACGACGACGATGACGAAGACGACGACGACGACGACGACGACGACGGCGACAACGACTGGGGGACCAGGCATCAGCGAGGATTGAGGATGCCGTGCATTTTGCATTTTTCGGGATTCATGGGACCTCTGGAGAGAGAGAGAGAGAGAGAGAGCTCTGGAGACCTCCAGAGAGAGAGAGAGAGCTCTGGGGACGACTCACGACGACAACGACGGCGGCGGCGGCGACGGCGACGACAACCAAGACCACGACGACCACGACCGCGATCGCGACCACGGCCACGACCACGGCCACGACCATGACCACGACTACGACGACGACCACGACGACGACCACGACCACGACGACGACCACGGCCACGAGCACGACCACGACAAGGACCACGACAACGATCACGACGACGATCACGACGACGACTTCGACTGGGGGACCAGGCAGGAGCGAGGATTGAGGATGCTGCGCATGTTGCCTTTTTTGGGGGTTCATGGAACCTCTGGAGGCGTTTCGGGGACCTACCTCCAGAGAAGTCTGGAAATCTCCAGAGAGAGAGCTCTGGGGACGACTGACGACGACGACGACGACGACGACGACGACGACGCCGACCGCAATCACGACCATCGCTGCGACCACGGCCACGGCCATGACCACGACCACGACGACGACCACGACGACGACGACTACGACAACGACGACGATGATGACGATAGCTACGACGATGACGACGACGACGACGACCTGGGGGACCAGGCAGGAGCGACGACCACGACCACGACCACGACCACGACCACGACCACGACCACGACCACGACCACGACCGCGACCGCGACCGCGATCACGACCACCACCACGGCCACGGCCACGGCCACGACGATAGCTACGACCACGACCACTACCGCGACGACGACTACGACAACGACGACGATGGCGACGACGACGACGACCTGGGGGACCAGGCAGGAGCGACGACCACGAGCATGACCACGACCACGACCACGACCACGACCACGACGACGACCACAGCCGCGATCACGACCACCACCACGGCCACGGCCACGACCATGCCCACGACCACGACCACGACCACGACAACGACGGCTACGACCACGACCACGAGCACGACGACGACCACGACAACGACCACGACGACAACGACGACGACGACGACGACAACGACGGCGACAACGACTGGGGGACCAGGCAGGAGCGAGGACTGAGGATGCTGCGCATGTTGCTTTGTTTGGGATTCGTGGGACCTCTGGAGGCGTCCAGGGGACCTACCCCCAGAGAAATCTGGAGACCTCCAGAGAGAGAGCTCTGGGGACCACTGGCGACGACGACGCCGACGACGAGGACAGTGGCGGCGGCGGCGGCGGCTGCGGCGGCGACGGCGTCGGCGGCGGCGGCGGGGGCATCGGTGGCGGTGGCAACGATTAGGGGACCGGGCAGGATCGAGGATCGGTTTCCCGGAACCTCTACCTCTGGAGGCTTCTGGGGACCCTCTTCCAGCAAGTTTTGTATACATCCAGAGTTTCAGAGACCACGGACGACGATGACAGACCTTGTCTTTATTTCGATTTCCTTATTCCCTACCTAGGCTCTGCCTAGAAGGGTTCTTACTCTCTTTGCTTAAAGGGCCGGGCAATGCTAACCGCCCCGGGCGGTTCCCCCAGTCCCCGCCCCGCGGTTCCCCCAGTCCCCTGGGAGCTTTAGCCTTAGCTTTAGCTTCAGCTAAGCTTTAGCTTTAGCTTTAGCTTTAGCTTAGCTTTAGCTTAGCTTTAGCTTAGTGTTAGCTTAGTGTTAGCTTAGTTTTAGCTTAGCTTAAGCTTAGCTTCAGCTAAGTGTTCGCTTAGCTTTAGCTTAGCTGTAGCTTAGCTTCAGCTTAGCTTTAGCTTAGCTTTAGCTTAGTGTTAGCTTAGCCTTAGCTTAGCTTTAGCTTAGCTTTAGCTTAACTTTAGCTTAGCTTTAGCTTAGCTTTAGCTTAGCTTCAGCTTAGTGTTAGCTTAGCTTTAGCTTAGCTTTAGCTTACCTTTAGCTTAACTTTAGCTTAGTTTTAGCTTAGCTTCAGCTTAGTGATAGCTTAGCGTTAGCTGAGTGTTAGCTTAGCTTTAGCTTAGCTTTGTCTTAGCTTTAGCTTAGCTTTAGCTTAGCTTTAGCTTAGCTTTAGCTTAGCTTCAGCTTAGCTTTAGCTTTAGCTTAGCTTTAACTTATATTTAGCTTAGCTTTAGCTTAGCTTTAGCTTAGCTTTAGCTTAGCTTCAGTTTAGCTTTAGCTTAGCTTTAGCTTAGCTTTGGCTTAGCCTTAGCTTAGCTTCAGCTTAGATCTAGCTTAGCTTCAGCTTAGCTTTAGCTTAGCTTTAGCTTAGCTTTAGCTTAGCTTTAGCTTAGCGTTAGCTTAACGTTAGCTTAGATTTAGCTTACCTTTAGTAGCTTTAGCTTTAGCTTAGCTTTGGCTTAGCTTTAGCTTAGCTTTAGCTTAGCTCCAGCTTAGCTTTAGCTTAGCTTTAGCTTAGTGTTAGCTTAGCCTTAGCTTAGCTTTAGCTTAGCTTTAGTTTAGCTTCAGCTTTGCTTTAGCTTAGCCTTAGCTTAGCTTTAGCTTAGCTTTACTGTTACTACTAATGCTGCTTTCCTAGGGGCTCCAACTCCTAGGTAGGGTCGCACTGGGATAATTTGATTGATCATGGTTGTTCCATTCTGGGGAGGTTTCTCCGTTTGGACTGAGCTTGGACTGAAGGGTTTCAGTCACGCGGACTGGTCGGGTCTATGGTCGGCTTTGAGCGGGCATGGTAAACCCGACCACCGCGCATAGATATTGCAAATGCTCTACGATAACAGGCTGGTAAAGGGCAAACGTCAACGCAGCGACTCGTTCGACAGCCGAGCTGGAGCCCGACAGGGGCGCGTTCTCAGCTCAATACTACTAGCTGTTTGTATGAGTTGGCGATGGCCTGGCGGCGACGTTTCTCTGGAACAACATGGCTTGACTTGGAAGATGGGCGGCGTCGCCTAATTACTGGATTTGCGTTTTGCGGTTGGCTGCGGTTTGTCGCCAGGTCACAAAAAATAGGCAGCAATATGTTTTGCGTCGCTTGCTGAGGAGCTCGCAGCGGTTCGTTCGATGTTATGCGCCGACGAAGCAGTAATTTTGGTAACCGACGCGCAGCCGCCAGAAACGCTGTTCGTGCCATCTGGCGTGAACACGAAGCGTGTGGATAAATGGTTGGGATGCATGTTGTCGGCGGGCGTGGTAGGGCATGGTCTGGAATACGACCTTCACGTTTTTGCCAATGCCCTCTATGCGAGCACGTTGATCTTCACGGCGACCAGTTCTTGATTGCAACGCGCCTCACTTATTCCCGCGCCACCATCACCCCGCTTGCTGTGTTTGCTTCCGCGAACCGCATGGCATACGTTGCGGAAGTGCTAACCCTGGGCATGCTAGTCGCAAGCTTCTCAAACCAACTGTCGGGTCACCTCGTGGGGTCAATTGCATCAGGCCGTCGCGTAGGATTTTGCATTTCTGGCACGAGGGCGTATCCGACAGATTGGAAGGCATTTCAACCAAATAGTAGCCAAAAGTATTGGTGCGCCAGAGGTGAACTTGCGTCGGGTACGTCGGCAGTCTGCGCGCTGATTGTTGGTCGTCACGTGCTCTTGACTGGACGCCTGCCAGGAACAGGTCCCAAGGACGAGCGCGCAACATTTGGGAATACGATGTCAAATGTTTCGGCGCTGCGTCCAGCCTCGGCGAGTGGAGAGCAGCAGCCAGGATGCACATCCCTGGAAGTCTGTGACAGGGTGTCTCCCCACGACATGCGCTGCTGGTCATCCTCACCCCCTTCTTCTTCCCCATGCCCCTCGCCTTTGATGGCCGCGGCCGCCGAAGGTCGTCGACGGCCGCGGAGGAGGAGGATGAGGATGAGGAGGGGGAGGAGGAGGAGAAGGAGGAGGAGGAGGAGGGCCGGCGGCCGCGGGAGGCCGCGGGAGCCCCCCCTCCAGGAGCGCACGCGGGCCCGCGAGTACCTGGGCTGGCTCTTCTGCCAGCGGGTGGGCCCCGTGGAGGTGAACTACGCGCGGCGCGACGACGTGAGCGTGCTGCAGGTTCCCGCCGTCGCCGCCGCCGCCACCGCCGCCCCCTCCGTCGGCGTCGTCGTCGGCGTCGTCGTCGTCGTCGTCGTCTCCCTCCGGGGGTCTTCTGGAGGGGGGGGTTCAGAATGAGAGAGGTTGCGGGAGGAGGGGGGGGGAGGGGGGAGAGGGAGAGGAGGGGAAGGTCGAAGGTGGAGAATGGCGACGGCGATGCCTCATGAGGCCCCGGAGACAATTCACGAGGCTGGGCGGAGGAGTCAGATTGGAGGAGGATCGGGGGGATGATGATGCTGATGATGATCCTGATGATGGTGATGATGATGCTGATGATGATGGTGACGATGATGATGATGATGATGATGATGATGATGATGATGATGATGATGATGATGATGATGATGATGATGATGATGGGGATGATGATGATGATGATGATGATGATGATGATGAGGATGAGGATGAGGATGAGGATGAGGATGAGGATGAGGATGAGGATGAGGATGAGGATGAGGATGAGGATGATGATGAGGATTATGAGGATTATGAGGATGATGAGGATGATGAGGATGATGAGGATGATGAGGATGATGAGGATGATGATGATGCTTATGATGATGATGCTGATGATGAGGATGATGAGGATGATGAGGATGATGATGATGATGATGGTGGTGGTGGTGGTGATGATGATGATGGTGGTGGTGACGATGATGATGGTGGTGATGATGATGATGCTGATGTTGATGATGATGCTGATTATGATGCTGATGATGATGATGTTGTTGTTGATAATGCTGATGATGATGATGATGATGGTGGTGGTGATGATGATGATGATGCTGATGATGATGATGATGATGATGATGATGATGATGATGATGATGATGATGATGATGATGATGATGATGATGATGATGATGATGATGATGATGATGATGATGGTCTCTCTGATGTTCCCCCTAGCGCGCGTCTGGGCTTCTCCAGCTCCTCGGCCCGAACGCTCGCGCGGATATGCTGGGTGGGCGCATTACGCAGGCGCTCGCCCAGGCCGCCATCGAGGTGGCAGGGGCGTTGCTTTCCCAGGGCCTACGAGCCGCGTGAGACGAGCGATTCGTGGGCCAACAGCTTCCACCACTCGCGGACCTTGGCGTTCCCTCTGCGGGGATCCCGTGGCCAGCACGGGCCGACGCGGGCGGCGGGGGGCTTTGCCTCCCTACCGTTCGGGTGCTGCTTGCGCCGCCGTCTGCCACGGGCTGGCGGTGGATCTGGGCAGCGGGGTGACCCCTGTGCTGCTCTCGACGGTCTTGGCACTGCTCGGGGCTACTGCCGTCTGCAACCTCTTGGGGGACTGCTGTATCGGGGCCTTCGCGGCCATTCCGCGGGGGCTGACGGGGCCCCCGCGCGCGCGGACCGCGATCGGAGTGCCTGACTGGCGCGGTCGCGGTGCGCAGCGCGCCCGGGCCCACGGCACAGGAGCGCGGGTTGCGGAGCGCGCGCGGGCCTTTTCGCAAGGCCCGTGCGCTGCTCCCGCCCGAGGCTGGCGCGCGCGTCGCCAGCCATGGCAGCCGTTGCTTCGGCGGCGGGAAGGTTTGTTATCCCCGGTGGGCCAGTCTGGCCCGACCTCCACTTGTTTCGCTCCTCCGTTAGGTACTCGCTGCGGTCACTGGCGGTTGGGCGATCGCTAGGTGAGCTACGCCGCGATCTTTTCGGCCTCTTGGTCAGGTGATACCGTGCTGGCGTTGCTTGGGTCTTTCCGCACCGCCGACAGTCTCAGATGGCGGAGGCGGACGGATTCTCAGGGCTGGTTGGTCATTCCAGATGGTCAGCGTGCCCTTGCTCGGCGCGGCTTCGCGGCCCCTGAGCACGACGGCTCCAGGTTTTGGCGGTCGACTTGGAGATCTCCGAAATGGATCTGGTGGCTCTCACCCCCCTGGGCGAGGGAGGCGCCGACGGGCTGGCCCCGTTCGGATCGGCCCGCGGGCGCGCGTGCTGGCCACGCCCCGAGGGAGTCTTCGGCCTTCGCGATGGCTTCGTGGCCGTCGAGGGGGGCGAGGCTGCCCCTGGCGCAGAGGAGGCCGCCCCGCGCCAGTCCGTGGACAAATTCGAGGGGGGCGGCCCCAAGGGCGACGTTGACGCCGAGGACCGCCCTCCTCTTCAGGCGCGGGCCCCGCCGCTGCTAGAGGCACCTCCCGCGCCGGCGCGCAGCAGCCTAGGCGCGCAGCCGAAGCCGTGGTCAGGCATGGCCTCGCCCTCGCTGGTGCGGGGTGGAGCTATGCGCGCTCACTCTCTCGGCTATGTTCCTGTATTTCCGCGAGCAGCCCTTTGGGGGCCCGCGCGGCGACGAGCCGTGCTCTCGCGCGTCTCGCGCGGCTCAGCGCGGGGCTGCGGCGCGCTGCCGAGAGCGGGGATGCGGACAGGGCGGGGGCCCCGGTGAGTTGCTAGCGCGCGTTCGTCGATCAACTGGCGGGGAGCCGCGGCTATCCGGAGGCCGCCTGGCCCCCCGCGTGGCCGGAGGCGCCGCCCGCGCAGGCGACCCGCCTCCACGCGGAGAGGGTGGCTCAGCTGCTTTTCTCACCATTGGTGGACCCCCGTTGGCTCTCGGCGCAGGGCGATTACGCGAAGTAGATGCCCTTCTGTCCGATCGCGCCTGGGGGCCGATCGAACACGGGGCACGCAAAAGCACCGCCGGCGCCCGCGTAGCTGGGGGCCGCGTCCCAGGCGAAGCCCACAGGGGGCAAGGCCCCCTCAAACGCCCCCCCAGAGAAGGTCAGCGGCGCCTGACAGGGGGCCCGCGCATTTTGCGCGCGTTCGCCGAGGGCAAGAGTCGCGACGAGCCGATCAACTCGACGACGCTGCGGCTGCAATGCGCTCCTGGGCCGAGGGGGGTCGCGATTGTAGGGGTGCGTTACTCCAGCCATGCTGCTGCAGCCCCACATGGAGATGTGCGTTCCGCTGTCGCGACTCTCGCTCCGTTTCGGGCCCCCCTCGGGCTCCGTCGAAGCCCGCGAACATGTATGTCGCCCGCTGCGCCCCTGCGTTGGCCCAGATTGGGCGGGGGGCTCGGCGTTCTCTGGCCGCTTGATTTCGCCGCCCCCCTCGCGCTGGCTCGGGGCGCTCCTGCTGCTGAGGAACATCTCCCCCGCGATCCCTGGCCGCGCCCTCCGGCTACCGCGCTCGAGCCTTTCCGCGCGCTCGCGTCGGGTAGGTCTCGGGGGCGTCGGCGGCTGAAGCGCGTCGCGCGCAAGCTGGCGCAGCGCGGCGAGCTCGCGCTCAACTTGCTGCCCCGGGGGAAGCCCGGCCTCGCGCCCGTCGAGGCCGGCGCGCGCGCGGCGGCGCCGCCCCGCCAGGAGTGCGAGCGCAGCCGCGTCGAGCAGTTCTTCGTAATCGCAGTTCGCCTCGCCCGCGGCGGCAAGAGCGACTTGGGGCGGGCGTTCGCAAAGTTCGATTCCGCAGAGGTCTCGCTCCGTGGCCTGACCGCCCACACTGCAGCCGTGGAGGTTTTCTCTTCCTCCTCCTCCTCCTCCTCCTCCTCCTCCAGGCCTGCCCCCTTGCGGCAGTGCCCGGGCAGCGCTCGCGTCGCTGGCGCGCTGGCTCCCGCGGCGGCCCGGCATTTCCGCCCGCGACGGGCCACTTGACCTCCAAGGCAAGGCTGCCCGCATTAGGTGGGGCTATTCGCCCGCGCGTGGCCCCGCCAAGCGCCGCCGCCGACGGCCGCGCGTAACGCGCTGCGAGCGCGGCCCCTCGCGAACCGCTCGAAGTCGTTCAAGGCGGGGTAATCTGAGCTGGAAGGGCTCGATGCGCCCCCGCGCCTGAAAGCGCTCGCAATGGGCGACGTCATGGCGGTGGAGATCGCCGATTCCGCCCGCGAGGGCGCGCCGCGCAGCTTCGGAAGTCTTCTCCCCGAGGAGCAAACCTTGCACTGCTCGCCGCTCCCGAGCGGCCCGCGCGTCGAGATGTTGAATATCGACGACCGCGCGGGATTTGTAGCTCCCCTGCAATGCTTCGGCCCCGCGGCCAGACGGCCCCGCCCGCGGCGGCCGCGCAGCGTTCGCCGCCTGGGGCCGCGGGCGCCCGGGCGCGGGCCTCATCCAACTCCCAGGCAAGCGCGCCCGCGCTGCAACCCATAAGGTCGTCGCCGGCGCCGAGGTGGAAAGGTGGGAGTGGCGTTGTCTGCGCCCCGCTCGGTCGGGCGGTGGCTCTTTGCCGGCTCACTGTGGTCCGAGTGCACCTCGGCCGCGCGACGCGCGCCGTCTTGGCGTCGCTTGCGGGGCGTTGGATTTGGGCTCTCCTGTTTCGCCGACCTCTGCGGCGTCTACCCGCACTTGCGCCTTCCTATATCCTCTGTTGAGGTAGGAGGCGGGGTGGACTGCGTTCTACCCATCTCCGTTCGAGACGAGCCGTTCGCCTGCTTGTTCTTGGCTTTGGCGGCCATAACCCACCTTCGCGCGGGCCATGCTGCCGATGCGTTAGGCGCGGGCGCTTCGGAGTTGTCCGCGCGCCAGCCCGTGCCCGCCGGCGGAGCTGCGGCGCAGGTCGGAGAGCGGCGGTCGGCGCGCAGCGTTGCGCGATCGCCGATTGCTCGCCGCGCTGAGCCGCGGAGCCCCTCCAGGGCCTGAGCTCGCCCAGCTGCGTCGAGGACTGAGGCCCCCTTCCTTGGGCCCTCCAGTTGCTCCTCGCTGGATTGCTGGGCCGTCGGAAGCTCCGCGCCCCCGCCTGGCCCATCAGCGGGAATTGTCCATGCCTTGGTTGCGCGGGCACTCTGGATAAAGCTGCGCGCGCAAGCTTCTGCACATATTTGTTGCATGAGGGGTCCGACCTGCGGATTGCAATGTGACCGCGGGCGCTACCGCGCACGGCCGAAACGGCTCTCCAGGGTCGTCTCATTTCTTCCGCACCATGATGCCGTGCATCGTTGGGGAGGGATCCTTAATTTCCATGCCATTACGTGGCTACTGACGTGCGCAGAGCTGACGACCCCTCGCCCAACCGCCCCGCCCGCCCTCCACCCGGGCCCCCCCCCGCGCGGTTGGCGGGGGGCGTTCTCCAGAGTTGATTGTGTAGCATTGGCTGGTTCCTGCGCGCCTTGCCCCCCCTGCGCGCGGGGTCGCCGTGTCGTTGTGTTTTTGGCTCGCACCCCAGGGGGCGCGGGCGGGCGGCCGCCCTCCCCGCGGCCGCGGGGCCGGCCACCCCGGCCGGGTGCCCCGCCGAGCTGTGTCCGCCGACGGTTTCCGGGGCCCCTCCTGGCCCCGCCGCGGCCCTGGCCGCCCCGCCGACGCGCGGGCCTCGCAACGCTCTGTTCGGCCAGCGCGGCCAAATCAGCCATCGACGGCCCGGGCGGGGGCGCGGGGAGGGGGCGTCGCTTGAAGCCCCCCCCCCTCGCCCACATTTTGGGCCGCCTGGGCCAGGGTGGCTCGTTTCCGGCGCCCGCAGGGCGCCCCTTCGCGGCGGCTCGTCGGTTCGCGAGCGCCGCGCGCTTGCAGACGGCCGCCGATTTGTTGGGCGTGCCTCTGGACGCGCCTCGGGCCGTCATAGAGGCCGCCTTCCGTCGGGCCTCGGCATCTTGCCGCCCCGACGAGGCGCCGGCCAGGAGCGGGGCGCCGAGTCCGCGGGGGCGCGGGCGACCCGCTGGCGCTCGCCGTGCGACGCCAAGGCCCTGCTCGCGCAGGCCTGCGCGGCGCTGGCGCAGCCCGCGGGCGCCGTCGCTGGCGCGGGTGGCCAAGGCGAAGGCCATGGGGGAGGGGGCCTGCAGGATGCCTCCCGTTGGGCACGCCGCGGCGCCGTCTGCCCTCGACGGGGCGGCGCCCGCCCGCGCGCTGGCCGCCGAGGCGGAGCTGCGCCTGCACCAGGCCCTGCCCGATGCCCAGGCCGCCGCAAACGGCCAGGGACCAGCGAACTCCGCGCTGGCGTCGGCTAGCCCCGCGGAGCTTGCGCAGGCCGCCGCGCGCGGGCGCGTCGAGCTGAGCGCCGCGATCCGCGCGGCGCGGGCCCCTGTCGCAGGCAGCTTGACCCCCTTCCCGCTGCGCGGGGACGACGCGCGCGCCGCCTCGCGCGCGGCCCGCGCCGCGAGCGTCGCCGACCGCGCATGCAATCGGCGGCTGACTGAGGCCGCTGGGCGCGAGGCCCGCGGGCTGAAGCGCGCCGCGCCCGTCCAGCTCGGGCGTGAACGCCGCGAGCTCTTGCGCGCGGTGGTCCACAACGCGGAGGTCGTGAACCGCGCTGGTTTGCGCGGCCGCGCGGAGCGCGCGGGGCTCGGCGCCCCCGCGTCGGCCTCGGGCCGAACGCCGGCCGCCGTCGAGGCCGAGGGCCCCCGCGAGCGGGCGAAGCTGGGCCCCGACGACCCTGCGGCCAGTTTTGCGCGGCGGGACCAGCGGCGGGCACGGGCGCGCCAGGGCCGCGGGAGGGCGCGCTCGAGGACCGCCCGAACCTTGGATGTCACGCTTTCAGCTCGACGAAGGCTGCCTCGGGCCACGACCGTCGGGCCCGTGGGCGGGCCGCCCATCGCGTAGGGCGGGCCGCCCCTCCCGCCCGGCCGGAGGGCGCTCCCGCGCCCCAGGGGCTGCCCGATGCCCAGGCCACGGCCCCCCGCGCAGACGGCAGTGGATCCGAACGTAGCCGCTACCGCGAGTCGCGCCTGGCCTTGTTCCACCGCCGCCTGGCCCAAGCTGCGCTCCGTCCGCGCGCGTGGGCATGGCCGCCGCCGCTCGCGCCAGCGATGCCGCGGCGGTACCTGCGCCCAGCGACCGAGGATGAGGATGAGGATGAGGATGGGGATGATGATGAGGCCGATGATGGTGATGATGATGAAGATGAAGATGAATATGAAGATGAATATGATGATGAATATGAAGATGAATAGGAAGATGAAGGTGAAGATGAAGATGAAGACGGTGATGATACTGATGATGATGGTGGTGGTGGTGATGATGATGACGATGGTAGCCATGCTGATGATCGTACTCATGATGGTGCTTATGATGTGATGATGATGATACCATGGTGGTGAGGATGGGGATGATGGTGGGGATGATGACGACGAGGACGATGGTAATGTCCATTGCGGCGACGATGATGACGGCGACGTTGATGATGATGGCGTTGTTTATCATGCTCATGATGATGAGGAGGATGAAGAGGATGCCAATGATGATGAGTAGGGGTAGGATGATGATGATGGTGAGTGCTGATGGTGGCAATGACTACGATGATGATGGCGATGGTGATGGTGATGCTGATGATGCTGCTGATGATGATGGTGGTGATGCTGATGATGCCGACGACTAAGACGATGCGGACGATGACGATGACGACGATGATGACGATGCAGGAGGCGACGATTACGACGATGATGACGATTACCTTCTTACTTTCCCGCCCGTCCGACGAGGGCAAATATTGTCAAGGTGATGTTGATGGTGGTGTGCTGGCGTTGGTGATGTTGAGAATGACGGTGATGCTCATGGGGATGATGATGACGATGCCGATGGCGATGGTGACGACGATGATGGCAATTACCCGCTTAACGTCCCAGCTGCCCCGCCCGACATGCCCGTTAGGATTCTCGCTTGCCATCCCGATCATGCACCCTGACTAGGCGCCCGAGTCTCCGCTGCCTCCACGGCGCCCCCACTGGTGGCCCACAAGTCGCCCTGGAGTGCCCTCGCTTGTGCCCCTGCAAGTGGCCCCGCAGCGCCCTCACTTGCGCCCCTTCAAGTGCCCTCACTTGTGCCCCCACAAGTGGCTCTACTGCGCCCCCACCAGTGGCCCCGCAAGTGGCCTCGCAGTGCCCTCACTTATGCACCCACAAGTGGCCCCGCAGTGCCCTCGCCTGCAACCCCCACAAGTGGTGGAACAATGCCCGCGCTTGACGCCCCACAAGGGCCCCCACCTCGCCCTCGCTCGAGGCCCCACAGGTAGCCTGACGCGGCCCTGAATTGCGCCCCCCCCCTTTAACCCATGCCTGCGGCGCCCGCGCGTGCGCCGTCGCGAGTGGCTCGGCGCTGCCGCCGCTCGCCGCTCCCAGCGCGCCCCCCAGTGCTCTCGTCAGTGCCCATGATCGTCTTCCTCTTCCTCCTCTCGGGGCGTTTCCTCCTGCTCCTTCCTCCCTGCTCGTGCTTATTTTTGGACGGATGGAGGCTCTTCCCCCCCTCCTTCCTCGCTCGCGTCTTCCAGTGTTGCGCGGGTAGAGGCACCATTGCCGCATTATCGCGGGTCACCGAGCTTGTGGCGTCTGGCGAAGCAGGCCGTGCCCATTGCCCCCCGAAGGCGTCAGTTTTCGCATCGTCGTTCTGGGCCCTCTCTGGCTAAGGCCTCGCGCTTTCGTCCGTGCCGCGCGCGCGCGCGCCCCCGGCCGCCCGCGAGCGGTGCCCCATCGAGAGGGCGACGCACGGGCCGGCGCAGCTCCGAACGCGCCCGCGCCTTCCGTCACCCTCGCGGACGTTCGCGCGGGACCCGTGCCCGCGTCGATTCGCCAACCTCCGCAGACGCCCGCGCCCTTTCATCGCCCTCGCGGACGTTCTCGCGGGGCCCGCGCCCGCGCTGATTCGCCAACCTCCGCGCCCGCCCGCGCCCTTCACCACCCTCGCGGACGTTCGCGCGGAGCCCGCGCCAGCGCCGCTTCGTCGCCCACCGCAGGCGCCCGCGCCTTTCATCGCCCTCGCCGACGTGCGCTCGGTGCCCGCCGCCCCACCGGCGAGCGCGCTCGCCCGGGCGTTGCCGCGCGGGGGGGCCCGCGACGCGCAGGCCATCCCCAAGGCCCAATGCGCCGCCGAGCGCCGAAACATCGCCGCCTCAAGTAGACGGATCGCTGCGCGCGCGCCGGGGCGGACCTCAGCGCGCTCTGCGCGCGGCACAGGCGTCGCTGCCATCTGCGTCGTAGCATGCTGGCGATTGCACCGTGGACGCAATTGCAGCGCGTCCGCCCAACTTCGTCTCCGCTATGTCCACGACGACCGCAATCGGCGCCCCCTCGCGCCGTGTCCTGCCGGCCAGGCCCGGCTGCCCTCCCCAAGCTGTTCGGCGGCGGCGCGCGCCCCCCCAAACCCACTCGCGCGCGCCACGCTGCGCCCCCCCCCCCCCCCTCGCCCGCCTGAGCTGCCCGTCCATCTTCGCGCCGCCCCCCCGGCAATGCGCGGCCCGCGCGCCCGCGACCTCCTTTGCCCGCGGCGCGGCGCCGTCGGCGGCTCGCTTCGCGAGGCAGCCGTCTCGCGCCGCCTGGCGGCTCGCTGACGCACTCGCGCAAACGTCGGGAGCCTCCGATCATTCCGTCGGAATCGACCGCCGGGCTGTCGCGCGGGCGCTTGCGCCAGCAGCTATGGAGGCGCTCAGGAGCAACGCCCCCGCAGCGCGCGCTGGCCGCAGCGCTCGCGCGAAGGGGGCCGCCGTCGCCGCTCTGACTTTCGCTTCGAGCAACGATGTCTTCAAGTCCCCCATCGCGGCCCTCGCGCGCGGGAGCCAGCTCGTCGCGCCAGGTGCGACTTGGCGGGGGGCGCGCATCCTCCGCGACGTGTTCGGCCGAGCCGGCATCGGCGCCGCTCGTCGCGGCGGCCCCTGCGGCAGCTGCTGGGCGAAAACCGCCCAGGGCAGCAGCCGAGCCTTATCTGACCTCCTCGCGCACCTGCGGCGTCGCTCCCAAGGACTGCCAGTCCACCTGAGAGCGCGCCGGCGGTCGAGTGCATTCTCCGCCGCGCAGGGCCGCGGGCCGCCCCCGCCCCGCCCTGCAGACCCCCGTCGCGGGCGCGCGCGCGATCGCGGCGACGCCAGCGCCGGCTTCCCGCTCAGACGCACCGCCGCTCGACGCAGCAACCGCAGGAGCAGCTCGCAGGCCCGTCTGTTTCAGCGCATCTCCGGCGCCGGGCGGCGCCGCGCCGCGCCCCGCGCGCCTGCGCGCGCGCGCTTTCGCCCGGCTGCTGCGCGCGCGCTCGGCGGCGGCCTCGGCGCCGCCGCCGCCCGCGCGCCAATCCGCCGAGCCTGATCTCGATCTCTCCGAGGTGGGCGCCGCTCCCGCTGGCGCCTCCGCCGCGCGGAGGTCGCGCAGTTGTCCGCTTGTCGCGCGCCGACGCGCATCGCTAAAAACCTTGAGCGAAATCCATGAGCCATCTGCGAACCCTGCGCGCGCGCGCTTTCGCCCCAGCTGCTGCGCGCGCGCTCGGCGGCGGCCTCAGCGCCGCCCCCGCTTCGGCGTCTCAGTCTCGTTTCGGGCGCGCGGCTCTGGCGCCCGGCGCGCCGCCGCCGCCCGCGCGCGAATCCGCCGAGCTTGATCTCGATCTCTCCGAGGTGGGCGCCGCTCCCGCGGGCGCTTCCGCCGCGCTCCAGTCGCGCAGTTCTCCGTTGGTCCGCCGCCCGTGTGCCGACGCGCGCCGCCAGGAGCCTCGGGCGAAATCCACGGCCCATCCCATGCCCCGCGTGATCTCAGAGAGTTACCGCGGATCTGTAGGCCTTTCGCTTCTGCATGCGTCTTCTCCGTCTGCGCCGCGCCGCGCCAGCTTTCTTTCGGCGCCTCACCGCGCGCTGCTCAATTTTCGGGCGGCGTCGCCCAGTTAGAGGCCGGAGAGCCGCGCGCGTCGCGTCACAAAGCTGACGCGCGCCGACCGACCGCGTCGCCAGCAAGGCGCATCCGCGCGCGAGGATTATCTTCACGACGCTAGCAGCTATTTCATTTTCCGCGGCGCTGTCCTCGAATTCCAAGCCCCTCGCCTCCGCATCCTCCATCTCCTTCTCTTTCTGCTCTTCGCCTTCCTCTCCACTCGTCGCCTCGGCTCTGGCCTCGCACCCACGCGCGCGCGCTCATCTTCCGCCTGGGCCCCCCATCCATCTTCGCGATGCCCCCCAGCAGCGCGCCGCCCGCGTGCCCGCGACTTCTTTTGCCCGCGGCGCGGCGCTGTCGGCGGCGCGCTTCGCGAGGCAGCCGTTTCGCACCGCGTGGCGGCTCGCTGACGCATTCGCACAAACGTTGGAAGCCTCCGATCATTCCATCGGAATCGACCGCCGGGCTTTCGCGCGGGCGCTTGCCCCTGCAGCTATGGAGGCGCTCCGGAGCAACGCCCCCGCAGCACGCCCCGGCCATGGCGCTCGCGCGAAGGAGGCCGCCGCCGCCGCTCTGACTTCCGCTTCGAGCAACGACGTCTTCAAGTCCCCCGTCGCGGCCCTCGCGCGCGGGAACCAGCTCGCCGCGCCAGGTGCGACTTGGCGGGGGACGCACTTCCTCCGCGACGTGTTCGGCCGAGCCGGCATCGGCGCCGTTCGTCGCGGCGGCCCCGGCGGCAGCTGCTGGGCGCGCCATGGGCAGCAGCCGAGCTTCGTCTGACTTCCTCGCACGCTGGGGCGTCGCCTCGAAGGACGACCAGTCCACGTAGGAGCGCGCCGCGCAGGGCCCCGGGCCGCCCCCGCCCCGCAGACCCCCGTCGCCGGCGCGCCCGCGATCGCGGCGATGCCAGCGCCAGCTCCCCGCTCAGACGCGCCGCCGCTCGACGCAGCAACCGCAGGAGCAGCTCGTAGGCCCGTCTGTTTCAGCGCTTCTCCGGCGCCGGGCGGCGCCGCGCCGCGCCCCGCGCGCCCGCGCGCGCGCGCTTTCGCCCGGCTGCTGCGCGCGTGCTCGGCGGCGGCCTCGGCGCCGCCGCCGCCCGCGCGCCAATCCGCCGAGCTTGATCTCGATCTCTCCGAGGTGGGCGCCGCTCCCGCTGGCGCCTCCGCCGCGCGGAGGTCGCGCAGTTGTCGCTCGTCGCGCGCCGACGCGCATCGCTAAAAACCTTAGGCGAAATGCATGAGCCATCCTATGCTCCGCGTGATCTCAGAGGGTTACCGCGGATTTGTAAGCCCTTTCATTGTGCATCTGACCTCTCCGTTTGCGCCGCGCCATTCCAGCTTTCTTTTGGCACCTCGCCACGCGCGGTCTAATTTCCAGGCAGCGTCGCCCAGTTAGAGGCTGGAGAGCCGCGCGCGTCGCGTCGCACAGCTGACGCGCGCCGACCGACCACCTCGCCAGCAAGACGTATCCGCGCGCGAGGATTGTCATCTCGACGCTATCAGCTATTTCATTTTCCGCGGTGCTGTCGGCGAATTCCAAGTCCCTCGCCTCCGCGTCCTCCATCTCCTTCTCTTTCTGCTCTTCACATTCCACTCCCATCGTCGCCTCGGCTCCGGCCTCGTTCCCGCGCGCGCGATTTTCCGGGCCAGCGCGTCGTTGGCCCGCGCGCGCCCGCGCCCAGAGGCGAGCTGTTCGCGCGCGCAATGCCTGCGAGACAGCTGTCATTCTTGATTGGAAGGCCGAAAATTCCCAATCTGGCCGTTTCTGCATCCACGGGCACGGGGCCGCTTGTTAGCACGAGGAGGCGTTCAACAAATTGTTCTCCCCAGGGCGCTGTGGGAGGTAAACGCAACGATGCTGATCCGAGCGGCTGGGAGATCCCACGGCTTGCGTCGGCATCTGTATTCCGGCTGGGCTTCCCCTCGCGCGCGTCGACGTTTGGGCGAGCGACCTCTCGGCGCAACCCTGTCGCGTTCGCGCCTCGGGCACGTTGCGCCTTAGACTATTCAGGGAGAACAGAAATTGAAACTCGGATGCCGCCCCTCACGACCGCAACGCTTGAACGAAAGTCTGAGTGCCGCCACGCGCGGCATTAAATATTGACCGGTTTGGTGATGATGTTGCAGCTTAGGGGTCGTGCGATGATGATCGTGAAAATATGTTGCTGCTGACAGGATGCCGATGATGATGTTGGCGATTGTTGCGAAGGTGATGATGGGGGGGTGACCTTCAGTGGCTCACTGTTGCGACGAACGCAAACATCAGGCATGCGAGCGCGACGCCATGCCACTAACGCAGCAGAAGGTTTTCCCTAAAGTTCCAACAGTGACGAGTTGACAGTCGAACGGGAGTGCCAGATGACAGACGCCGGATCGCATTTCAAACGCTGCCCGTCGGGTTTGGCCGGCACAGCACCGGCGGAACCTAGCGAAAACAATCCTCACGATAACAAATCGTAGCGATTGCCTCCCTCCCTCAGACAACGGAGCTGGGGATGCATGCGCCATGGCCGTGTCGTGGCGGCCTCGTGCTGACCACAATGAAGCCTCCATGCACGATCTCACAGTGGCGCCAATTGTGAGACCACCAGTGCTTCGACTAGGAAAGTCCCCGGGCCGTCTCGCTTGCGGGTGCTCTCACTGTGGCCTCACCCGTGCTTCCATGCGTGGCCCCACTGTGTGCTCGCTGCAGTCCTCACACGTGGCCCCTCCAGGGAACGTCCGCAAAACGGCACCTCTCTCGCGTGCTCGGCTCGTGGCCGCACTTGTGACTCCACATGTGACCTCACAGTGGAAGCACTTGTGGACTCACATTTGACCCCACCGTGGAACGCCCCCCGAACAGCCCCTCCTCGACTGCTCTCACAGCGGCCGCACTTGTGACTCCACAAGTGACCTGTGGAAGCACTTGGGACCTCACAAGTGACCCCACTGTGGCACGCCCCCCTGGCAGTCCCTCCTCGAGTGCTCCAGCAGTGGCCTCGCTTGTGACCCCGCCAGTGGCCTCGCACAGAGGGACTTGTGACCGCGCAAGTAGCCCCGCTGTGGCCTCATTCAGAAGTCAGGAGCCCATTCTCCTGACTGAAGACAGGCTTGTTCCAATAATGAACGTCGGGAGACGTGCGAGGCCACGACGCAGTGGAAGCACTTGTGGCTTCACAAGTGACCCCACCGTGGAACGCCCCCTGAACAGCCCCTCCTCGAGCGCTCTCACAGCGGCCGCACCTGCGACTCCACAAGTGACCTCACTGTGGAAGCACTTGGGGCCTCACAAGTGACCCCCCTGCAGCGCGTCCTCCTGGCAGCCCCTCCTCCAGTGCCCCCGCAGTGGCCTCATTTGTAACCCCACAAGTGGCCTCGCAAAAGAGGGACTCGTGACCGCGCAAGTGGCCCCACTGTGGCCTCATTCAGAAGTCAGGTGTCCATTCTCTTGACTAAATGCAGGATTGTTCCAATAATGAACGTCGGGAGACGTGCGAGGCCACGACACAGTGGAAGCACTTGTGGCCTCACACGTGACCCCGCCGTGGAACGCCCCCCGAACAGCCCCTCATCGAGTGCTCTCACAGTGGCCGCACTTGTGACTCCACAAGTGACCTCACTGTGGAAGCACTTGGGGCCTCACAAGTGACCCCGCTGCGGCACGTCCCCCTGGCAGTCCTTCCTCGAGTGCTCCAACAGTGGCTTCACTTGTGACCCCGCAATTGGTTTCACATAAGAGGGACTTGTGACCGCAAAAGTGGCCCCACTGTGGCCTCATTCAGAAGTCAGGTGCCCATTCTCCTGACTGAAGGCAGGCCTGTTCCAATAATGAACGCCGGGAGACGTGCGAGGCCACGACGCAGTGGAAGCACATGTGGCTTCACAAGTGACCCCATCGTGGAACGTCCCCCGAACAGCCCCTCCTCGAGTGCTCTCACAGTGGCCGCACTTGTGACTCCACAAGTGACCTACCTCACTGTGGAAGCACTTGGGGCCTCACAAGTGACCCCACTGCGGCACGCCCCCCTGGCAGTCCCTCTTCGAGTGCTCCCAAAGTGGCCTCACTTGTGACCCCACAAGTGGCCTCACAAAAGAGGGATCTGTGCCCGCAAAAGACTACTGTGGCCCCATCCAGAAGTCAGGCGCCCATTCTCTTGACTGAAGGCAGGATTGTTCCAACAATGAACGCCGGGAGACGCGCGAGGCCACGACGCAGTGGAAGCACTTGTGGCTTCACAAGTGACCCCACCGTGGAACGTCCCCCGAACAGCTCCTCCTCGAGTGCTCTCACAGTGGCCGCACTTGTGACTCAACATGCGACCTCACTGTGGAAGCACTTGGGGCCTCACAAGTGACCCCACTGCGGCACGTCCCCCGGACAGTCTTTCCTCGAGTGCCCCCACCCCACAAGTGGCCTCACAAAAGAGGGACTTGTGACCGCGCAAGTGGCCGCACTGTGGCCTCACTCAGAAGTCTGCGGCCCACTCCCCATGCACCGTACTTTCATGTCCCGCTCGCCCGACCCGACGTTTGTGCTGTCGATGGCGATGACGACTAGGGTAGGGATGATGATGGTGATGGTGGTTGTGGCAGCGGTGGTGATGGTGATGATGATGATTCTGTCGATGATGTTGATGGTGATGATGGTGTCCATGATGGTGATGGTGATAGAAAGGAGGATGAGGATGAGGACGAGAAGAGTGTAATGATGTGGCTGAGGATGAGGATTATGAAGATGACGATGACGATGATGATGATGATGATGCTGATGGTGATGCTGATGCTGGTGATGATGATGGTGGTGGAGGTGGAGGTGATGATGATGATGATGGTGATGGTGATGTTGACGATGATGATGATGATGGTGATGATGCTGATGATGAAGTTGATGAACATGATGATCCGACCCGACCCGCCTGTTAGGTCCGCCTGCCCGACCTGACCCGCCCGTCATAGTTCTCGCGTGCTAACTCGATCATGCACCACCCTGTAATGTCATGCCCGCCCGACCCGATGTTTGCGATAGTAATGGCGATTGGGTAGGGACCATGATGGTGATGATCATGATGCTGGTGATGACATGATGATGATGAAGATGCTTATGATGATGGTGATGGTGATTGTAGAGGCCTCTGGCCACTGCCGCCGATCCGGGACGATCCCGCTGTCAGAAGGGCGCTTTCGCCCCAGCGCGCTTGTTCAAACGTAAGCGGTTTGGAAACAGCTTGGAGGCATTGCGTGGGCGTCTTGAGGGGCCTCTACGACGCATCTTCGAGGCCTCCTGGGGGGCGTTGTTCCAGGTGATTGTTGAGCCTCTTGGGGGCCTTTTGGGTTTCTTGGGGGGCATGCAGGAGGCATCCTGGAGGCCTACTGGGGGTGTGTAGGAGGTAATTTTTTAGCCTTCGGGAGCGCTTTGGGGCGCCTTTTGGGGGCCTCTTGAGGGCCACTTGGAGCCTCTCGGGGTTTCTTGGGGAGTCCTAGGGCCATTTGGGTGCCTCCTGGGCGCCTCTTGGGCCGTCTTGGGCCCTTCTGGGGCCGTCATGGAGCCCTCTTGGGCGCTTCTTGGGCCCGTCCTGGGGCCCGCTTGGGCTGTCTTGGGGGCCTCCCGGGCAGTCTTTGGTTCATCTTGGGCCGATTTGGGGCCCTCTTGAGAGCCTCTGGGCCTGTTTTGGGGGTCTCTTGGGCCGTAATGGACACTGCGAAGGCCGACGAAGCGAAAATGCAAAACAACAACAACAAAAAACACGTGTTTCCTAAGGGAATGGGACAGATTTTCAGTCTTTGGGCATTCTTAGGGGGTGTCGGGAGGGTACGTTGGAGGCTTTTGGAGCCGTCTGTGGAACATATTGAGCGTCTTGGAGCGATGTTTCGGGCACGCAGGGCCCTCTTGGGCCGTCTGGGCGGCCGCTGGGTTTTCTTTGAGCCCGCGTTCGAGCTCTCCGGGGCGAGGGGCCGACCCAGAGTGAGCTGGAGCTCGATTTTGCCACCAAAATTGACTCGACCCCCCCTCCCCTACCCCGGCAGAGCCACCCGGGCACCCACCCCCCCAGCAGAGCTGAAGCCCAAGAACTGAGGCTCAGGCTATATCTGAGGTTTTTTGAAACTCACACGCCAGATCGGCGGATCATGGGGATGATGGTGATGTCAATGATGATGCCAGGGATGATGATTTAGGTTGATGATGATGATGATGATGATGATGATGATGATGATGATGATGATGATGATGATGATGATACTGATGCTGCTGCTGCTGATGATGATGATGGTGATGATGATGATGATGATGATGATGATGATGATGATGATGATGATGATAATGATGATGATACTTCGTATGATGATAATGCTGATGCCGATGCTGCTTCTGCTGCTGATGATGATTATACTGATGACTGATGAGTGATGGCTGATGATGGTTTGCCTGCGGCGAGGTTTGCCTGCGGCGAGTGGGGGGGGAAAGTCGTCGGCGTCGTCGCCGTCGCCGTCGTGTCGTCGGCGTCTTCGTTGTGGTCGTCGTAGGCGTCCTTCGCCAGCGGCGAGGAGTAGTAGGGGGTGTCCGAACCCTTTAAGGGGGGGAGAGGGGGGGTCTGGGGAGGGCCTCCCCCGGTTTTTCCGGGCTCGCCGAATGTATGGGGGCGGGGGGGACACCACCAGGCTGGCGTCAGCAAAACGCGTTCCCTCAGAGCCCTCGACCCCCCCCGCACCAGCTCTTCGCCCCAGGCTGCTCTTGATTGCCCCGTGGCTGGCGACACCGGCCCCAGAGGCCCGGAGGCCGCCGTTCCCGAAGCGATGTCGCAGGTTTGTTTTGCCAGAGAACACAAAGCTGCATAAACATAAGTTTTCGGAGGGCCTCGCGGATTTCTTGGATCGGCGGTTGGACCCCCCTGGCGGCGCTTCCGGCGCCGCCCTTGGCGCGCTCCGCGCGCCGGGGAGGGGGGCCCATCGCCGACCCAAGAGATCCGCGCGTACCTCCGAGAAAGTATGTGTATGCCGGCTTTTGTTCCTCCACTTGCACCGGGTGCTACCAGAAGTGCCCGTGCCCCAAGGTGACCCTAGCTTTCCCAGGGAGGCGCAGACGGCTTCCAAAGGACCCCCTCTTGAGGGTCAGAGAGAGCCCAGGAGGCCTCAGAGCGGAGCGAAAAGCTGGAAGCACCGTGGGCCCGGACTGCTCCCATCAACACCCGACTCCGGAAGATGTGGCAGGGGAGGAGGGCAGCGTGGCTGCAGCGCAGGTGCCCAAGGACTGCGTGGGCTTCGTCACGGGCCACAAGGGCGCCTCGCTGCGCGCCGTGGAGGAGGCGACGGGCACGTTCTGCTTCATAGAGGTCGCGGGGCGGGGGCTCGGCTCACCTCGGCGGCGCGCAGATGCTCCATCCTTCGGGCATGGCGTGATGGCGGGATGGTAGAATCGGGAGCGGAAAAGAGGGGGGTGATGACTAGGGGGGGGGTGGTTATCATGGCGCGGGCCATGATTTTTCATCAGATTTCATGGCGCCTCTTCTTCTTTCATTACGTCCCAGGCCCCCCCGCTGGGCCGCGCACATGCCGCCGGTCGTGATTTGCACCCCCCCCCCCTCTTGGACCCCCCCCTCTTGGCCGCTCCCGACAGAAGGGGGGGGGGGGTGAAGAAAGGTGCACCTCTTGTGCCTCAAAGGGGCCAAAGGAGCCCCCTGGGGCCTCCAATGGGCGCGACGGGTGCACGTCTCCCCTTCCAGATGTCGCACCCCCATGAAGCAATGTCCGAATCCTCTTCCTTGTGCGGATGACTTCTCCCTGTCGATCCACAAGGCGTGTCGGAAGGACGATCTGGGCCGTGTGCCTGATACTTCGTCAGCGCTGACGATGTTGGAGCTTGAAGCCTGCGATCGCAACAATGATGGTCCTCTTCAAAACAGGGCCCGCGCCTTACGCGCCGCACACATTCATTCCCAAATCCTATCACATCTACAAGGATTGCGGCGGCGGGCTCTTTCAAGCGTAGCGCAGCGCACATTCGTTTAGCAAGTTTGCAACCATGGAGGGCAACTCCGTTTCAAAAAGGGGCCCTCGTTCTGAATTTCCTCACATCAAACAGTGAGATGTGCTTTAACTTGGCATCGCTCGGACGCGTGCATTTTTCCTTCCGCAAGGACCATCGAGGAGCATCCTTGATCATCTGGCGAAAAGCCACGCACGAAACCGAACAAAAACACAGGGAATGGACGTCCGAGCGATGGCCAGGTCAGCGCTCTCGTCCCCAATGTGGTGCGCCGCGCCGGCGGCCCGCGCAAGCCGCCGCGGAAGGCCGCTGTGCCATCTCGCGCAGGAGCCCTCTCTCTTCGTCGCCCTCCTGGTGGGATGGCTTCTCCCGTGTGCTCCTGCGAACCCCCGCACCCCGCGGGCGCGCGAGGCGCTCCGCTCCCGGAGCGGGGCTCTCGCCCGAGGGGCCCGAGCCCGCGCGCGCCCCGCTCTCCGGAGGGGCGCCCCGTGCAGCGGAGGGGGCGGGCCCGCACCGAGGAGGGGGCCACTGGGACGGGGGGGGGCGGTGCCGCCGCACCGTCGGCACGTCCTGGGCCGGCCCCGCTCCGCATTCCGCCTGCACTCGGCATCGCTCGGACGCGTGCCTTTTTCCCACGGCGAGGGCCGTCGAGGAGCGTCCTGGATCCTTGGGCGGAGAAGCCACGCACGGAGCCGAGAGATCATGGGGCGGAGAAAAAAAAGGCACAGGGAATGGACGTCCGAGCGATGGCCAGCTACGCACTGTTCGTTGCGGATTCTTCGAGAGCTCTTTCTGATCTTCTGGGGGGCCAGGATCCTTTCATGTCTGATTGTTCTACCCCGGGCCTCTCCCTGGCCACCAGGGGGCCAGGAACAGTCAGAAATGAGCACAAGCAGAAACGAACACGGTTAGACATGAACGGCGTGTGCTCCTCCTCGGCGTGTACTCCTCCCCGTAGCCATTTTGGCTCAAGCCATTTTGGCCCGAGCCGTCGGGGCTCCAAAAAGACTGGTGCCGTCCTAGACGACGCCCATCTCCCACGCGCACGGTCTGTAAGCCACACCTTCTGGGCAATGTCGTCCGAGGGCATTACCGTCTCAGGCGCCGAGGAGTACCCCGTCTTCGAGTCGTTCGACGACTACGACCTAAAGGAGGGCCTCCTGCGCGGCATCTACTCATATGGCTTCGAGAAGCCGAGCGCCATCCAGCAGCGCGGCATCAAGCCGATCCTGGATGGGCGCGACACCATCGGCCAGGCCCAATCTGGCACTGGCAAGACGGCCACGTTCGTCATCGGCTGCCTGCAGCGCATCGACTACGACCTGAAGGCGTGCCAGGCGCTGATCTTGGCGCCCACGCGCGAGAGCTGGCCAACCAGATCCAGAAGGTGGCGCTGGCTCTCGGCGACTACCTTCACATCCGCTGCCACGCGTGCATCGGGGGCACGTCTGTGCGCGACGACATCGACAAGCTGAAGGACGGCCAGCACGCCGTCGTAGGCACTCCTGGGCGCGTCTTCGACATGATCGGCAAGCGCCACCTGCGGGTGGACGACCTCATCACTTTCGTCCTCGACGAGGCGGACGAGATGCTCTCGCGTGGGCTCAAGGATCAGATCTACGACATCTTCAAGACCCTGCCTCCCAACGTGCAGGTGTGCCTCTTCTCGGCCACGATGGCGCCCGAGATCCTGGACTTGACCTCCAAGTTCATGCGGGATGCAGTCCGCATCCTGGTCAAGAAGGACGAGCTCACGCTGGAGGGTATACGGCAGTTCTACGTCGCCATCGAGAAGGAGGAGTGGAAGCTTGACACCCTCTGTGACTTGTACGAGACTCTCACTATCACTCAGGCGATCATCGACTGCAACACGCGCCGCAAGGTCGATTTCCTGGCCGACCAGCTCTCCAGGCGTGACTTCACCATCTCGACCATGCACGCTGAGCTGGACCAGAAGGAGCGGGACCTGGTGATGCGCGAGTTCCGCTCTGGCTCCTCCCGCATGCTCATCTCCACCGACCTGCTTGCCAGGGGCATCGACGTGCAGCAGGTGTCGCTGGTGATCAACCTCGACCTGCCGCAGAACATGGAGAACTACCTTGGCCGCAGCGGCCGCTTTGGCCGGAAGGGGGTGGCCATCAACTTCGTCACCAACCAGGATTTCGAAGCCAAAAACTGTATAACCATAAGCTTGAGAGGGTCCGCGCGGAAACCTCGGATTGATGCTGGACCCCCTTGGCGGCGCCTCCAGCGCCGCCCCAAGGGTCCAGCGCCGATCCAAGAATTCCACGCGGACCTCTTGAAGTTCATGCAGATGCAGTTCTTCATCCTCTGAGGACGTCCGCACCACAAAGGACATCGAGAGGCATCACCACACGCAGGTCGAGGAGATGCCCACGGACATTGCGGACCTCATCCGAGCGCGCCGGAAGGGCGCCGCCGCGCGGCCACGCGGCTGCGCGGGCGGTCGCAGCCGAGCTCGCCTCCTCCTCCTCCTCCTCCAAGGGTCCCGTGGCTGGCTGGGCGCAGCCCAGCCGTACGCTGAGGTATGTTCTCTTGGCATCGCTCGGACGCGTGCATTTTTCCTCCGGCGAGGACCATCGAGGAGCATCCTTGATCATTTGGCGAAAAAATCACGCACGAAACTGAAAAAAACACAGGGAATGGACGTCCGAGCGATGGCGAGTTCTTCGATTATTATTATACATATATAACGGCGCACCGGGTCCGGGCGCCCGGGGCCGGCGCCGCTACCACAAATGTGGGCCCCGGGGCCCTGAGGGAGCCCCAGGGCCTCACAGAAGGCGCCAAGGAGGCCCCAAGAGGCTCCAGAACAGACCTGGGACGCCCGAAGGTCGCTCCCAGACGCCCAACATGGCCTCCAAGGCGGCTTCAGAAGCCGCCAAGACACCCCAAGCGACCCCCAATGGGGCCCCAAAGAGAGCTCCAAGGGGCCAACATAGCCCCATTCCCTTCGTAAAACGTATGTTTTAATATATTGCTTGTTTTCGCTGTCGGTTCGGCCCAGGACGCGCCCCAGAGGGCCCCAATACAGCCCCAGAGAGCTCCAGGACGGCCCACGAAGGGCCCAAGACGGCCGCAAATGTGGACCTCGGGGCCCTCAAAAAGCCCCGGGGCCTCACAGAAGGCCGCCAGAAGGCGCCAAGGAGGCCCCAAGAGGCTCCAGAACAGACCCGGGACGCCCGAAGGTCGCTCCCAGACGCCCAACATGGCTCCAAGGCGGCTTCAGAAGCCCCCAAGACACCCCAAGCGACCCCCAATAGGGCCCCAAAGAGAGCCCCAAGGGGCCGAAATAATCCCATTCCCTGCGTAAAACGTATATTTTTAACATATTGCTTGTTTTCGCTGTCGGTCCGTGCTTGACGACCTCTGAAGCTCCCAAGACCGCCCGAAGACGGCCCAAGAGGCGCCCCCGAGGGCCCCAATACGGCCCAAAAGAGCCCCGGGACGGCCCAAGAGGCTCCCAAGACGGCCCAAACGGGCCCTCAAAGGCGCCCAAGAGAAGCCCAAGATTGGGAAATCCAACCGACAATTCGAGCTTTCCGCCAAAAGAGGCATCCCAAACTCATCGAAGTTATCAACAAAAACACAACGCTTCTGGAGCGAGCTGCCGAGGGCATGAAAGGGGCGGCAAAAGGCAAGTCCAAAGGCCAGTAGAAAACACGGCCGGACTCCAGAGCCGGCCCAAAAGATCGTTATGTAAATTTTGATGCCGCCATGGTGGGCAAAGCTACCAGTACTAATCAGGGCAAAGCTACCGTCGTACAGCGGCCCGCGGTCGTTTCACCTTACTTACCAAAGCATTTGTTTGGACATCCCCGCGGACAAAGTTATGGAGGGCGACGTGCTCCACCTTGTCATACATCTTCGGCGACTGCGGCAACTTCCATATTATTACTTCCTCCACTACGTCTACTACCGAATCTTTCTCAACTCCCGCCTCCGCCCGCCCCTCTCCCACCCCCGCCCCCGCCCCCGCCCGCCCCCCCCCCAACCCTGCAGCTCCATTCTCTTGGCACAGACCCCGTCGTCTATGTGCACCGCGTTGCGTCCAACGTCTGGCCACGTGGAACATCGATGGCTTGCGCGGTGATTCCATTGTGAAGCTGGACGAACTTACCCTGATGATGCAACGTCATAGGATCGATGTTTTATGCATACAAGAGACGCATTTGGACGGAGCTGAGCACAATCGAAAAATGGGTTCGATGTGTTCCTTTCGGGCAATTTGGATGCGGGAACACGGAGGTACACTGGAGTTGGTTTTATTATGGATCCAAGCGTATCGACAGCCATTGTTGCCTTCAAAGCCTGCAGCGATCGATTAGCAACGCTTCGAATACGAGTCAAAGGTGGTATGCTCACTCTGATTACCGCTTACGCGCCTCACAGTGGCGCCAACTACGAGTTCGAGGCCCGGCAAAACTTCCACAACGAGTTGCAGGCCGTAATCCGGACCACTATTTTGCACAGTGCCACACTCATCGTTGGTGACTTCAATGCAAAGTTGCACCGAGCACGACCAGGAGAAGACGGTATTATTGGACCGTGCGTGTTCAACCCATCCTTCAACATCGCGGACTTGGCCAGAAATCTGATGGACACCATTTCCAACAGACAGTTGTTTCTTGAAACTTGTGTAACGTGTGATCTTGCAGTTGCAAATTCATGGCATGATCATCCAAACGATATGAAAATAGCATGTCGAAATGTTGGCACGGAGCCGATGTACACTGACATCACGGCATCCAAGTTCTCTCAAATAGATCATGCATTATTTCACCGCGGCACACTTTCAAGTGTGATGGACCGCTGGTCAGATCGGACAGAATCTTTGAGCAGCCGCCATTTCCTTACAATTGCGAATACACATGTCGAGTTTGACACGCAAGGCAAAGCATGCAAACATCAGCTCGATCTCAAGGCCCTGAGCAACAAAGAAATCCAGCGCAAATGTATTGCAGAGTTCGTTGATGCATCGATGCGAACGCCAAGCGCCGACATCTTGGAGATTGCCGCAGAGAACTTGAAGACGGCTTTTGCTCAAGCATCCGCCTGCCTTCCAGCCAGAAGCACAACAGCGAAGCAACCGTGGGCAAATACATCAACGTTGGACCTGATCGGACAGCGCAGTACCTACCGCCAGTCTGGGGACTACGCCAACGAAAAAAGATTCCACGAAGAAATCCAGAAATCCGGGAAGCAAGACCGGGAGAAGTGGCTCATGGATTTGACATCCACTGGATCTTGGGACGCAGTCCGACACTTCCGGAAACCCAGGTCCGCAAAGCATACTACAATCAAGCGCCCACATGGTTCGCTGGGGGACACCGAAGAGAGGCCGAATATCTTGGCAGACTATTACGAGAAGACACAATGGGAATACAAGTTTCCAATTCTTCGGCCAGAATGTGAAGACACATTGGGCAGTACTTTACCTATCGACACAGGGGCCATCAACAGGGTAGAGATGAAAACAGCATTACGAACATTGAAACAAGGCAAGGCCGCTGGAGCTGACGACATACCGCCCGATTTCTGGAAGATGTTGGCGAAAGATGGCACTGCCTGCGGTATACTTCTGGCTATGTGCCGGCAATGCTGGGACCAAGGAAACGATTCCAGAGTCGTGGAGAACCGCAAACGTCGTTTTGCTTTTCAAAAAAAGGTGATGCTGCACTGCCAGCGAACTACAGGCCGATATCTCTGCTGACACTTGGGTACAAGGTCGTCTTGGCGTCTATTTTGCACAACAAGTTGATTCAAGGTGGAGCAGAAGAAATAATGCGAGACTCTCAATTTGGATTCCGACCAAAACGGGGCACGGGCGAGGCTCTGATGATGATCACGCGAATGATCGATGCCGCACACATGAACAACACGGGTGGCATGCTTCTGCTTATGTTGGACTGGTCAAAAGCGTTCGACCGACTCAAACCAGATTGTATGCGCCAAGTTTTGGAAAGGTTTGGTGTACCGCAGTGTTTTGTAAACATGGTGGAATCAATTTATGCGGCCCGTTATTTTATCATTGTAGATCACACGGGCCACTCGTCTCACAGGCAGCAGCGCGCAGGTATAGCCCAAGGGTGTCCCCTGTCGCCATACTTGTTCATCATCATCCAAACAGTTATGCTGCACGATGCGTTTGGTGATCTGCATCTACAACAAGAGCCAGCGTATTTGGGTATCGCGCGACATTCTGTATGCCGACGACACTTTGCTTGCTTCGCAGATCCCGCAACATCTGCAAACAATGCTTGCCGCAATAATGGACGAAGGAATGAAATACGGACTTGAACTCGACTGGGACAAAACATTGCAGATGCAAGGCCGTCAGGCGAAAGCATTAAATTTGTACGAGAAGCGATTTACCTTGGAGGGCCGATTCATGCGATGGCAAAATTGGAGCATAATTGACACGGCGACTGGGGGAGGCCAGCAGGACATTCAAGCAATTGAACAAATTATGGTCTCGCACATCGTTTGGGGTAAGACGAACAGATATCATTTACGAGAGCTGTGTATTAAGCAAGTTGTTGTACTCGCTGGATTCTGTTTGGCTGCTCAAATCCGACAGAATGCCTTTGGGCGCCTTTCATTGCAAATGTTTGCGGCGTCTGCTGGGAATTGCGCCTTAATTCATTTCTCGAGTGACGAATGCAACAATATTGGAGAAAGCGTCTGCCAAACAACTTTCGCAAACATTATTGGCCAATCAAGTGGCGCTGTACAAGAAAATATATAAATCTCCAAATTCTTCAATGGTCAAAGCAGTTCTTTGTAATCCGGATGGCGCTCCGCGCGATTGGGCACTTCGCAGAAAACGTGGCCGCCCTGGGCAGCACTGGGCAGCAGAAGTGTACAAATTCGCACAACATTCGTGAAACGATTTTGCATATATCGCATCATCTTCATCATCTTCCCCTCTTCGTCGTCCTCCCCCCCCCCTCCTGTGCCGGCGCGCGTTTGGCGTGTCTCGTGTTCTCCTTGGCACATGTTTGGCGCGTCAGCTCACCCGCGCTCTTGCACGCATTTGGCGTGTCTGCCCACGCGACCAGACGGACGCAAGGCTTAGTGGTGGTGGTGGCGCCAAAAGAGGCGCCCAGGAGGCCCCAAGAGGCCCAAAAGAAGCCTCAAGAGGCCTCCAAGACGGGGGCGAGGAACCGGAAATTCACACCTTGTGGCCCAAGAGACCCCCAGGAGACCCCAAGAGGCTCCAATAAGGCGGCCACAAGCCCCAAGAGGCCCCCATGAGACCCGAAAAAAACACCAAAAGAGGCCCCGATGACGCCCCAAGAGGCACCCCAATGGAGCCAATTATAAACAATTATTCACTGCGTGGAGCTCCCCATCTGTGCATCTATTCGCATGGACCTGTCCGCCGTGAGTGTATAGGTGCAAGAACTGTCGAATATAAGCGGGTTTGAGTTGTGAGTGTCTGGTCATGAATCTAACTGCGAATGAATTGGAATGTGAATGAGCCTCAGTAGTACGGGCGCGTCTCTGCGCATGAGCCTGGGGCCTGCTGGGGCCTCCTGAAACCTACTGGGGTTTCCTGGGGCCTCCAGGAGCCTTTTGGGGCCTCCTGGGACCTCCCAGGGAGGATTCGTGCCCTAGGAGAGGCCAAATCTATAGGAGCAGACGTACATAAAACATCGCGGATTGGAGCCGCAGGAGAATGGCAAAACATAGGAATACATGTAAATTACCAAAGACTCGTGCCCCAGGAGAGGCCCAACATATAGGAACATTGGTACAACATTTAGGATTGTGTGCACATAAGAAGGACACTATGTAGAAACATACGTATAACATCAAGGATTCGAGATCCAGGTGAGGCCCAACCTATAGGAGCATATGTAAAACACATGGGATTGGAACCACTCCTGTTGCCTTCTGAAGCCTCCTGCTCCTGGGGCCTCTCGGGGCCTCCTGTTGCATTCCGAGGTCTCCTGGCGCTTCCTGTGGCCTCCTGGGGCCTCCTGTGGCTTCCTGACGCCTCCTGGAGCTTCCTGGGGCCTCCTGGAGCCTCTTGGGACATCCTGTGGCCTCTTGAGTCTTTATTTGACCTCCTGTTGCCTCCTGGGGCCTCACTGGAGCCTCATGTGGCCTCCTGGGGCCTGTTCGAGCCTTTTGTAGCATCCTGACGAGAATCTGTGCCCACGAGCTTGGCCACCAAAACCAGCAAACCGATCGAGACATCCTCCAAATCTGGCCCACCTGGGGGGTGAAAACGGGCGCCATCCTCCAAATCTGCTCCGAAAGCGAAGGATGTTGGGACAGAACACAAACAAACCGCTTGAGGCATCCCCACAAAACGGCCGCGAACGGGACCGTGCAATACCCCCTCGGCGGTTCCCCTGAGGGACGTGAAAATGAGCGCATCGCTCGACACATCCTCCAAAGTTGCTCCGAAAGCGAAGGATGCTGGGACAGAAAACAGGCAAACCGCATGAGACATCCCCACAAAACGGCCGCGAACGGGACCGTGCAATACCCCTTCGGCGGCTCCCCTTAGGGACGTGATACTGAGCGCCTCACTCGAGACATCCTCCAAATCTGCTCCGAAAGCGAAGGATGTTGGGACAGAAAACAAGCAAGCCGCATGAGACATCCCCACAAAACGGCCGCGAACGGGACCGTGCAATACCCATTCGGCGGTTCCCCTTAGGGACGTGAAATGAGCGCCTCGCTCGAGACATCCTCCAAATCTGTTCCGAAAGCGAAGGATGTTGGGACATAAACCAAGCAAACCGCATGAGACATCCCCACAAAACGGCCGCGAACGGGACCGTCAATACCCCTCGGCGGTTCCCCTTAGGGACGTGAAAATGAGCGCTTCGCTGGAGACATCCTCCAAATCTGCTCCGAAAGCGAAGGATGTTGGGACAGAAACCAAGCAAACCGCATGAGACATCCCCACCAAACGGCCGCGAACGGGACCGTGCAATACCCCTCGGCGGTCCCCCTTAGGGACGTGAACATGAGCGCCTCGCTGGAGACATCCTCCAAATCTGCTCCGAACGCGAAGGATGTTGGGACAGGAAACAGGCAAACCGCATGAGACATCCCCACAAAACGGCCGCGAACGGGGCGTGCGTGAGTCTCAGAATGAGTAAGTCTGAGTAGGAGTAGGTCTGAGTATGAGTAGGTCTGAGTATGAGTAATGTTGTGTCTGAGTAAGTCTGGGTATGAGTGCATCTGAGTGTGAGTAAGTCTGTGTATGATTAAGTCTGGGTATGAGGAGGGGAAGAAGGAGGAGAAGGAGAAGGAGGAGAAGTAGGAGGCGTCAAAGTAATTACTCGACGCGGGGCTCCCCATATGTGCATCTCATTCTCTTGGTACGTCTTTCTGTTGATATCTGTCAATGAGCGCCTGTGTGCGAGGGCGAACCGCTCGCTCGAGACATTCCCACAGTCTGCAAGCATGAGTGCGACCAATAGCAGATCTGAGAGCGACTGATTCTGAGTGTGGGTTAATTTGGGTGCGATTGAGCCTGGGTTTGAGTGGGTATGCGTGTGAGTAAATATGAGCGCGAGTGCGTCTGCGTGCGAGTGGGTCTGAGTATGGACGAATCTGAGTGTGAGCCAGCCTGTGATTGAGCGGATCGTAGCATGATGAGTCTGAGCATGAGTGAGTCTGGGCTTGAGTGGGTCTGAGTGTGAGAAAAAGTGTGTGTTAAGGAATCTGAGTGCGAGTGAGCCGAGTGTGATTGGGTATGGATGTGAGGCAGTCTGAGTGTGAGTCGGTCTGCGTTTGAGCGGACCGAAGGATGATGAGTCTGAGCAGGAGCGAGTCTGAATATGAATGGTTCTGAGCGTGAGTCTGAGTGTGAGTAAGTTTAAGTATGGATATGAGCGAGTCTAAGTGCGAGTGAGCTTGCGTGTGACTGAGTCTGAGTATGAGTGAGTATGAATGCAGAAGAGTGAAGGAGAGCGGAGAGCGAAGGAGAGTGAGGCGGAAGCGTTTGAGTAAAACCTAAAGCTTTGGAACATCGAACCTCGATCGTCTGGCCCTGGCTACTCGAGTTGCCCACGTCCTCCTCCTCCTCCTCCTCCTCCTCCTCCTCCTCCTCATCATCATCATCATCATCATCATCATCATCATCATCATCATCATCATCATCATCATCATCATCATCATCATCATCATCATCATCATCATCATCATCCCCTTCCTGCTTCTGCTCCTACCGTGTTCATGCTGTCCTCCTTCTCCTCCTCCTCCTCCTCCTCCTCGTCCTCTTCCTCCTCCTCCTCGCTTCCTCCTTCTCTCCTCCTCCTCCTCCTCCTCCTCCTCCTCTCCTCCTCCTCCTCCTCCTCCTCCTCCTCCTCCTCCTCCTTGGGAGTGCTGAAACCAGCAAATCGCCTGAGACATCCTCCCAAAACTGCTCCGAAAACGACAGATGCCCAGCATCATAACGGCCAAACCGCCTGAGACATCCCCGCAAACTGGGCGCGAACGTCCTCCAAATCTGCTCCGAAAGCGAAACATGTTGGAAGAGAAAATGGCCAAACCGCCTGAGACATCCCCACAAAATCCCGCGAAAGGGGCCGAGTGCAATACCCCCCCGCCGCTCCCCTTAGAGTGCTGAAACCAGCGAATCGCCTGAGACATCCTCCAAATCTGCTCCGAAAGCGAAACATGTTGGAAGAGAAAATGGCCAAACCGCCTGAGACATCCCCACAAAATCCCGCGAAAGGGGCCGAGTGCAACACCCCCCCGCCGCCCCCCTTAGAGTGCTGAAACCAGCGAATCGCCTGAGACATCCTCCAAATCTGCTCCGAAAGCGAAACATGTTGGAAGAGAAAATTGCCAAACCGCCTGAGACGTCCCCACAAAATCCCACGAAAGGGGCCGAGTGCAACACCCCCCGCCGCCCCCCTTAGAGTGCTGAAACCAGCGAATCGCCTGAGACATCCTCCAGATCTGCTCCGAAAGCGAAACATGTAGGAAGAGAAAATGGCCAAACCGCCTGAGACATCCCCACAAAATCCCGCGAAAGGGGCCGAGTGCAACACCCCCCCGCCGCTCCCCTTAGGAGTGCTGAAGCCACAGAATCGCCTGAGACATCCTCAACATCAGTGTGCGTGAGTCATCCGATGAGTGGACCTGAGTGAGTGTAGTGAATGTATGAGTACAAGTACGAGTGAGTCTGAGTGATGAGTGAGTCTGAGTGATGAGTGAGTCTGAGTGATGAGTGAGTCGGAGAGATGAGTCTGAGTCATGCCTGAGTCCGAGTGATGAGTGAGTCTGAGTGATGAGTGAGTCTGAGTGATGAATGGATCTGAGTGATGAGTGAGTCTGAGTGATGAGTGAGTCTTCGTGATGAGTGAGTCTTCGTGATGAGTGAGTCTGAGTGGGTCTGAGTGAGAGGAGTGGTGTGTTCTCGTCTGTGTTCTCCTCCGGCGCGGTCCGCCAATAACAAGAACCCCATACTTAGGAGATGGGGAATAACAAGAACCCCATCTTAGGATATGGGGGAAAATCGTAGATGTCCAAAGGGAAACTGCTATGTTTGGCGTGTTTGCCTTTTGGGGTCCACTGCGTCCAACACGGCCCAAGAGGCACCCCAGACGGTCGAGGATGCCCCCAAGAGGGCTCCAAGACGGCCCACGACGGGGGCCAAGACGGCCCACGAGACGCCTAAACCGCCCAACAACGCCCCCAGTCGGCGCTCACGACGGGGACGAGACACCGAAAATGTAAGCCATGTGGCCCAAGAGGCCCCCAGGAGACCCCAAGAGGCTCCAGGAAACGCCCAAGAAGCCCCAAGAGGCCCCCAAGAGACCCGCAAAACACAAAAAGAGGCCCCGAACACGCCCCAAGGGCCACCCCAATAGAGCTCCACGTAAGCAAACATGGTCCATTTCCCATGGGAAACCTGAATTTTTTGGCGTGTTCGCCTTTTCCGCTTCCAACGCGTCCAAGACGGCCCAGGAGGCACCAAAGCCGGTCGAGGATGCCCTCAAGAGGGCTTCAAGACGGCCCACGAGGGGGGCAAGACGGCCCCCGAGGCGCCCAACCCGCCCAAGAACGCCCCGAATCGGCGCCCAAGACGGGGACGAGGAACCAAAGATTCGAGTGCTTCGGCCCAAGAGGCCCCCAGGAGACCCCAAGAGGCTCCAAGAAGCGCCCAAGAAGCCCCAAGAGGCCCCCAAGAGACCCGAACAAAAAACCAAATCATGCTCCGAAACAGCCCCCGAATGGGCCGGCCCAAGAGAGCCCCAGAGCGCGCCCAACAGGGTCGACCAGAGCGCTGGTCCGACTTCCATCACTCTACACAGGGTCCGTCCCCGGCGGTGTCTCAAGCAGGTGTTGCCACTGGAGTCCTCCTTTGCATAATGTTCTTGGTCAGCCGTCCGACCTGTTGCAGTCTGGCTAGCATAGGAGGAGGAGGAGGAGGAGGAGGAGGAGGAGGAGGAGGAGGAGGAGGAGGAGGAGGAGGAGGAGGAGGCGGAGGCGGAGGCGGAGGCGGAGGCGGAGGCGGAGGCGGAGGAGGAAGAGGGGGTCAGGATGGGAGGGGCGGAGGAAGCTGGACGCGAGGGGTGGGCCGCTCCTCGAGCGCGGTCTGACGTGGACTCCGAGGCGGATCCAGCCGTGACAAAAAGGTGTACGAGGGGGATAATGTCTCTTTGCATCCCTCCTCCACGCGGCAATCCGTGTACGAGAGGGATCTCGTCACTCTGCAGCGCTCTTTCACGCAGCATTCAGAGAGAGAGAGAGAGACAAAGGTTTCTTTTCATTGCGCAGTTCCCCTCCACGCGACAAAAAGGTGCACGAGGGGGATTATGTCTCTTTGCGTCCCTCCACGCGGCATTCAGCGTGCGAGAGGCTTTGTTTCACTGCGCAGTCCTCCTCCACGCGACACAATGGCGTACAAGGAGGATGTTTTTTTGTTTGTTTTTGTTTTCTGCATCCCTCCACGCGGCAATCCGTGTACGAGAGGTATTTGCCATTCTGGAGCCCTCCTCCACACGACAACTCGCGCACGAGAGGCGCAGTCCTCTTCTACGCGACAATTTGCGAACGAGGAGGATTTTGTCTCTCTGCACCCCTCCACGCGGCAATCCGTGTACGAGAAGGATCTGTCGTCATGCAGCCCCCTTCACGCGGGAATTCGTGTATGAGAGGGACTTCGTCATTCAGCAGCCTTCCACATTTTGCAACCTTCTTGGGCTCCTCGTCGAGCCCTCTTGGGGCGCTTTGTGGGGCCCTTTGGGGTCCCTCTCGGAGGCCTGAGGGCCCTCTTGGAACCATCTTGAAGGCCATCGATCAGGCAGGGGGTGATGCCCCAATCGGGGTCTGAAAAATCACTTCTTGGGCCGCTTTTGGGCAACTCTTGAGGCGGCCTTTTCTGCTCTCGGAGCTTTATTTCGCTCCTGCTGGATCCCTTTGGGGGCCGACTTGGGCCCATCTTGGAGCCGCCTCCTGGCCTTCAGAAACGATCAGAATCGGCACTGGGAGGAGGCAAACATCATAATGTTTCGAACGCTTCGGAAGGAGTTCGATTTCTTGTAAGTTTCCCTGGGGTGCTCGGGTGGCACTGCGGGCCGTCTGGGGCTGGTATTGAAGGCTTTTGGGGGGCGTGTTGGTGAAATCTTGAACCAGTTTGGCACACTCTGAACGATCTTTGAAGCCCATCTTTGGGTTCGTGGGGGCCTTCTTGGAACCTTTTGGGGCCATCATTGACGCTCGAACGGCCCTCCGAACGCCCTCGTCCAGGGGGAGGGTGTCGGGGTAGGGGGTAGGGGAAGGCCCCCGCCTCGAAAGGGATGAGGGGAGGGCCGTTGGGACTCTTCTTCGTCATCCCTCCTCGTCCGGATGACTCGGCGGGTCCCACCTCGGCCTCATTCTCCGTCTTCTCGGGCGCCTTCGCCATTGCTCATGGTGTTGGTGATGCCGCGGCTGATGTTGCTCGGGGCCTTCGGTTCCCTGGTTGTCTGAAGCAGACTGCCACTCACATGAGCATCATGCCACCCTGCTGTCAGGCAGCACAATCCGGCATTCAGACGTTGCCCAGGTCTGAGGTTGAGCCTGAGCGTGCGCGAAGCGCGCGCGATGGTTCTATATATATATATATATATATATATATATATATATATATATATATATAATATGTATATATATATATATACATGAAATGGGTAGGGGGTCCCAGGCCCTCCAAAGTGCACTGATTTATCTTCCGGCCGTTTCGGGCCCTGCGGGGGGCGCCAACAAACGTCAAGGTGGCCGAGAGACGTCCAAGAGAGCGCCAAGATGGCCCAAGATCGCTCCAAGAGAGCCCAAGACCGCACAAAAGCGTTTCAAAATTGGTCCAACATGGCTTGAAGACAGCCAAAGAGGGCTTCAAGACGGCCACCAACATGCACCCAAAAAGGGCTCCACGACGCACAAGAGAGCCCCAAGACCGCCCACGAGCGCCCCAAGACGGCCCACTAGGCGCCCAAGATCGCCCAAGAGGGCCCCAAGACGGCCCCAAGAGGGGCCCAAGAGGGGGAACACGAGCCGACCATTCGAGCCTTCCGCCCCAAGAGGCTTCCAGGAGGCCCCAAGAGGTCCCCAACAGAGCCCTAGAGCCCTAGAGGCCCCAGGGCCCATGAGTCCCCAAAGGGGCCCAAAAAGACGCCCCACGAGCACCCCAAACGGCCCCCAAGAGGCCTCCAAAATTGCCTTCAAGTGGCCCCCAGGAAGCCTCCCACGAATCCCAAACGAACTTCCAAGGGACCTCTAACCCACAACCCAGGCACGGTGGCGGGATGGGCCGAAGGCCACTATCGAGAACGTGAACCGAGAACCCGAGATCTTCGCCCCAGGAGACCCCCAGGAGGGGTCAAGAGGTCCCCAAGAAGCTTGGCGACAGATCACCAGTCGACAGGTCAATGAGCGGAGGAGGAGGCATGAGGAAGAGGCGGGAGGAAACAGGGAATGTTGGCTTCATTGTTCATGACCGCCTTGTTGTCTCAATGCGGTCAGCACTCGAGCTAGAACCTAAGCGCGCGCGAAGCGCGCGCGCGATGGTTCTAGTGTATATGTGTGTTGGCACGCTTTGGGGGCTTCTTCCCCCGCTCGTGTCCACGGCTGCACGCTGCTCGAAGAACTCGCCAGGATAGACCTTGGCAGGGGTCCTGGGACGGAGTCTGAGCAGATTTTGGCCCTGGGCCGGACGATGGGGCGGCCTTCAAGATGGCAGGAAGGTCATCGCAATCCCTCCCGTCTTCCAAAACACCTCTCCAGATCGAAGCCTTCGGCGCCGTCCCAGAAGCTCTGTGCCTTCTCGGACGGCTGGCCCCCTTCAACCAACCAATTTCCTTGCGCCGCGGGTTACCAATCAAATCAGATCCCCGAAGGTGTTCGAAAATGTTCGGATGGTGTTCATGATTTCTGTATGGATTCGGATGGTTGTCGAACGCGTTCGGCATTTCGTTGCCGCACCTGTTCGGAACAGTTTGAAGGAGTTGTTTCAGACATGTTCATAGGTGTTTCCTCAGCTCTCCGATGGCTCCGATGGTTCCTGCATGCCCTTGCGCGGTGTCACTCTGCCTGTGGGGATTCGCACAGGACTGATCCAGCAGGTTTCTGGACGATCCTCAAGGCTCTTCGGGTGTCTCCAACTGCACAGTCGGGACGCTGGAGAAGGAACCCTTCTCGTTGGGGAGGGGCTCGGTGTTCCTTGACAGTTTCACAGCTTGCCTCAGGTTTTCCTCGTGTTTTCGATGGGGAATCGAAGTTTAACTTGTGGAAAGTAGGGGGCCTCGTTCCTTATTTTGGGTTCCTTCGGTCAACGCCCCGACTGTACTCGGATGCTTCCTCCGGCAGCCTCGCCTCCGTGCCCAAGCGGTGCCACGGGTGGCCCTGGCCCACTTGGGTGGCCATAGCAGGGGGTGTGTGTCTCCCGACCCTCCTGGTCGGGTGGTGGTCACCACCGCGATGATGACGATGATGGTGACGATGATGATGGTGGTTGTGATGATGATGGTCACGATGAGATGATGATGGTAGCGGTGGTTGGCGATGATGATATGCTGATATAATGACATGGTGATGATATGGTTATGATGACGATAGTCGCAGTGAGTTGGTAACGATTGCGAGAAGATGGTTATATTATATGATGTTCCTTGTGGTTGCAACGAGTATGCTGTTAATGTGGAGGTGATGTTGGTCATGAGCGCCATGTTGTTGTGATGTCTGACATGTTGATGATTGTACGTTAATGGTGGGTTAACGTGTTGCTCGTGTCTATGATGATGTTGGTGTGCGGTTGTTGTTGGTGGTGATGTGTAACATATGATGGTTGCAGAACCAAAAAACAGTCAACCGCACCGCCAACAGCATATCCATATCATCATCAACTACAGCACCACCAACAGCAGGACCACATCCACAGCAAATACACCATAACACGCAACATTACCACACGCGTACAACACAATCGACGTCATCAACACCATTATGGCCATCATCACGATGACCACAGCTGTATATCATCATATCAACGCCATCATATCACCATCGTATCGCAGACGTCCGAAAACAATTCAGAAAACAAAAGCACAGCATTAAATGTGAACATCAACATTAACACAATTGCCTTCACATTGCTCCGCCGCCGTTTGAGGACCAATCTGTGCCAGGGCGTATTGATTTGATACTGAGACTTCGACCATATGGTTTGCATAGTAGCAGATGTTGGTTTCTCTAAAAGGCCGGGGGCTCAGTTAAACATGATTAGGTTGACTGCGATGGGTGTGCATATCAAAGTTGCCAACGCGTTTTGTTTGGGTCATACGTTGGATTGCGCATCAATTGACAAAGGTGGTGATAATGTCAAACATATTTTGCCCGAGCGAATATAAAAACATCCTCAAGCAAGACAAAGGATCAGACTTTTCTGTCGGGCCCTACAATCAGATGGTATGGGGGGCCGTTCGTGGACAGCTACCAAATGTGGCGATGATTACATTATGCAGGGAAACTGACCTGGACGCAATTGGAGACATTCACAAGGCAGTGGCGAAATCGAAGTCTTGGGCGATGACAGCCCCCATGAGTGATTTGCCTTTCACGTGGTCCCCAAAACAATGCAATTGGGAAGATGAGGAGGGCGATGAAGTTTGTCTCAATGCTGGGCAGAAGCAGGTTGCAATAGTTTCGGGGGAGCAATCATTATGGGTTGGGCCTACATTTCAGAATGGAAGATTCGACGTCGTGGCCGCAGTCCGCCACGCTTTCTCATGCAATCATACGGTCGTATTTCTTGGAGAATATGATTGCGCATTGAGCGCAGGGATCATGACAGCAGTAAAGGATGACTACCAGGAGGCGGTTCGTGAGCGAGCGATTGCAGACCCCGACATGGAAGACGATGCCATTCAGCATGAGAAGCGTCACTGGGGTAGCAGCCAAGATGCTTGGACGTATGCTCAGTACTTGGAGCATGTGCAGTCCCAGAGGCCTTACGACCACATCGACCATCAAGGGTTGTTTGCGGCTTCTTTGTGGAAGAAAGCGAAGCCGCAGCGGTGAGTGATATTCAGCGCGGTTTCAAGTATTCGCCCTAGCCCAGAAAAAAAATCGCTGCTTTGTTGCGTTGCCCATCCGAGGCATTCCAGCCAGCACAGCAGGCCATGCATGTTGATTATGTGCGTGCAGTGTGCAGCGAGCTACCAATGCGATTTGCACGGGTGCACGTATGTATTTAATCTCGCTTCGCCCTCACATGGAGGCGATGTGCGTCACATTTGTAGCATGCGTGACATATGGAAAGCATGAGGTTCATAACATCAGCATGCCTGTGGCCCAAACTGGGTCGGCGATGTGGTATTTTGGTATGGTGCGTTTGCGATGAGTGTTGCTCAGGGTCTTTGGCCTTGAAGTGATGCACCAGGGTCGTAGGCCTTGGAACAGCAATTGCGCCCATAGGTTCTGCAGCTCGTACGGCGGTTGCGCAGATGGAGTGACAGTGCAAACATTGCTCCCAATATCGCCCCTATCCTTTTCCATCACCTGGCTCCTCTCCCCCGTCTCCTCGCCCCTAATCCCTCCGCCCCCTCGTCCCTGCCCGTCCCTCCCCCCCCTCCATCCCCTCCACCTCCGTTCTCATCCTCTTCCTCATCCTCCTCAGACCTCCGAGGTCCTTCTCCCCCCGCCGACGGCGACTCCAACATCAAACAGCTCAACAGCAAACAGCTTAACATCCCAACGCCAAACAGCTGAACATCAAACGACCGAAGCACATTATCCCAACATCAAACAGCTCAACATCCTCCTCGTCAGCCTCCTCCGAATGAGTGCAAGTGCTGTTTGGGTCGCAAAAGCCGCTTCGGCGCGAGACCCATTATTGGCTTCAGAGTTTCCAGGACATCATTGCCGGGGCCCTTTCATCAGATGGGGCGTCGTAAGAGATCGGTTTCAATGAAGCGCAAGAGCACGTTTTTGTTTCACTGTTGCGCAGCCCGATCAGCTGAAACATACTGGTCTGAAAGCTGTGGGGAGCAGACGCATGCTGACTGTGCAGCCCGATCAGCAGGAACATACTGGTCTGAAGCTGTAAGAGGCTTCCACACGCGGGCATTAAATCTCTGAGTATGCTACCTCCTCACACGTTGTCGAAGCTGGGGGCGTTAGGCCATGGGCCTCTCATAGCCCTGCTTTGTGCCATACACTGCTCCCTAGCCTGACACATGTTAGCCTCGATGCTGCACATGTGGTTTTCCTGGGTCCAGAGGGTCTCTACAAGCAAATTGCGATAAGACGCCACATCTGGAGGAAAGACGAGAGGCCCGTAGTCTCCAATCAACATCTTCCTGGCCTGGTAGAGTTCAAGACGATGGTCCGCAAACGTGCTATTCACCATAAGGATCGTCTTCGCCATGCAATCCAGGAATGCTGAAGTACTTCGGAGGACGCCGACCCCCCTTTCAAGGTCTCTCTTAGCATGCGCTTTCTGTGTGGCCTCCTCATTGTCATCACGGCGCTGCCGCTTGCCATCATAAGAGTCACTCTCTGGCTCGATCCCCCCACATTCTCCTCCTCCTCCTCCTCTTCCCCCTCCTCCTCTTCCTCCTCGTCATCTTCCTCCCTCGCGCGCAAGTGCTGCTTGGGTTGCCGCAGCCGTTTTGGCGCCAAACCCTTCCTGAGGAGCTTGCAATCCTCTGTTTTCTCTCTTCGAGTCTGACTGTCTGAGAGCATGGCGCCCAGGGGCCAGGCTTCTTCTAAGAGGGCGACCCCCAAGGCGGCTGGCGCCCAGCCGCCCGCCCGCGGCCGCGGCCGCGGCCGTGGTGGCCGGGGCCGCGCCGACGACGTGAAGGCGGAGCCGCCGGCGGCGGAGGTCGCGCCTGGGCTGGAGGACGCGTCCTTCGACAGCGTCGCGAGGGGGGCAGGCGGAGTCGGCACGAGAGGCGTGGCGGCCGGCGCTGTCGCAGCCAGCCTGGGTGGGAGCCTCGGCAGCGTCGACAGTCTTGTCACGGACGAGGGGTCGCCTTCCTCGGTGCGGTCGCAGTCCAGGCAGGCCCCTGGTGCGACTGCCAGCAGCTCAAGCGGAATCACGCAAAGCATGAACAACTCTCTGATGAGCCGCGTCACGGCGGCCAAGCAGATGATCGTGGGCCACCAGGACATGGGCAACGTCGGCACGAGCCTTCCGCTGCCGCTGCCTTCGCGCGAACAGACGGACGTCAGCCTGACGTCAACGATCGCGCCCTTCGATAACGATACCAGCCAGGCGTGCCTGAATACAGCTAAGACGTACGGCCCAGTTGGATTCAACATCTTCAAGTTGGACTTGCACGGCAACCCCGCGAAACGGGCCCACGCGAATCTCAACGAGCTGAACTCTCTGATCGACGTGGTCTACCAGAACGGATTCAAGGGCAATTTCCCCTCGACGTTCACGGCGACGGTCAGCATCACGGACCCTGCCGTTCCCATCGCGGATATGTTCGGCAGCTTGGTGACGGCCTCCCCCCCCGAGATCATCTGGGCCGTCATCATCGGATCGGCCAAGCTTCTCGAGACCAGCCCCACGCCGGAGCAGGTGGCCATGCTGAAGCGCGCGCTGATCACCTTCCCAGTCACCTTCAACGTCGTCGACGGAGGACCGCCGGGGCAGCAATACCCCGCCCGAGTGCGCTCGTGCATCACGGGCGGCCTTGCCTCCACATGCCCTCTGTAGATTGGGTTTCACATGTTTTTGATATATCAGGTTTGTATGTTGTTGCGTTGTTGCTTTAATGTCGTTTTTGGCTACTTCAAGCATCGAGTGAAAACGCAGACTAGATGCAACTTTGCCCAGGGCTTGTTATTGGTTTGCGCGTGATGTATGTTCGGCACGTCTCCCAGGAATGGACTCGTACTGGGCGGCCCATGGGTTGCGCGAGAGCATCGCCGGCATGGGTGACGCGGTCAAGCGCGCGGCAAAGCAGAGATTCTTCGACGTCATGGAGAGCAAGGATGTGATCGAGACCTCTGTCGGGCATGAGGTGGGCGCGCAGAAAACGGCCAAGATGTGGGCCGAGAAGGTATCCATGGCACCGAGCTCAGAGAAGATTTCGGACACGTACGTGGACGCTTGCTTTACTGTGGGGGCCAGGCTCATGAACAACCCCTATACGCAGAAGATCGCGGTGGAGGGCGACTCTACTGGGGTGACGCCTTTCGACAGCATTTACAAGTACGAGGCAGTGGTGAAGAGGGCGCAATCGAGTAGCCTGATCCACTGGTGCACTGCTGGGCTGCTGGACCTGGTGACCTCCAAGATGACATCGGTGGGTGAAATCAGCCTTCGCCAGCTGACTGGTCGGGGACTCCCAGGGGGGAAAGGACTGCTAGACCTGCTGATTGCCAAGAACGAGCTCGGGCACTGCTTCATCACGAAATTTCGGGCGATGGGTCTCAACGCAGGGGCGCTCCAACGGATGGAGGCATGGTCAGTCGGGCACGACGCGTACCGCACCATGGTCGGGTACAAGGCTGGCGAGAAGGACGTGTCCTGGCGCACCGCTATGAAGCAATCCTCTAAGTTGGCCATTTCCGTCTTCGAGGAGTGCCTTTTCAAGGTGGACTACGATTTGCAGATCAAGCAGCAGAAAGATCCAGGGCTCGCCGGTGGGGGAGATTCTCGACAGGTCCCCGTTGAAGGAGAAGATCGACGCCATCTACACGGCCCTCGTGGCGGAGGGAGACGCTGTGCCGCAGGATGACGCCACCGAAGTCACGATGCAGGACCTCGTGGACTCCGACGAGGAGGATGAGTTCACAGGGGACCCGATCAAGAGCAAGCTGACGGATCCCAAACTGCAGGATGCGCTGAAACCCTTTTCGAACTTCGTGAAGAACAGATACAGCCGAGTTGTGAAGCTCATCGTGGACCCTGGCTCCCCTACAGGCGTGGCGGAAGCGCTTTCAACGTGGTGGAAGGGGCTCGATATGGAGCTTGGCAGCGACCAGAACGTCGTCGTCATCTACGACACCAAGCTGTCTGGGCACCCGAATGCTCGCGGGCATCTCCGCATTAATCATTTCAGGGACCAGCACTACGACCGCATGATCAAAGGATCGCTGGCTGCCCTGTGTCGCGACGATCAGCCGGACGATGAGATGCCCTGGAACGTAATCTACAACATCTTCGACGGCGGAGTTCACGGCAACGAGCTGAAGTTCGGCAAGGCCTTCCAGGGCAAGGATGGGAAGGCGCTCAAGAAGGATAAGCGCATCCTCTTCCTGCAGACCACCGAGAAGTCCTTGAAGGAGACTAAGGGCAACTACTCTGGTGTCTACGGGCTCCCCACGATGGAGTTCGTTTTCCAGTTCAGCAAGGGCTCCGAGATCCCCGAGAAGAAGAAGCTGCACAGCGAGGGCACCAACAAAGACCCAGTGATTGGAAAGTTCGACAAACCAACGAAGACCGATACGCTCACGTGGACGGTCAAGCACAGCGATAAGCCGAGCTTGTACGGTTCGGCGTGGATCCTGGCCGGAGGGGCAGTCGCCGGTGACGATGCCAAAGCCGACCCTGGGCCGAAGGGCAAGGACATGGTGCCGTTCAACTACCATGGCATGAACCCGCACGTCTACGACGAGGTCACCAGCGGCGTGAACGGCGTGGCCAACATCGACCTCACGGGCTGCAACGGGGTGCACGCGATGCACTCGCTGATCAAGGACGTGCCGTACTTCGGAGTGTGCTACACTGAGGAGCAGAAGGTATAGCGGTCAGATAAACTATCTCCTCCACCTCCCCCTCCCCCTCCCCCGCCCCCCCCCCCCCCCGACGGCCCATGGGCTGAGTATTGTAGGGTCTGTGCCATGAGGTAGGATCATGAGTGATGAATAAGAGAAGCTCTGGATTGGGTCTGTTGGCAGGGTCGGGGCAGTTAGCTTTTTTGTTGTTTGTTTTCAGCGATGGGGCCGACGACGACGTCGACGACGTCGACGACGACGACGGCGGCGACGCTGACCCTCACCATCTCGACCTCCAAACCTGCATTCCAAACCTAATGCTGATCCCAATGCAAATCATACCGCCCCTTGTCGTGGCTTGTTTCGTTAGTAACCCTCCACCCCCTTATTAGCTCGGGTTTGCTGTGCCCTGAAGGTCCAGATGGAAAAGTTTCTTCAGAACACGATGTTGAAGCTGATGCGCGCCCCTGGCCACCCGCTCTTCGACCAAAGCTTGTCTGATATAATCAACAAGAAAGATGCGCCGACGCCGGGCCCGAAACAGCCGTCCGAGGAGGACAAAGTCACGCCCCCGCCCAATAAGAAGCCCAAGACCGAAACCAGTGGGGGCGACTTGCAGAGTGCCCTCGCGGAGAAGCTTGCGACTCTGGATGCGTGAGTGGTCCGCCGGCGCCGTTCGCCCTCCTCTCAGTCTCAGATCCTCATCCTCCTATGGCGCTTCCTCGGCGCTGCTCCTCCCCCTCCTGCTCCTCCTGCCTCCTCCTCAGCCTCATGCAGTCCCCCCTCTTGGCTCTGCGTGCTCTAAAGGGGCAGCGATGCGCGACGGTGTAGCAAGGGAGCCCTGAGAGAAACAGCTGTTTCATATTATAGGGCGAAGCACCCCGCATGCGCTGTGATTCAGATTTCGCTCGAAAGACGTTTGGGGAAATAGGTTGCCCTCCAGAGGTAAACCTGAGCAAAAAACAAGTAACCGCGGCCATGGGCAGCCTTTGCAGCTCGAGGAAAATATGATCGTCCTCCTGTTTGGCCCTCCTCGACGGGAAGAAGACGTGGAGGAAAAGGAGAGGAGAGATGATGAGTGAGCGAGTGAGGGAGCGGGGCGAGGATGAGGAAATGAGGAGGATATGAGGAGGAGGTGAGGAAATGAAACGATGATAAGGAGGAGGAGGAGGAAGGAGGGAGGAGGGCGGAGAAGGAGGGGCGCGCCAACGGGCCTTATTTCGAGTTCGTCTTCACTGCGCAGGCCGCCCGCGCTTTTCTGCAGCCGGGGCCCTTCCAGGAGGAGGTGGAGGAGGACCTCCTCCTCTTCCTCTTCATCCTTCTCCTCCTCCTCCTGCCCCATTCCATTCGTTGTTGTTGCCCAACCGAGCGGGGGGCGCTCTTTCTCATCGAGTCTCCCTCCCCTTTCAGGTCTCCCCCCAGTTGCTTCCTCCACTTCCTATGTTCTCTGGCCTTATCCCCCGTCCCCCTCCGCCCTCCTCCGCGTCGCCACTCTCGTACTCGTCGTCGTCATCGTCGTCGTCTGTCTTCCATCTTGTTGTTGGGCGTCTCTAGGTTGATGCCGCATGCTGCAGCCGTTTATGCCCAATGTGTTCAGGGCTGTTGCGGCCGCAGACAATTCAATACCAACATGGATTTGGATTGGGGACTTGCAATGACGAGCGCTCCGCCGACGACGGCGACGGGCGGCCGGGCACCCGCGCAGGCCAAAGCTAAGCAGTCGGCCAAGAAAACCATTCAGAAGAAGCCAGCGGCTGCTAGCATCCACCAGCGGCCAGCGGCTGCGTCTAAGTCTACCAATGCCAGGGGCCTTCCTACCGCGTCTAAGGGCAACTTCAATATGCCAGGCGTCACCCTCGTCGGCTCGATCTGCTCGGGCATGGGGGCGGATCATTGGGCGCTCGATGCGATCCGTGGCTACGCGTTTGAGCACGTGTTCTGGTGCGAGAAGGACAAGAAGGCTCAGGAGTGGTTGCGGGCGAACGTCTATGTTGCCTATGAGTTTGATGACGCCACCAACGGCTTCGTGGACAATGCGCCCTACGTGGATATCCTGACCACTGGATTCCCGTGCCAACCCTTCAGCCTAGCTGGCCAACACTTGGGCACTGGTGACCCAAGAGGCAACGTCGCGAGGTACATCATCCAATACATCGAAAAGCATCAGCCTCGCGTGATCTTGCTGGAGAACGTGCCGGGCTTGGCGTCCAAACACAAGAGTACGCTGGACACCATCGTGAGGAAGATCAAGGCCATCGTTGACAATACAAGGGGGGGACGTGCTACGACGTGTTCATAGACACGCTCAACTCACTCGACGTCGGATGCGTGCCACAAAATCGAGAACGTGTCTATATCGTGGCCGTCAAGCGCATGGGCCGGAATGCCATCAAGTTCGACTGGCCAACGCCTGTGGCGCCGCTGAGCTTGGACATTATTTACGACTACCCGCGCCCGCCTGTCGTGGATTACAACGCCTACCCCATGGAGATGTTCAGCCCTATGGTGCAGCGCCACATCTCGCAAGCCTTGGAGCGCATCAAAGCCAAGGCCGATGATGAAAACAAGTCAGCGACGGATTACGGCGTGATCGTGGATATGGGCAGCACGAAACTCAACATGGCAATCGGCTACTCCCCGTGCCTCACCGCTACCAGATGCAAGGGCCGCTCCTACATGGACCTGCAGACGGCGAAACGCTTGACTTGTACAGAGATGATGCGGCTGCAGGGCTTCACCAACGACGAGATTGCTGGCATGGATTTATCATCGCATTCGGACTGGGCACTGGGCTCCATGATTGGCAATGGCTTTACTAAGACGGTCATCCAGCGCATAATGAAGGCAGCAATCACGGCTGCCGAGAGGCCGTTCTGAGATGTTGGTGGACGGCGCTAGGGCACTACGCAACAATTAAGATGCGCCTGGCCATTGCCGGTGGGGGCGCATGCGTCTCGACGTTGGTCTCAGCGACTGGCGCTTTAGGAGGCCCTCAGACGCCTCCGACTGGGGATTGGAAACACTGCAACATGCCTGTCTCGTCGCGTCGTCGTCGTCGCCGCCGCCACCGCCGCCGCAGCCGCCGCCGTCGCCACCGCCGCCGCCGTCGTCGTCGTCGTTACGCTCCCTCCCGCTCCTCCTGCCTCCATCCCCTCCTCCACTTCACCCTTGTCCTCCCCTCCTCCTCCGCGGACCTCTGTCCGACCTGGATCCCCCTTTTCTCTCGCCCTCCTCCTCCTCATCCTCTTCCTCCTGGCCCTCCTGCCTGAGCCTGGGTCCTTCTCCTCAGAGCCTCCTCCTCCTCATCATCATCCTGGGGGCGCCGTCGGTTTCTGCCAGTCGGGAGCGCCGCGCCGATATGCGCGCCCGATTCCTGCCAGTCGGGGGCGCCCCCGACGCCTGCCAGTCGGGAGCGCTCCCGATTTCTGCCAGTCGGGAGCGCCCCCGATTTCTGCCAGTCGGGGGCGCCCCCGAAGCCCCCGATTTCTGCCAGTCGGGAGCGCCCCGAAGAGGCTCCGACTGGCAGAACCGATTTGCTGGCCAGCACATCGGTTCTGCCAGTCGGGGGCGCCCCTGACTGGCAGAACCGATTTGCTGGGGCACGGCATCTGCTCAGCACATCGTTTCTGCCGGCCGCCAGGGGGCCCAGCAAATCGTTTCTGCCAGTCGGTGGCGCTCCTGACTGGCAGAACCGATTTGCTGGCCAGCAAATCGGTTTTGCCAGCCAGAGCCCTTTTCGATCAACCCCTCATCGCTCCCTACTTGAGGGGGTCGGGAGCTCCCTACTTGAGGGGGTCGGGAGTGCTTTGCACTCAGTTCGTCAACCAGTTTCCCCAACCAGTGCTTGCGCCCTGTGAGAGGCCCCCTCCCCAAGTTTCAAACTGCGCCTGCAAGACCGCGTCGCCGAAGGCCCCGCGAAATGTTCCCCAAACAGTGTTTGCACCAGAAACAATGACAGTGAAACGACGTGGCTGCCACCTCATCCCTCCCCCTCCTCCTCCTCCGTAGCCCATTTTGGCTAAGGCATCTCGTCTCGGCGAGGCTAACACTGCTGTGTATCTGTATATCCATTGACGAAGAACACGCCACTCGTCTCGCCATGGCTGATTCTCAGTATCAGGGCCTGACTGATTCTCTCGCAGGGGAGCTCGCCGAGGATTCCCAAGTTGGGCATGGATCATCATTGCATTTCCACGGCCAGGATGGCGATACCCTACCGCAGTTCAACCATCGCGACTTCTTGGAGGAGACACAGCCTGAGGAGTTGCCCGAGCCTGAGCCGCAGGCGCCACCGTCGTCTCAGGCGTCCCTGGCGTCGCGCCTTGTCCCAACTCCCTTGCGCGTGGCGGGCCCTGTGATCAGCCACAAGGCGGCGCGTCACTCGGTGATTGACAAGACGATCGTCGAGGTCGAAGACGAACCAGATCCGTCGGCAGTGGCAGCCATCAAGTCGCCGCCACCACCGGTGGCGACGCAATCACCGCCGCCAATGCCAGCCACCCACCAGTCGCCGCCGCAGGCAGCTTCGGCGGCCGCTAAGCCCAAGCCGCTGACGCCGCCGCCGACGCCGGCGACGGCCGCCACGGCGAAGGCATCGGGGGGCGCGGCGCCAGGGCCGCCGTCGGTGACAGCCGCGTCGCCGGCGCCGCCGGCGGTGAAGCCATCGCCGCCTTCAGCGGCGACGGCGGCCCCAGGCCCAGCATCCTTGCCGCCGCCCGATGGGGCCGACCAGCGGGAGCTGCTGAGGAGGCGATTGACCGTCGACGTCGGCAGCGGGGCATCGGCGGCGGCAGGCCCAGCGCCGCGGGCACCGCTGGTGGCGATGGGCAGGAAGCGCCATGCCAGCGACGAGGAGAAGCAGCTGGCCAAGACGGCGGCGAAGCTGATCCGCGGCGAGCCTCGCGAGAGGCGCGCCGCCATCCAGGTGGCCCACGTCTACGACAAGCGCAGCTCCATGCCGCACAATGTCCACGAGGTGTTTCGCATGCTGTGGCAAGAGAACGTCCGTGAAGGTTTCGTCGAGGGCTCGAAGAACGTCGTCTTCTCTGTGAACTACAAGATCGAGGGGAGGCAGGCTCAGGAGTCCATCGGAGACCAGCAGTATTGATTGCGGCATCGAGACGGGGAACAGCTACACCAGATAGCGCAGTACGTAGTGCACTCTTGGACGGCGAGAGGGTGCCAGACGCGCATGCCCGCAGCAACGCATTATTTGATTGCCTTGGTTAATATTTCATGTTGCATGCAGCGTGTGACGTACAGTTTGAAATTCTCTGCCGCTGAGCGGCGCAGCGAACCAGGTGCCGGGAGATAATATGACACCGCCAGAACCATCTCATCCTCATCGCCATCATCATTTCCATCCTCATCATCACCATCGTCAATATCACCACCATCATCATCGACAGCCTCGCGCCCCCTACCTTTCAAGCCCCGGGGGCGCAACAAACAACGACAACAACAACCAGCAACCGACGCGCGAGTTAATGTTGTGTCTTGGGGCCTCTTGGCCTATGTTGGAAGCCGTCTTGAGCACTCGTGGGCCATCCTGGGCCATCTTGCATGCCATCTTGGGCCCTCTCTCGGAGCCATCTTGGGCCATCGTAGACGCTCTAACCCCGCGTGGCGAACGCCCCCGAACACCTCGGGGAGGGGCGGGGGAGAGTGAATACGTTCTGGGAGAGGAAAGAAGGACCTCGCCAGACCACCTGTGCCCAAAAGGCTGGTGGGATACATGATGGACCCCAAACAGTGGATTCCTACGAGCAGGCCCCCCAAATAGTAATGCGAGTGGACCCCGAACAGTTCTTGCCGGCGTGGACACCATACAGTGCGTTGAACGGGCAACATACAACAGCCGACAGACGTACAAACGAACAAACGAGCAGCAACAGACACATCGCAGCAATACTGGCTCAGACAACCGAGCTGCGAGAGTCGTCTGGATACTGGATCAACGACTTATGACGACTCTCATTTCAGGATCCAACATCTCATTTGTTGACAAAGTGACGTGCTATTGTGCATCTAAGACGACTTGGATCCGTATCAGCGTCCCTCGGGGAACGAACCCGAACTACCCAGATGGGGTCGAGGTTGGCAAGGTCGTGCAGGCCATCAAGGATGACATTTCGAGTTACATGAATGCCACGCTCTTCGTCTACCCAATTCGCGACGGGGCCGCGTCGAACGACACGGTGGAGAATTACGACCCGCCGGGCGAGCCCAGCGGCGTGTCCCCTCTCTGGGACGAGTACGTGGTCCACAAGGGGACTCGCCTGTACATCTCCACCACGGAGTTCATGTCCGTGGGCAACTCGCCGCTGTCCCCGATTTCAGAAGTCGCTGGAGTTGACGTCGAGCCGTACCTGAAGTACCAGATGTGCATCCAGGATCTGCTTAAGTGGGACACGATATTCGTGCCCAACCCAGCCTTTGGCGTTAAGGATCCTGGGGAGGAGGACCTGTGCACTACAGCGCTGATCGTCAAGAGGTGCTTGGTGTCAACCCTGGGCCACCCGAAAGGCGCTGTGAACGACCTTCGCCTGTTCAAGAACTCCAAGGGCTACGCGAAGAGGGATCCTATCGTTCACAATCAGGTCTTATGGCCCAACCCGTGGTACTACGTCGTGCTCAATCCATCTGCGAAGCCCTGGAGGTGCTTCGATGATAAGGTGGCTGATCGTCAATGGCCATCGCCGGAGGAGGGTGACGCCGATGCCTGCGACCCAGGCTGGGAGGATTGTGGTGATGTCGAGCCTACTGCTTAGTTGGCTTAGCATAGCTGACCTGCGCGACAGTGACAGGCACGGTCAGTAAGCTTTTCTTCGCTGTAAGAGCTCACCTTGCGGGCTGACGCCTGCCCAACTCAGAATTATCAGCACGACCGCGTTGCTTTTGCAACACCGATGCCTCAACGAATGAAAAACACATCGTCATTCCTCGCATCATCCTCCGCTATTTCCCCTTGACCGCCCTCCACGACGATAACGACGCCACGACGATAACGACGACGATAACGACGACGCGAGGGACAGCGAAAGATTGGGAGAACGGAGGGGTCGGATGAGGAGGCGGCCAGCGGCCGGCGGCCCGCGACCGCCGCCCGCCTTATTTCGACCTCGCCTTCACTGCGCAGGCTGCGCCGCGGCGTGCCACCCCGCGCCGCGCGCCGCCAGGGGGCGTCGTCATCGTCGTCTTCGTAGTCGTCGTAGTTTTGCATTCCTTCCCCCCCTCCTCCTCATCCGTCGCCGTCGCCGTCCCGCTCCCCTCCTTCTTCTCCTTCCTTGCGCCCTCGCCTTGTGAATCATGTCCCTGTGCCCGCTCCTATTTCCACCTCCTCGTCCTCCTCCTCGCCACCTTCCTCCCCGCTCTCCATCCCCTTCCTCGACGTCGGCGCAGTGGGGGTCGAGGTCCCCGCGCGACACGATGCGCGCTTCGTACATGCCTCGTGAAACCAACTAGACATCGTGCGATAACCAGTGCCCCTCCCGTGTGCCCTAGACGCGTCTTCTACGCACTTATGGCAAGATCATTGTCGACGCATGGGCCTCAAACAGTTTAGTCGCGCAGCGGCTGCAGCGCATAGTTCAGAATTGTGGTGATACAACAGGCATTAAGTGCAAGCGCTGCCTGGGGAATGATAACGTGGCCTCACTGCTCGTGCTCCTGCTCGTTTCTGCTGCTGCTGCTGCCCAAGCGTAGCCGTTTTGGCTATAAGATGGCGAAGCCTCAGCGGTTTAAACTTCCGAGCACGCTCCCCAAAACGAGATGGCAGAAGAAATTTCTCTTATGCTCCGAGCAGCCGAAGCTGGGGTCTTGGCTGTTTTTCAAGGAAGGCGGCGTTGGTTGCAAAGCGTGCCACCTGAGAGACTCTCAAGACGAATTTGGGAAAGCCGTTGCCCGGTACAGAGTGGAGCGCTTTGAGGCGCACGCTCAGTCACAGGCACATAAGGATAACGCGGCTGCTTTGCTCAAGTGCCCCCATTGCGTTGGGATTGCAGACGAGCTGAGGCGCGAGCGCGCAGCGCCGACCAAGTCTGAGTTTCTGCAAGTGCTGCAAAAACGAGCGCAGGGAGGCCCTCTCAAAGCCATCAGGGGCATTGGCCACAGCAAGAAAATCATGAAAATGCAGTTCTGTCTAGCAGAGGGGCTCAGGACAATAGATCGCGAACACATTCGCAAATCGAGTTCTCTTGTATTTCATGCTGATTCGAGAAAGCACAGGTTCACTGTAAAGTTCTCCGCTGGTAGAATTGACAATCTCTGCGTTCGTCGAGGTGTGTTTGGTCATTCGGACTTTGTGAAGATCAAGGCCCATCAGCCCGATGCTGCGAGCGCATATGGAGAGGCATTGCAACAAACTATGACAAATTTCTGCACAGCTGGCCACGGGGCTCCTTATCTGGCCAAAGGCGGACCTCAGTCGCGTTTCGATCGAGAGTTGTTCGAGCACATCAGGAACATACATGAAGTTTTCGATGCAGACGCTGATCCTACTACCCAGGCGTGTGGAGACATGGTGACGAATGCGTTCCACGACAAGCCTGACTCGCTACTGCCCCGCACAAAGCTTCTGATGAAGGACGTCACGCACGCGGGAAGGAGGACCGTCCGAACCGTCCGAAACTCGCCCTGCCCGATATTTGTTTGACCTTCCCCTTAGCCCCGTTGAAACCTGAGGGGCCCCGTTGGACCTAAGGATTTTGCGTTGGGGCTTGGGTGTTTATTTTTGGTTGGAGTGGTGCCATGGCAAGGTTTTCTAAATAATGTGTCCCCAATTCTGCCCGCGGGGATCTTGGAGCGGCCATGGGACGCAATCGAAGCGATCAAGACCATCGTTGACACCATCATCATGGATCATTCATCGGTAATCCAGCGGCTTAAAAACAGTGACGCGATTCAGAGATTGTTCCAGCAATCGATTGGGCAGAATCCAGAGAATGTCGAGCTCGCCCACGTGAGGAACATGTCGAACGCCAAGCATCGTTTTGACTCTGCCCTGCGGCCCCTGATTCGCTTCATTGTGTTTTTCGATGAGGTATGTTCGCTCGCTAAGAAGGTGAGCATCCTGCGGCACGGGGCCGAGTTGGCCAAGGACTTCAACGCTTTCATCGAGTTCATGTCTGGGCCAAATGGGATATCACAAGCACTGCTCATTGGGCTCATGGCGGAGGCCGGTGAGACATCAATCGAGTTCATCAGGTTTCTGGATTCGGAGGCGTGGGGCGCTGCTGACCTGAACTATGCCCTCGCTACGTGGGCACGTAGAGTACATGTTCTGTTTATGCAACGGCAAGCCTTCTCATTGCCGAACACGTGGTCTAAGATGCTATACGCCAAGCTTGCTAAGCCAAAAGTATTTCACATCAATGGCATCCCTCACCAGATAGGGTGGGCCGGAGCTTTGCCGCAAGCTGCGGTGGCCGATGCTTACCGACACGTTCACGCTTGGGTTTCTTTGGCTATCTCTGTCATTCACGCCGAATTTCCTGCGTGGAGCGTTTTACAATCGTTTGCGATTTTCAATCCAGACCGCATTTGCAGTATTACAGGAATCGACCGAGATGCATGCCTCCCTCGTTTGGCTAAGCTGCTCAACTTGCCCGCGTATCACGTGAAGTGCCAGTGCGACGCCCTCCTACCAGTTGCCGTGACAAAGCTGAGTGTGCCTGACTGCGGAACCACGTTCGACGTGTGGCGCGATATTCTTCTAAACTGTGGTGGCAGACACCGTGAGCTCAGAGAGGTGGTGCTGCGACTTGGGACATGGAGCGGCATGACTACATCTGGAGTGGAGCACGTGCACAACATGCAAGAATGGTTGTTGGATAGAAGACGCGGTAGCCTGAACGAGTCCGTCGAGAACGACGAGATGAAGCTCGTCAACGACCTGGATGCCAAATCGATCGATATTGTCTGCGACCTCGCAGCAACTGTGTGGGCTCATTTCTATGGGTCGCCACGCACAACGGATTTCACCAAAGTGAACGGTAACGCAGGCCAGACGAGAACCTCGAACGAGAGATCTCTAGCGGGCCTGGCCCGGGAGCGTCGGGACTCAGTCTCGAAGGCATGCCGACTAGTCCATGATGAGTCTATGCCGACCTTGGGGGACATGCAGCGAGATGCCACATTATCTGCTGCCCCAATCTGGGACGCCGCTATGACAACTGAGCTCCGATTCAATGAGGATAAGCGAACGGCCAATCGCATAGCCGGCATTCGGGACAATGTTGTCCTAGATGCAGAGACGATGGCAGGCGATATACCTCTTGAAGCAAGCGTTCGGGAACACAAGATATCGCTTAGAGACGGCCGCTTGCGGGCAGCTGAACGAAAACGGGCTGCAACGGCAAAACTGGATTTGCAAATTGGGGCAGGGATGTCCGTTTACCTGCACGCGACAGGCGCAGAGAGGTGTTCGCAGTCAGCATCAGATAAGTGCGCTTCGTTGCAGCTCACTTTGGTGCATAGTGCACTGTTGGCTGATGTTATAGTGAGTTCTAACCCAGGGGGAATGCCAGATCCTATGACTTGGGCTTTGTTTTTGAAAGGTGGCACCGTCTGTACAGAGAGGTTTTTTGTGCATGGGGAAGGCGCCGCCCAACGATTCCGAGGATGCGTGTCCGTGGGAGGCACTGCCAGGAAACCTCGCTACGTCTGGCTGTCTCAGCGCTTTCAGGCGGAGCACGCGGAGAAATGTTCGGCCATGAGGCAGGCCATGGCCTTGCCCATATCCCATTGGGCTGAGCTTGACAGAGCTCAATGGTTAGTTCACGGACAGCGAGCTACAGCTGCTAAAAATTTGTCGGCGATCGGCGTTGTGGCTGAATCTCAGGCCGACGATGTAAGCGGCGATCGCTTACTGTTCACGCCGACGCAGCTGTACAAAAAGTTTGTGCAGATTGCGAACACAAGCGTTGGTGCCTGCCAGCACTGAGGATGAGTTTTGTGCGCCTTGCGGGGTATAGGTGCAAATGAAAAAAAAGCATCCCCTTTCTCTCCTGGTCCTCCCCCTCCTCATCATCATCATTATCCTCCTCCTCCTCCTCCTCATCATTTCCTCCTCCAGGGGTAGCAGCGCGCGGATGAGGAAAACGACGAGATCGATGATAACGATTATTAGAGCTTCGTCGTCGTTACCATCATCATCATCATCACCATGGCCATCATCATGATCACCATGGTTATCGTCATCAACACCATCATCAACGACCTCTTCATCGTCATCATCACCACCCTCCTCGACAACATCACGACCACCACCATTATCACACATCTAGAACCTGGAGGGAACATGTTCGAACTATCATGCAATTCGATCTTGTCATTTTGGGCCCCATCGGGGCCTATCGCGGGATATCCACCCGTCTTGGGTCTAGGGTGCTCGGGGGCTCTCAGGGGTGATCACGCGAGCCTGGCATGCATGGGCCCCGTATTAGCCTTTCTTGTCGAGTGTTTGCGTGACGTCACTGGCGCGGGCGTGCGCCGCGGCCGCCGTCCGCCATGGTGGCTCCCAGGCTCCTCAGGCCGGCTATAGTTCGTGCGATGCCGCCGCCGCCGCCGCCGAAGGCGGAAGCGGCCGCGGCAGTCCCAGCAGCGGCGGAGGAGGCGGATGTGATCGATAACTTCGCAGGCGGTGCATCGGCGGCAGACGCGGTGGCGCCGGAGCCGCTCGCTCCTCGTGCCAAGTGGACGTCGAGGCCATGCCCCGCGCAAGCCTCTGATACGGTCGGCACCAGCGCGCGCGCGGGCTCGCGATCGCGTTCGCGCGAGCGGGCCGCGGCAGACGCCTGCCCTGCCGTGCTGCCGCATCGCCCGATGCCTATGCCGAAGGTCTGTCAGCCCAAGTTCCCGCCGCCTAAGTATCCTTCCAAAGCCGTGGCCATCGCAGCGTTGGCGAAGGAGCCACCGCGGCCGGCAAGGCAGAAACCTTGGGAAGCGCTCAGGGCTGCGCTGCTTCGACAGAAAAAGATGGAGACGGCCGATGGAGGTGCGAACATGGCAGATGGAGGTACGGAGAGGGAGGTACGAACATCTGGACAGACACCTGGACACCCCAAGTGCTTGTGCTATCAGCTGTGCGAGGACCAGGTCCAGTGCAGCGGCAACAAGCAGTCTCGGATTGTGCGGCACGTCTTCCCCTCTGGGAAATTCGGGGACATCTACTGTCAAGAGTGCTGGAACAATGTTACGAGTCAGGAAGGTAAGACGTCGCTCAGGTGCCAGCTGCTCGGGCATCCGAAGTGCACACAGATGGTTCCAGACTCGTTGGAGGACCAGGAACCATATCATATTTGCATTGGCACCGAGGAGGACAAGCTCGTGCAGCACGTGTACAAAGGGGCACTCCTCGACGTGTACTGCGTGACGTGCTGGAATGGGTTCAAGAAGCGACCTAAATGGCATGATTTGCAGTGCATTAGCGTGGCCGATTGAATTTGGTTGTGAGTGTTTTCAGCGCGCATTTGGCGCGAGCCGGCATAGCGCCAGCGTTTGATTCGTGTGGCTGGGAGTGGGCCACTCGCAAAAACATATCATCGCCATCCACATCGAACATAAACAACGAGACACACCAACAACACCAAACACAATGCAAATCACAGGCACACACAAAACCAAAACAACGAACCACATCACTAAACATGCAACCTATCACACAACAACACACAGTACGCACCACACACACACAGAGCAAACCAACAAACAACCAGCGGCATTCAACAACCACGCATTCAAACCAACAACACAATAACAACACAAACAACACACAAATAACTAACACTCATGCCGATAATGCCTAACACTCATGCAGAAGCGCGCGTGTGTTGATGTTGTGTTGCAAGCTTGTATGTTTTGTGTTTTGTTCGTTGCCATTTTTTGTTGTGTGTGTGTGTGTGTGTGTGTGTGTGTGTGTGTGTCCGCGTGCGCGCGCTGGAACATCGAAATCTTCGGCGAGACGGCGATTTCTCAGTAAATTGCGAGGACGTCTTCGGCGAAAGCGCGAACCTTGAACGTCGAACGCGCGGTGTCTCAATACACTGCGATGAAGTAAGTCCCAAGGAAGGGCGCGAACCCTACGTAAATTGCAAAGAAGTCTCAAGCAGGCGGGGGGCGGTGTTGTTTTAGTCCAGGGACCATCAGCATGGTGCGTCTGCCGACAATGATGATGTAGACGGCGTTTGGGATGATGTAGACGACAACAATGGGAATGATCTTCTCTTACATAGTCATATATGATGCCCACGGTGGTTTGGATAATCATGGATGGTGATGATGGCGATGATGGAGACGATGGTGATGGTATGGTGGTGATGGAGGTGGTGATGGTGATGGTGACGATATGATCATGGTGATGGTGGCGATGACGATGAAGATCAATGATGAAGGTGATGATGATGCAATGCTGATGATGGTGGGTATGGGATACATGTGATACTTTTTAATGAAGACGATGATGACGATGCTGACGGTGACGATGATGATGGTGATGATGATGACGGTGATGATGATGGTGATGATGCGGCGGTGCTGATGGTGGCGACCACCGCCAAGGGTCGGGCGACATACCCCCCCTGCTATGGCCAGCCAAGCCCAGGCAGGCCCAGACGACCTCCCGATGGGCTCCAGGATCTCCCGAGCGCTTTGTGGGCCCCGGCAAACGGCAGGGCCGTTTTTCACCGTTTCCAAAAAAAGGTCTTTTGAACATGGAAGAGGCACAAAAACGGCGACCGGAAACGGCAAAACAACTGCTTTGGGATTGGAGCCGGAGCCGGAACCGGAAGAAAAACGGCGACGGAACCGGTAAAAAAACTACGTCGGAACCGGTAAAAAAGCGGCAACACGGAACCGGTAAAAAAACGGCCCTGTCGTTTCCAGGGCCCACTGAGCCCGAGCGGTGGCGCGAGAGAAGCCGGGGTCGCCTCGTGCCAGGGGCGGACCCTGGCAGCACCCCAGGATCGGGGAAGTGCAGACATGTATCAGGGCGCGTGGATTACGATGGGGGCGTTCGTTAGTCTAGGCCTCCTAGATGGGTTCGGAGTAGATGGGGTCGGAGGATCGCGCAGCATCACCGATGCATCGGCGATGCATCGTCGATGCGGCTCGATGTGGGACCCAATTATCCCCACGCACACGTCGCCGATGCATCGCCGACGTCGCCAGTGCATGGCCGATGCATCGGCGATGCATCGCTGACGTATTGGCAATGCGGTGAGATCCCCCGTCCCCATCTACTCGGACCCCATCTAGGAGGCCTCCAGTTCGGGAAGGTGCCCAGGAGGCTTCATCAGACCCTGGAGGATTGCATGGCCAAGCCGCAGCCGGAGTGCCACAGGCTTCCAGGCCCCGGATTTCTGCTCCAACGGTTCCTGATCTCGGGGGTGGACAGAACCCCCAACAGTGACACGTCGATTGGTGAATTGTCCGTTTTCGGTTCTCGAGAGGGCGCCGTGGCCGTTGTTTTCCAGGCTTGCGCCCGCCAGGTTTGGGCCTCAGGTCGTTTTCACTAAACCACGTTTTATTAAAGGGGGGTCTGTCCATCCCCGATGATCGCAGGCCCAGAGGTTGACACCAACACCAAGATCGGCGGTGTGCCTCCACCGAGGGATCAAGATCCCAATCTTGGAGATGGTGGTAATATTCTGGCTTCCAATGTGACCGAAATATTACCATCAACACCGAAATCCAGGATCATCTTGCCCCTGTGGAGGCAACCCCCTGTTTTGGTGTTGGTGCCAATTTCCAGGCCTCCAAGATGATCCAATGCCCTCATCCAAACGACGGGCCCCGATTCCCTGCGAGACCGACGCGCTCGGTCGCTGAAGCGGGCGGCGCCGGCGCCCTGTTTCGGGGGGGAGACCCTCCCCGATCCGTTGGCACCGGCGCCCACGCGCCAGCTCCACGGATCCGCAATCCATGCCAGCGTGTACCCAAGAGGATCGGGGGCGGAAAAGAGGGGGGTGATGACTAGGGGGGGGGGGAATATCATGGCGTGGGCCATGATATTTCCCCAGATTTCCTGCCAGCGTGTATCGGGCCGGGCGAAAGGGGGGGATTGGGAAAGGGGGGGGGTACGAAATTTGCTGCATGCAGCTGGTTTCGGCCTCACCGAGGGGCCCAGTCCTCGATGCATGGCCGCCTCCGGCGCCGGGAGGCGCCGGGAAAATCAGCTGCGTGAGCTGATTCTCACCCCCCCCCCTTTGCTATCCCCCCCTTTCGCCCGACCCGAGTGTACCCAAGAGGAGAAGTAGGAGGAGGACGCCGGCCACGTCACGATTCGCGATGGCGCCGGCCGGGAATGCTTCAGAATGTCTCGTTCCCCGACGGCGCTCTTGGCCAGGGGGGCTCTCGCGCTTTCGGAGGTCCGCGCGGACTTCTTCCATCGGCGCTAGCCACATTGGCGGGCCTCCGAAACTTTCTATCTGTGCCGAGTTGTCTGGTTCTGCCTCGCCCACCCCAGAGCCTCTGGTGGAGCGCAGCGCGATGCTGGCCGACCCGAGAAGGAGGGCGGAGGAGGTGGAGGAGGTCGCTGCGCCAAGCGCGCGGGGCGAGCAAGCGAGGCGAGGGCGCGGCCGCGGGACGTGGGCCACCGAGCCTAGCAATTCGGCGGGTGCGCGCGCGCCGAAACACAGAGCCCCCCCCCCCGACCGCCCAGAAGCCGCTTGGGGAAGGCAGCGCTCGCCGGCTGACCGTGGCTCCGGGCCGGGCTCCCAGTAAAAACGTCCTGGATGCCTCGGGGCTGGGGGGCGTTTCGACTGACTGTCTGCGCTTCGTCTCATTCCGCCTGCTCCACCTCCTCGTCCTCCCTGCATCTTCCTCCTCCCCGTCCTCCCTGCATCTTCCTCCTGCCTCCAGAGCAAGACAGCACGGAGCGCAGGGTGGGCGAGAAGACCCCTACCGCGACCCGAAGCCGCTGCTGGTCTTCGGCGGCGCGGAGGCCCGCGGCCAGGCAGAGGAGATGCTGAAGAAGCGCATCGATCAGAAGCTCGTGGAGGGCTGGGTGCACGAGGACGGACGGGGCTAGGCGCTCTAGTCGGAGGCGGACAGAATCCCCAACAGTGACACGTCGATTAGTGAATTGTCCGTTTTCGGTTCTCGAGGGGGCGCCGTGGCCGTTATTTTCCAGGCTTGCGGCCGCCAGGTTTGGGCCTCAGGTCGTTTTCACTAAACCACGTTTTACTAAAGGGGGGTCTGTCCATCCCCGATCTAGGGGCCCTCGTGGGGCCCCCTTGGGTTGGGACCATGCTGGGGCCTCGGGAGCGCCTTGCTCTGGAGGGCCGAGATGGGCCGGGGGACCCCGCTTAGTGCCCCTGGGGACTGGCGCCGCTGCTCCCGGCGCTTCGGGCAGGTCGTCGTCACGTCGGCGTACGGCGCCGCTGCGCAGGCGGACGCCCCGTGGCTTCCCGAGACCCTCGCTTCTTCGTGCGCCGCGGCCGGGCCCGGCTCGAGCGTGGTCGTGGGGGATTTGCATTGGCGCGCGTCGTACGACTTCCTGGTCCAAGCTCCGTGGGTTTCCGCCCCCGCCCCGGCCCAGCACCTCCGAAGGGACGGCCCCGGCTCGGCGCCTGGGGTCCGGGTGCCTGCCTTGGCTCGAAGATGCTGCCCCTCTCCCAGGGGTGCCCCATCACTTCGGCACGGCGTTTAAGAGGAGAAGTAGGAGCAGGAGCAGGAGCAGGAGCCAGTGGAGGGTTCGGCGTCCTGCTCTCCTCCTGCTTCCCCTCCTGCTTCTGCTCGCGGGAGGGGGGGGGCAGTCCTCCTCCTCCCCCTCGAGGGAGGCGATGCAACGGCAGGAGGAGGGCGGCGATGGCGATTCTCGATCCTCAGTGATGCCCGACCTCACCGAGCGAGTTCCACTACTCTCAAAGTGCCTACTCGCAAAGTTAAGAAGACATATAATGATTGTCTCGGTGTAGTGGATCGTAAATCCCCCGCGGCGGGTCCGGGCCGGTCTGGGCCGTTTGCGAGTAGCCACTTTGCGAGTAGTCGAGCGTGCTTGTCTACGATCCTCCTCTCGATCCTGGCTCTTCCTGGATCCTCGATCCTCCGCCCCGATGCTCCCCCCTCCTGACCTGCGCAGACAGGAGGCCACATGCGAACCCCACCTACCCCCCCCCGATTTCTGAGGCCGAGGGGGAGGGTGGGGTTCACTTCGTTCGGGAGCTCCCGAGCGAAGCGAGCCCCACCCCCTCAGAAATCGTGGGGGGTAGGGGTACAGTCGGGGCCCTGAAGAAGGAACCCTTTTGGTTGGGGAGGGGCTCCGCGTTCCTTAAGTGTTTCACAGCTTGCTTCAGGTTTTCTTCATGTTATGGAAAAAAGAGGCCTCGTTCCTTGTTTAGGGTCAACGCCCCGACTGTAGGGTTCGCATGTGGCCCCCTGGCACAGGGCCTCGCAGAGGCCGCGGGTCCCGGCCCGCTCTCAGGAGGGCGGCGAGGGCGGCAAGGGCGGCAAGGGCGGCCGAAGAAAGGGCGGCAAGGACCCCATGGAGCGTGCAAGATCGGGGCCTCGTCGTCCACGCGCCGGGGAGGGCCAGGGCTCCTCCTCCTCCTCCTCCTCCTCCTCCTCCTCCTCCTCCCTCCTCCTCCCCTCCTCCTCCTCCTCCTCCTCCTCCTCCTCCTCCTCCTCCTCCACAATTACACAATATGAATACTACTCTCCCACTTCCCCTGATGGCGTCCGGAAGATGTTCGGCACCCCCCCGCGTACTGTTTTTTTACACACAGGATTCCCCGGAGTTGGGTTTTCGCTTGTGTTTTTTTCTAAAATGCTGCTCTCGCTGAGGCGCTGGCCTAATTTTCGGGCTCCCGCTCCTTCCGAATCGTGTTCCCGCTGCAGCGCTGGCCTCATTTCCGCGCTCCCGCTCGTTCCGAATCGTGCTCCCGCTGCAGCGCTGGCCCAATTTCTGCGCCTCTCGTTGTTCCAAAACGTGCTCCCGCTGCAGCGCCGACGTTTTCGATCCTTTTTAAGAAGCCCCAAATCTAGAAAATGATCCCCGGCAAAAACATTGGAGGTGATTACACATCCGGTGTCGATTCGTTGATTTTTGGGGCCGCAGAAAGCCCCCCCCCCTTTTGGGCGGCGTCCTTTTCCGCACAGGATTCCCGGGAGTTTGGTTTTCATCTATGTTTTTGAAAATCCGAGTCTTTCCGGTCCTTCAGAATGTTGCTCCCGCTGCAGCGTTCGTCCTATTTTCCGCGCCGCTGGTCGTTCCAAATCGTGCTGCCGCTGCAGTGCAACGGTCCCCGGCCCCATGCTATGATATGCTCCGCTCCAGTGGCGTTCTTCGGCTCTTCAACAATGGTGCTCCCGCTGCAGCGTTGGTCCCATGTCTGCGCCTCTGCTCATTCCAAATCGTGCTGCCGTATTGTTTTCTTGGCACTACGGCACTCTTCGGCTCTTCAACATGTCGCTCCCGCTGCAGCGTCGGTCCCATTTCTGCGCCTCTGGTCGTTCCAGATCGTGCTGCCGCTGCAGCGCATGCGTCCCGCGTCCCATGCTATGACATACTACGCTCAGCATTGCTCTATCCGGGTGGGGGACGCGCGTAACGGCAGCGGGCAGCTGGCGCGGGTGCCGCTCCGGCGCGGTCGCGTCGTCGTCGTCGTCTTCGTCGCCGGTCGTCCTCATCGTCGTCGTCGTCGTCGTCGCCGCCGTCGTCGTCGTCGTCGTGGTTGTCGTCGTCGTCGTCGTCTTCGTCGTCGTCGTCTTCGTTTTCATCGCGCCGTCGTCCTCCTCCTTTCCCTCTTAGGTAACAGGGTCAGATGCGAAGCCCGATTCGGTGAGAGGACAATGAAGTAGCTCAATGGGAAGGGATGGGAGGGAGGGGTAGGATGTCAGATGTTGACGCGAGCGCACCTAGCTTGCCCTCCACCTCCTCCTCCTCCTCCCCCTCGCCCTCGCCCTCCTCCTCCTCCTCCTCTTCTTCCTCCTGCTCCTCCTCCTCCTCCTCCTCCTCCTCCTTCTCCTCCTCCTCCCCCTCCTCCTCCTCCTCCTCCTTCTCCTCCTCCTCCGCCTCCAGGGGGGAGCGGGGAGTCGGCGTCACCCCAACACACTTCTACTGTATGTGCGTCGCCCCCCCAGCGGCGACGCGCGCACCGAGAAATCTCATAGTATGTGTGTCGCGGCGGGCGCTTTCTGGCCACACCGCTCGGGAAAGGATATACTACAAGATGGGTATACTATCTGTTCGGGTCGGACGCGCGCCTCCAAGGATAACATATATGTAGTACTGGTATGTTTCTGTGCGTCCCAGGGAGGGTTTCTTGGAAGCGCCCCTGCTTCTTAGAAAGCACAGGCCTTGTCTATAGATGTAGGGCCTGCGCCTTCTGTCAGAAGGCACAGGCCCCTGGCACAAGGTGACTCCAGGATCTCCGAGCACGGGGGATTCTCAAGTGGCGGTCTGGGAGCCTCATTCCTCTACTAAAAGTCACACTCTCGCTTTGGCGCCGCGCACACTTTTTCAAAAACGGCATTCTCGCGTCGACGCCGTGCACAACTTGTGTGGCAGAGCACGCCTGCGCTACACGAGAGTAGAGATTCGAGACTCAGGGCTGCAGTCCACGCGCTCCCAGCGGTCTTGCCACGGGGGGGGGGGCAACAAAAACATGTTGTACATGTTCAACATGTTTTCTGTGTATTGCCAAACCCCCTCCCGATCGAATCAGCGGTGTGGCGGTAGCCTCGCAGTAGATCAGGATGATCTTATTCAAGCACTCAGCGCGAGACCGCGCCACAACATCACTCTTCACAGTAGCGTAAGTGAAACTGGCTGGCCTCCTCGAGCCGAAGCAGCCACGGGCGATGGGGAGGGCATCGAGAGAGGGCCAGGAACATGTTATTCGATTCTGGCACCATCTCCATATCGCAGACACCTTCTCCCCACCAGCAACATATCCACGTAGTTCACATGGAAGAGGTCGGTCAAGACCAGGTCGTCCACGATCGTCTCATACGTCACATGATCAAGATCAGGTATTCTGACAGCATTCGCTCAACCCGACCAGATCAATATCAGGTATTGGACAGCATTCGCGCACAACTCTTAACAAGAAACATTAGGATTCGGCCACCAGTGTATCTGATCTTTGATACTCATGCGCCATTGGCCAGTGCTGAACGCTTCCACAACTGCATTTCGTGTCACTCCACCTTTCGTGAGTGCATCTCAAAGCATATCTCTGGTATCGCATCTGAGTAATCCTGTCAACGAGCCACATTCCAGCCGGTCCCGCATAGTACGTACAGCGTACAGTTGACTCTGATCATTTGGCATTGCAATCTCTTCTGCAGTGATAGCTGTAAAGACAGCGTGAGCATCGCCCACAATATACAAACATATCCCCACAACGTTGGCAGTGGCTGCCTCATGTAGTTCTTTTGCACCACGGGACCCCGTAAGAACTTGATGCCAGAAACCGCGATGCAACATGCCCAGCTCACAAGCTTCCAACTGATTGGTGAGTTCCGCTCCAAACGTACTGCGCGTCACCGTGGGCTGTTTACGACTATAACAATCAAGCACATGCATCGATCCACCTGGAATACCACTTCTTATTTGAATCATCACAAGAATGGCAGCTCGAATCGCCAAGGAATCATCATCATCAGCACGATAAGCTGAACCAGCTATAACACACAAGCATACTGGTGGTTCCAGATGGGCATAATTGATACAGAACGGCCTTCTCTTGATCCACTTCAACAACGTATTGAGCCCTTTTATGTCTCCGACCGTGACCTTCTGACTATGCCTTTGGAATCGACCAACAAACACAGCAATATCAGCTCTCGTAAGCGTCAACCAGGCCACGCCACCAAGGAGACTCCAATAATACCTTGTAACGTACTGTCCACCAGCTCCTCATCAGGCTTGCCTGTGAACAACGCTGCGTTGATCGGCCTGAGCTGGGACACGTGATGATTCTGATATATCGCGATGGCCTTGCTCACTTCGTCTTGGGAGTGCTGGATGCCAACACATTCAAACGGTGCGATATTCACCGTCACGTCCTCATACTTCTCACGGAACTTGTCAAATATCTACTCCCGTGTATCATCACCACAGGCACCCTTCAGATTATCAACGCGAGTGCCGAGAACAGCCAACAACGCTGCATTGTCGAACAGCAGCCACAGCTGCCGATCCGCTTCGGTAGGGAAGAAACCCAGCTCCTTCAAGGTATCTGACACATTGACCTGCCACGCCCATGGGGCGTCATTCGTGCCAAAACCAGGCTTCTTCATGTTCAGCGTCTCCATGACCTCGTTGAAATTCTCGAATCCGTCTATTTGTTTGAGCAATGCCGCGCCATCAGGAGGAAGGTCAAACTGAAGACTGCGCATCTTGAATCCAAACCGCATGGCAAGTTCCTGAAACGTCTTGTCACGAAGAAGCGCCATCGAAACATCAAGTGGCCACAGTGTCCAACCATGCTGAGCTGCGATAGAACAAATCGCTCTCTGACCCCAGCGAGAAGCAGTCCCCGCAGCCGTCCTCATTCGATCCTTCTCATACTTCTGACGATCCTTGAAGCCTCTCACGGTGAGACGGCCCTTGACATCTCGCTGGCATCCTATGACTTTCTACTTGATAACCCAGCGCGACTCTATGCGAATGGCAGCGTCCTTCTTGTTCATCCGTTCAATAACACCACGAGACACCCAACGCTTGAGTTCCTTCGGCTTGGCGGCCACAACCAACTCACGATGCTTCTTCATCTCTGCCGCCGAGAGGTCATTGAGATCGCGCTCGATGACCGGCGAGGTCTGGGTCTTGAAAACATTCATCACCAGCGCGCAATTCTTGGCCATCGCGCTCGGAGTAAGCCCGAGTCGCCAAGCCTGTCTGCGTGGAAACTCAATGCTGATGGGCTCGTCCAGGTCCGCGTCCGTCAGCTCCACCGCCGGGGCCTGTCCGCCAAGATACACATGGGCGGCAGAAGAGGCTTCCATTTCCATGCAAACGAATGTCCAGAATAGATCCTCTTGCTCGGCCTCCGCGTCCTCACCATCAGCTCCAGTGCTCTGCTCTGACTCCGTACCTCTCGCATCCTCTGACGGTTCGTCGGGAACATGCGGCAAACAAGGGGCGACATGAGGCCGAGGATTGCCACTTCCTTCTGAACCAGTTCATAGTTGTCTCTTGCGATCACCCGGTGACTCAATAACTTCCTGACGATCGAAGCGACAAGCCTTGCTCCGTTGCTCTTCATCAGAGGGTTCGCTCCTGGGTCGGCGCGCGCCAGGCAAGCGCGCGCCAGGGGGCAGCGCTCCCTCGTCGGGGTCGAACTGTTCATACATACGCCCGAGGTGCGGGACATCGGGAACCACTTGTCGAGCCAACTCGATCTCCTCGAGAGAAACAATGAAGAACTGGAGAAACACCATATCTAGCCAATCGTTTCCGAATAACTTCGGAAGGGGCAGTCGTACAGTGCCAAGAGCTTGCTGCCAGTGCCAATCGAGTGGACATCCCGACTTCCAGAAAATAAGCAACGTCTCGTCGACGCCGGACATGCACTCGAGGTTTTTGGCACCATGTCCCAGACGGCCGCCGCTGCAGCCTTGAAGTCGCAAGTCGCATGATGCAACATGCAGCATAGCATGGAAGATGATGGGGTGCTTGGCACATTGTCTCGAAAGCTTCCAGCCTGTTGAAGTGCTCACGCACGCTACGGTGGCCGCCCCCCTTTCGATACTCTCGGCAAACTCCTGCACTAGAGACAGGGGAAGCCCCCAATGCTGTCGGAAGTGTTCGGCGGCCACCATCACAGACATGGTGAGCGCATGGCGAACATCAGCCAGACGACAGCTGATGGTACGGGACTGCCACTGTACGTCCACCACGCCTTCACTGATACGATTGATATTCACGACCGTTGCAGGGCCCCGCCAACCCGAGACGTCCTTGTTCGGCGGGTCCCTCCAGACGTCGACCAAATCTCCGAGTTGTAAGTTCTGGCATTCACCTGCCAGGCGCGTGCGAGACTGAAGAGCACGATCCATGCGCTGATGAGCTGACGAACCCACAACATCACCAATAGCCATCTCACGAAGCCGATGGACATGGCGCGAGACACCGTCGATGCCGTCATCCATGTCTTCCAGCGCCGTAGCCGAAGCCGGCTCCAGATCAGTCAACATCGGGATGATGCCACCAAGCACTGCCTTGTAGGGTGTAATGTTGCCAGTGATAGCGATCATTCAATTCTTTGCCAGCACACACTCATCCATAATGGCTTCGTCGGGCACAGGAACACCATCACGAGCACACTGCTCGTCCACAAGATGTAACTGCTTCCGGAGTAATTCGTGATGCCTTTCCACCATTCGTGCGTGAGCGCCTCGAGGGCGAAGGTTGAGCGTCAACTGCCAACGAGAAGCCCATGCTCGCGCCTCATCGCTGTCTAACGCGCCTTCACGGTCAGAAGTCAGTACGACTGGCGCGCCGAACAGCCTGAACCAGTAGTGCGCGACGGCCGCGATGATGGTGCTGGTGACGCGATCTGGCAAGATGGCCGCCACAGAGAAACGCCCTGGGGTGTCCAACATGCGCATCACTACTTAGTCCTCCAGAACAATAGATCGATTTGAACGTCTTCATTGAAATCCGTAATAACTCAGCTGGTCGCAATTGGTATCCTGCCAGGGCGGTGCCAAGCTCGGCATGCCAGGCCCGTGTCACAGACAACCTGTATGAGATCGATTGCTTGCTCAGGAGCTCCAGCCGCGATGAGCATCTCCTTGAGCCGCAGCGCCGGAGCATGCCACGTCCTGATATGCAGCTTCCTGAGAGTTCTCCTAATGATCATGGGATTCTGACTTGTCAACGACCTCATGGCAGCCCATGGACCAATCAGACCAGTCAGCTCCTTCCGCATCTGCCTGCACGCCTATCGCGGATCTGGCTGCCCGAGCTCGTCGCTGTGCTACTGGCTGTTGCACTCGAGCGGGGTCATCCGCAGGGACAGCGAGCACATCGTCACCCACAGCAGCATCCACTCCCGGCGGTCGGACTGGCGGTTGAGGCGGCGGCCGCGCCGCTCCAGCGTCTGGCGCGACCTCTGGCGCCGGCAGTGCCGGCGCAGGTGCAGCCGACGAGGAGGAAGCGGCAGGCGCAGCCGCAGGCGCCAGAGGTGCTGGCGTGGGAGCAGCGGGCGACGAAGACGAAGGCGACGCCGCCACATCAGCTCCTGCTGCGGCCTCCAACGGCGTCAAGTGTCCACCTCCTGGGTCATCAGCAGTTGGGCCCTGATGTGCCGGCACTCTCGCACCAGCGGCACGAGCGGCGGAGGCGCCCCCTGCAACGCCACGAGCAGCTGCGGCTGCTGCACGAGCTGCGGGCCGATCTCGAGACTCCGCCCATTGCCAACGGCACCTGGCGTCAGCAAGATGCCGCGGGTCAGCGCGAGGAACTCCGGCCACGCACCCAGGACACTCAGAACCCACTGACTGGATATGAGGAGAATGGCAACCAGCATCACGTGCATGCCGAGGGTCGTGCACAGATGCCCTGCCTCGACACGCTGGACAGGTCGCAGGGGCCAAGGCAGGGAATGCTGAGATGTCATATCTTGGCGCTCGGGCCTGTCGTAGCGATCCTCAGCTCGCTCACGTCCACGAATCGAACTCTCCATCCGACTCAGCAATTGTTTGGCAATCGTGTCCACCTCCAGGCCATAGCATATACGCTGGTACACATGAGTGGAACACAACGTGGGTGTGCAGTCCTGGTCCTTTGTGAACTTGATGCGATCTAACCTGCACTGCTTGAGAAATCGACCGATGTGATCGGCGTCGCGTTCATCAACAGAAAATTTCATCCAGTGTACTCGGAGCGGCTTTGACTTCCATCGCTTTCGAAGGATCTCGGCAATCCCGTCAGCAATGAGAGAGGCCATGCGCCATGGCCACACCTGGAGCTTACGCGTCACATGACTGCCTTCAGCGTGAGCATTACGTCGACAGGCCCTGAGGCCTTGACACAGAGGCGCCGGAAACGTCGAACGAATCGTTCGTCACTGGCCAACAGCTCCGTCGCCTTCTTCACAGGCAGCCGAGACTTCTCTTCTACCAGCCCACCCTGACATTGATGGAAAACACCAGACGCCACTCTGTGATCTGCACGCAGTGTTACCCAGGCTTCCAACTCGTACACATCCGAGCCAAGGGGCTGCTCATTCACGAAGTGATTGCCGACATCAATCTGATGCTTGGCAAACTCAGCACAGCAGACTCCCAAATGTGACGACCGAGCGCGGCTGGCTTCCCAAGTGCGAGTATTAAGACTCGATTGAGATGGTGCCAACCTTTCATGCCGGCGCAGGGAGTAGAGATGACAACGACGATCGGCTTGCAGTGAAGCACATATTGCCATATCCATTGCAAATCAAACGGTCGGCTGAGATCCATTCCACAACGTAAGTCACATGAAGGTCCACGTTGAAAACTTTCACGATGTAATCTTCGAACAAGAATCTGAGTTGTGCGCTCCAGTCCACCACAGATCTCCAACGCATCACAGTAGTACTGCTCATCCGACGGCAAACCCCAGTCCAGATACGTCGCCTTTGGGTCGTCATAGTAATAAACCTGTTCAGCACGGTCCGTAAACCTCCATGGCTGATTCTCAGAACTGGAGCCGAGAAGGAAGATGCCATCTGGGCGCAGCAGAGTCAAATCCTCTTCCGTATGAACCAGTGCCGAGATGTCCATACCTTCGTCATCAGAACATATCGTGTCGTAAACGTCGTGGCTGTAGTCATCGAACCACAAGTCGGGACAATCCAACAGTATAGAACTGAGATCATCACCACAATCGTCCCAGTGTCCTTCGTAACCTTCCATCTTTCGTGGGAGTACGTTCTTTCCATGTTCTGCCTAACGCTGTTTCTGTTTCATTCGAGCCTCTGTCGGGTAGTCGTTCCTCACCTTCGCGTTGTTGCTTGACTTGATTGACTCTGGCACCGTCTCCAGGGGTCGTCCACGACGCTCAACAACAGGCTTCGCAATCATGGAAGAGATCGCCTGCACGAACTGTCGCAGCTCAGAACGCACGTCCTCATGATGACCGTCTCGAGACTGGTGATGTTGAGGACAGCTGCAGGTGTCGTAGCTAGTGTCCAACGCGATGTTGGTGAGCAGCTTGGAGACCCGACGGCTCGGCAATCCAGAAACAGGATGCATAATACCACAGCGACACCACCTGACAATATGACAAAAGAGGCGATGATCATTACACAACTGATCCCAACCACCGATCTCCCAGATAGATGAGACCGCACTGCCTTCGACGATGACCGGGCGCTCGGCGTTCAGTTGCCATTGTACTAAGGAAGCCACGGCATGACTCTTCCGACGATCATGCCTAGTAGGGCCTGAGAGCGATATTCCCTTAGGCACCACCCAGGGCAGCGCGGGGTCACGTTCACGTAGAGTCTTGCTGGCACGGCCCATAGCAGCGGTAGTCATCATCTCCTTCGATCGCAAAGCCACTGCAGAGGACACGATACTGACCACGGCCAGCCCCTCATGCAACGTATGTTGCCTCATCAGTTCGTCTGAGTCGTCGACGAACATCAAGGTCGAGGTCGAGGGCACTCCAAAATGGCTTGCCGAATTCTCAACAAGCGGCAAGGATGCCAAGTGATCAGTACATGAATTGGGCACCTCATCGCGCAAGGCTCCCCGCTCTGCCGGGGTACGAGACTGAGAAACCAACGGCGCAGTCGCTGATGCTTTGACCACGGGACCAACGGCGTCAGGACAGTCAACACCACCAGGAGGGCCGGCATGCAGACCCTGAGGCATTGCCGGAGCACCGGAGGATGGAAGCTCACGGTCTCCAGGAGCACCTCGTGACCAGGCCACCGTAGTCGAGGATGAGAGCTCAAGCCCGGCAGGCTCGCCACCATCATAGACCACGCCCGCGGACGCGACCTTGTCTGTCATCGCTTCGGCCTTGGCCGCCGCAGTAGAGTTGGATGGGGAAATTCGAGGTGATACGCCGGCAAGAGTAGCTGTAATCGAAGTCAAGGGAGCATCAGTCCTTTCCGGCACTGCTTCAGCTGCACGACCTGTACTCAAGCGACGTGCCGGGCTCGGGTCGCTCGAGGCCGCGCCGCCGCCCCGTCAGGCGGTGGCAGAGTGAAGAAGATGAAGACCAGAGCCTGCACTGCCCCGGCCGCGACCCTGATCCGCGAACTCCGTCACCGGCAGCATCCAGTGACCAGACTGAGACAACTCCAATTGATGCTCTTTAGAGCCAGGCGGGAGCAAGAGCTGATGATCGCCTGGCCCAACGAAGTACATAATACCGTTGAAGCAATCCACGATGGCACGGTTGCGGCGGAGAGCCTTGTTGCCAAGAAACGCCGGCACCGATGAATTTGGCACAATCGGCGCATCATAGCTACCTTCATCACCGTCAGCCAAGGCGAGAGGAACACGACCACGGTCCAGACAAGCGTCAGCATTGTTGCCAACACCTTCGACACCGATGGGCCTGTCCATTCTGATACATTCGACCGTGATACCTCTCTCCGCCCAAATGGCTGACACTCGCTTGAACCACTCGCTGCCGGTCAAGTTATCATGCGCACCTGGATCCACCAGCAGAGCTCCCCGACCATCTGGTAGACGAGTACGTGCATGCCATGCTCGAAGGCGTTGTCGAGCTAGCGACCGATTGCGTTCCTGCGTAGGAAAGAACAGACCCTTCCCGCCCGTGGTCCGATGCAAGAAGGGAGAAACGACCGCAGCAGCACCCACGGCAGGCACTTCTGAATCACGTCCAGGAGGAGGAGCGGTACCGGGCATAGCCTTCACTGGCGGTGCTCGATGCATCGGAGGCGGTACGAAGGCCTTAGGCACATGTGTGGCCGCCTGATTCACAATGAGGGCCGCCTCCGAGCCCGCTGCCATCCTACGCTTGTCTACCCTGGCGCTCAAGATACTGCTCAACTGCATGGTCTGGGACTGAGATCCACCGCGCTGAGCACGAGGAGCAACATCCTTACTTTGTCCTTTCTTACCCTTGCCATTCTCAAACAACTCATCGTCCGTGAAATGGTCTTCGTCCTTCTCGTAGCCCTGCCAATCTTCCAGACCACCATCAGCTTCATCTTACAGGGCGAGCTGGTCCTGCCTGCGATCATCGCTGGCGGTGGCGTACCAACCTACACCAGAAGAGCCGCTCGCACCATATCCAACTCCATCATGTCCACGTGCACCTTCACGCGTAACAAACGAACCTGTACCTTTTCCCTTCTGCGGGCATTCTCTGGCAAGATGCTGGTCACTGTTGCACACATGACAGCGAAGAACATTACCCTGCGCATCGCGAGGGTTGCCCTTGCCTGCTCCTGCTCCCCCACCACCTGAGAAACCTTTTCCTTTCCTGCCTGCCGGATAAGCTGCATCCACGAAAGAGGAACTCGACGCAGAACTGGTCATGGGCGCAGCCTTGGCGGCGGAGAAAACATCATTCTCGAAGTGGGATCCTTTCCCCAGGAGTCCGCGACCACGGTTCTTGCCCCCATACTTTGAGCCCTTGCGTCCATGGCGACGATGAGTCCTAGAGTGCTTACCACTGAACTGTCTCCAGCGTCGTCGTGACATGATGTACTCGTGGCGAAGAACATCTCCATGCATCTCAGGATCCGCCTCTGCCAGATATGTATCCAAATCCTGCGGGCCTTCATCATAGTAGTCTGTGCCACTGGTGGAGGCGTTATCTCCATCAAGGTATATGTTCTGAACTCCTGCATGTGACGACGAGGCAGAGCCAGATGACCACGGCAGCGGCGGAGGCGGCACTGCCGCAGCCGGGAAGAATCCACCCCACTGGTTGACATCAGCACCGAACGTTGGACAGAAACCTTGTCCTGCCTCTGTCGTAGCAAAGTGGCGGTTGCCTTTGCCGAAGCCCAAGTGCGCTGGATGAGCCGCCGCGCCTGGAATATTCGTCGCTCTCTCTGCAGCTCTCATGATTCCATCCTGCATCAGAACATGACCACGGCGGCGGATGCTCTGCATCAGTCGCGTCAACTCATCACCGTCTTGCGGCAACCTATTCTCGAACATACCCAGCAGATGCAGCCATTCTTCGGGCTGAACGCGCAGCCCTGTCATAAGCATCCAATCCCAGCCAGCTGGTCCAGGGTTGAGTCCATGATCCATTGCCCGGGACTTCAGCACAGGACCTGGAACCTATTCAGAACGATGTCGATCGTCTCGTGTGGCTGAGCTGCGAAGGCCATCATCTCAGCCATAGCTTTGATCGCGCCCTCCCCGGCCTCCATCGCGTAGTTGCGGGCGAGAGCTCTCAGCAACACAGCCAGACCCGTGACCTGGCGTGGACCAAGACCGTCTTGCAGATCCATGATTTGGCCCTGCTGCAATACCTGTGCATCCAACTCGCCCGCAAACTCTCTTGCTGCGCCTCCTAACCTCAGCACCGCCGCAGCTCCCTGGGCATGCTCAGGAACCTCCGTGGCGATGCTCCACAACGTAACATCTCGAAGCCACCGGCGGAAGGGATATCTCGCGCTCCAGTCCGGCGACCACGCTGGCGGCACCTTCATGCAGGCCATGATAGGAGCCTGGTCGGCGAAGGTCAACTCAGCCATGTTGCCGACGTGGGGGGCGAGAGGAAGACGCACACGACGCTCTCGCTGGCGCACAGGAGGACAGGGAAGGAGATGTCGGCGTCGCCGAGCTCCAGCTCGGCGTTCAGCGAAGTGATGCAGTGGAAGCCTCGGCCAGCGGACCGAGGCTCCGCTACCAAGATCGAATCAGCGGTGTGGCGGTAGCCTCGCAGTAGATCAGGATGATCTTATTCAAGCACTCAGCGCGAGACCGCGCCACAACATCACTCTTCACAGTAAAGTAAGTGAAACTGGCTGGCCGCCTCGAGCCGAGGCAGCCACGGGCGATGGGGAGGGCATCAGGAGAGGGCCAGGAACATGTTATTCGACTCTCCCAGCCAGTTCGGAAGCGGCGGTCTCCTCTCCCCGCCCCCCCCCCCCTCCCTCGGAAGCTTTCCTCTCCCACCCCCCTCCCTCTTCCCGCAGTCCCGCTGGCAACTCGTCGTTGCGAGCGCGGATCGGTTGCCCCGTGGCGATTCTATGGCCCCCTCCCCCATCATCGCACCTCGCTGTTGGGCCTCCGTGCGCTGGTGTTTTTGCCGATGGTGAGTGCGCCTGCGATGGCCCATCAACAACGTCCCACGCAATCGGCTGGGTTTGCGGCTCGAAGCATTGTGCGACTCAGGTCTTGTAAGAACGCGCACGGAAAACAAACGAATGGTGTGGCCCCAACCACGACGCTAGGCACATTGGGCTGCAGCCGCGTGCGAGGCTAATTTTCACGCGATCGCGCGCAAGCATACTGCCCACCCCGCTTGTATGCCATGGCCCGCGCGGCCCCTGCGTCGGGCAAGTAGTCGGCGTTGCCCTGCGAATGGTGGTGGTTGTGCTTCCTTACGAATTACACCAGGAAGCTGTGGCGGATTGGCGAGAGCTCGTTGAACACGCGAGCGTACCCCTTGAACCAGGAGTAAACCTGCTCGCAAACAGGCGTGTTCACGCCCTCGATCCTCCTGCCGAGGCGCCGCGCCACGTGCGGATTGCAGAGGCACTCGTCGACGTGGTTGTGGGCGTGCCATTTCTCGACGACGTAGTACTTCAGCTGGGCGAGCTCTGGCATGGACTTCGCGGGCGGCATGAAGGAGCAGGCCCTGTTGTACACAAAGAAGCCCACCGCAGGGTAGTGGCCGAACACCTTCACGAGGCTCGCCCGCACCACGGCATTGCCCTCGTGGTCCCACTTCTCCAGTACGCTCACAAAGCGCCCAGATGGAGTACACACCATGAACCAGCCAGTGCCATGATGAGCGCAGCGGGGGCCCTTCCGCTGGCCCCCCTTGACGGCGCGATCGCTCGCAGCGGGGCGCTTCTTCGCCATCTGACCCTTGACGTGGTTCTTGCGAGTCTTTGCGGCTGGCTTCCGATATGCTGTAGTCTGCCCCCGTGGCTTGGGCAAGGCGCCAGCAGGCCGCCGCGTCGCAACGCTCCCCGAAGCTGGCTTGCGAGATGGCCCCTGCTGGGCCCCCGCTGGCTTCTTGCTGACCATCTGCCCGCCGCAGCGCACGGCGACGTGCTCGCGGCCGTCGCCGACGAGTGTCTCGGTGGACCCAGCGCCTATGGGCTTGAAAACCTTGTCGCACGGGTAGGCATCGTAGACGGCGAGGCTAGCGTGCGACATCCCGTCGCCGACGATGACGTCAAGATGCTCGCCGACGGCTTCAAGTTCCTGCGCGGCGAGCGCGCGCGATCGCGTCGGCGTGCAATTTCTGGAAGTCGATCGGGAACTCTCCGCCGCAACCGTCGTCGCCCGTCTATGCGAACGCGTCTTCTTGCACCCGCTGGGCGCCGCGAGCAGATACCTGGCCGCGGAAAAGCAGCGCCTCGTAGCGCCTCGCGCGCCGCAAGGTGAAGGCGCGCTTGCTGCCGGTGAGCGCGGCGCCCGCCGTCTCCAGTCCGCCGCCGCTGCGGTGTTAAACTTCTGCGCGCCCGAGAAAGAGAAACCGGGCGCGCGCCTCGTTTGGCGCGCGCGATTGTTGCGCCTCCGCGGAACCGCGGCAACCTGCCCGGCGTCGCGCGCGGCGGCCGCGCACGATGCGCATTGTTTCGAAAGGCCGCGCGCGCAGAGTATGCGCTCGTTCAGGTGAGTCTGGAAGACGTCGGGGACGTCTTGCTGCAGCCCGTGCCCGGAGGCGCAAGGCAAGGGGTTAGGCGCGGCGGGCCTGCGGATCGAGCTCTTCGGGGCCGCGGCGGGCTTGCGGATCGGGGCGGCTGCGGGCTCGCGCCCCGGAACGCCGCTGGCGCCTTTGCCCTCCAAGCGGCGCCCCAACCCACTCGCAGCGGCATCCAATTGACCGAGAGGAGAGATTGCGTAGCGATGCCACTCCAGCGAGCGCCCCTCGCGCAGGCGAGCGAAATCTTCGGCGCGCGCTGCGCGTGCTCTATCGCGCTGGGGTCAAGGAGCATCGCGCCGTTCCCCTCGCCAAGCAGCGCGCCGATGTAGCGGCCTGGGCCCGCCCCCTCCGCGAGCTCCAGCACCGGGCGCGCGTGCTCGGCCGTGGCGCCGAATTCCCCCTGCTGCGACGCCCGCGCGCGATGCGGGATTGCACGGGGGCCCCTCTGCGACGAATGACTCATCTCAGCGCTGAGATCGACAATGGCCCCGCCGAACTCACTGCCGCCAACGTTGTCGTCGACCGTCGGCGATCGCCGCGGGCCCGCCCAGGCCGCGACGGACGGCGCGCAGTTGCCGCCGTCACCGGCTGGGGGGGCTGATCCTCTCAACCGCCACCCTTTCGCTGCGCGAGGCCGACCTGCCCAGCCAGTGCGGCGCGCCCATCTGAGGCCGCGCCTTCCAGGCATATACAAACCGAGAGGTGCGCCGAATCTCCTGGATCACGCGCGGGAGGCCGAGCTCCTGGGCCATCGTAGTCACCTTGACTAGGCTTCCGTCGAAGATGAGCGCAATGCCTTGGATGCCGCGCTCGGCGGCGCCGCAGCGCAGCTGCGCCAGTGCGCGATCTCCACCGTGGCTGAGCATCGCGGCAGCTCTGCTGGACTTCGGGGATGGCCTGTCGCAGTGCCAGGTCATGCGCCCCCGATATGCGGGGCCATTCAACGCGCGGCCCAAGCGGTCAGCAATCTCCGAACAGAGCTGGAGCCGGAACGGGGGAGCCACCTGCAGGGAAGGGAGCTCCCCCTTGCCCCCCCCCCCCCCCTCCCCTTCTTCCGCACCCCATCGCCCTCCTCTGGTTCTTCCGGGCCTTCATCGACGCCCCCGCCCCCCCCCCCCGCTTCGCGCGCCCTTCTTCCGATCATCGCCCATCCCCTTCCCCCCGTGGTCTTCCGAAGGTCTGTGGGCGGGCGCCGTCGAACGTTTCAATGTGCCCCACATTCGCGTCGCCCAGAACGCCGTTGTAATAGTCTGCCTGGATTGACCGCCATGCCTCGCGGCGTTCGCACGCCCGCGAGATCATCGGGCAGGAGGGGCCCCTGCGTCGACCCCGATGGACTGCAGCACTGCCAGGAAGAGCCGCGGACGACAGCAAGGCGCACCCACCCCGCGCAGTCCTTCAGAACGCGGCCCTCTCGGCTTCCCTCGCCAGTTTCTGGCCCGCGGGGCTCTCGGCGGTCGCGCGGCCACGCGGGGGCTCGCGGCGATTTCCCGCCGCGGATGACGGGGCGCCCTTGGCCGCCGCATCCGCCGTGCACCGCTGGATGCGCGCGTCGAGCATGCCCCGCCGCCGATCGGTGCCGTCGGCGGAGTGCTCCTTCAACCTTGCTAATCTGGGAACCCAATGGCCTCTACTCGGTCGGCCCCTGGGCCGTTCCGCGCGGGGCCCCGCGCTGCTCCGCGCGCGCGAGGTTCGACCTCTTCGTGCGACTCAAGCACCATATGATGCCACTCCACGGCGCCCAGATGTGTCCACGGGCATCCCCAGTCGGCCAAAGCACCGAAGACCTCAGCCTCGCCGCGCTGGCCGACCACGCCGACCATGCGGGCGTAATCCAGCTGCAACTTCTCGACGACTTTGATGTCAACCTGGCGAGACAGTGGAAGCTTCGCTGTCTCGATGGCCTCCGCGAGGTTCTCGAACTCGGCTCGTTTTCTCCTGCGGGCGCCAGTCGCGCCGGGGAGGGGCTCTATCTCATTGGCAGCGTGCTCCGTGATGACGGGGCGCATGGGCGCGTTCGCGTGGGCGTCCACAGTGATCCTGTCGCATGCGTCGGCCCCAGCGTCGTCATCCCCGGGGGGGGTCCTTGCTGCCCGACGGGCATCGGGCCAGCCGCTCTGCGTTGTCGAATAGCCACTGGTTGTGGGACCCGAGGTCGTTGACCCCAGTCTTGACATCGGCTTCGGAGACCTCGGGGGAGAAGGGCGGGCGCCAGTTCCGTGGGAATAGGATTGCAGTGAAGGGGCGATTGAAGAAGTCCTCTAGCTCGTCCCGAGGCATTTATTTAGCGGCTCTCGGCCTCGCTGGCGGTCCTGTCCCGCGCGACGCGCGTCGCCTTGCCCGCGCGGCAGCGCGCGACGCGACGACTCAATTGTTCCAGGACTTTCGAGCCACCGCCCGCGTGATCGACCACGGGGATATTCTCGAAAGTCAGCTCCTGGTCCTTCATCGACTCCCTGAACTTCAGCTTCTCAGCGAAACCGAAGTTGACCCTGCAGCCAATCTTCATCGACGAAAAACTGTTCCAAACGTCGGGCAGAAAACGAGCCGCATCATCCATGTCCTGAATGCGCGCGATTGGTTTGTTCCATGCCAGGCCGCCGCCCTTCCTGAACTCGCTTCGCCCCCGGAGGCAGCCGCAATCCATGTAGCGGCAGCTTCCGAAACCGACGAGGCTCTGCTCGAGCGCGGCCACCATGCGCTTGCCGTCGTCACCAGAGCCGATATCGAACTCCATCTCGCCGCCGCAAATCCGCGCGAAGGCCAACTGAAAGAACGCAAGTTCCAGCTTGAACCCATCCTCGTTGTCATAGTAACGGCCTTCCAAGAATCGCGTGAGCATGTTCTCCCACGCCGCGAAGTCAACGCCCGCATCTGCAAGCGCGTCATCTGTCCAGTTGTAGGGGTAGGGAACTCTGAAGTAGCAATCGTCGCCGGGGCTCTTCGGCGCCCCCTTCCAGCCCTCGCTCAGGCATGCGTTGCCGAAGGCAACCGCCGCGCGGGCGCGGCTTCGGCGTGGAACATTTCTTGCCGGGCAGGTCAGGCTGACCTCGAAGGACTTAGCGTCGCAGGCTTTCTTGAGGGCGCTGAGCATGTCAGCGCACCCGAGCGCCCAATTCCCGCGCCAGGCCGTTGTCCGCGGCGGCGCGGAGCGCGTCCGAATGTCCCGTGGCCAACGCGCATAGGCTCTGCGCAGAGGCGCCACCGCGGCTGAGGTGGTCGTGCAAGTTCGGCTCGATTGCCGCCCGCGTCCACTCGGGCGGGGCCCAGTCCTCGGGGGGCTCGCCGACGCCCTGCTATGTGCCTAGTTTGACAAGTGGCCTCTCCAGCGCCGTGAGCATGTCCCATGAGGTGATCTCCAAGTACCCAGTCTGGTCCCACGCGCCATCGGCGTTGCGGAAGGCACCTTTTTTCGTGGGCCCTCCAATGTTCCCCGTCCAAGACGAGCAAGATCACGAGCCGCTGCGCGTGGCCCATCTGGTTGGAGGACAGGGTTGTGGCGCGCAGGTATTTTGATCACCCGCAGCAGCTTCCTCTCGTCGCCGACTCGCGTGGGGTACTCCTTCGCACTGTCCTCCTCCAAGCCTCGTGCGGCGCTGAGCGCGTCTTCAGCAGGCGGGCGAACGGCTTGCCCGACAACGTCGGCAGCCATTGGCCCACCTGCAAGAGCAGCTGCCGCCTGGAAGCGCGGCGCGTGGAGACAGATGTTATCAGCCAGTCCACGTTTGGTCGTCGGCGACCCGCGGGGCCCGCGACCCCCCCCCCTCGGCGCGCCCGCGCGCGGGGCCAGGCGTGGCGGTCGCATCCATGATGCGCGGGCAGCTCTGGTAAAGGTCGAAAGAAATGCTGGCGGCGTTTCACGCCCACGCCGTTGCAAGTGGAGCAGTGCCAGGAAATGCGCATGGGGTCGCCGCCCCCTTCCTCGGAGCGACATCCATGTTGCGCGTGAGTTGTTTCGCCAACATGCCTCACAACGTACCTGAGGCCTTTCGCGTCAGGATAGTTATCTGGTGCTTCGCCGCCTTCCAAGCGACAGGCAGCGTCGGCGTCGCCGCGCGCCCCGGCCTCGGCGATGATATTATGTTTGATATTGCGGGCCAAGCTCATGCAGGCATCCAGCGACAGAGGGCCCCGCGCGGCAGGCCCGAGCATCGCAGCCGCCACGCAGTGGTACAAACATAGGCCACCACTGTGTACCTTGCGGGGCTTGTCGGGGATGCGTGCTGCACGCCGCTCGAATGCAGTCTTGGTCCGATATCGACGCAAGGGCCGCGGCCTGGCTGGCTGTTCGCCACGCCCGCGGGGCCGTCGCCAGGGGGCCTGCCGCCGCGATGTCTGCCAGCCGCGGAGCGTCTGTGCATCGGGGATGCAATGGGCTTTCGCCTTCCAGCGGCGTTGGTCTCCCAGTCGCACGCGCCTGCGCTGGCATTGTCGGCGGGCGGCCGCGCGCGGGCGTCCAGGCGGCCCATCCAAGTCAAGTGCTGCAGGTGCACCAACCACCCTCCTGCGTTCTGGGCCGCTTGTCAGACTTGTGGGCGGGTGGCAGGCGCGGCGTGCACCGCTCGGCGCGTTGCAGGCGATCGCACCGCAGGTCGTACATGCCCACGGCCGACGTAGCGGCGTTGACGTGGTCTCACCCGTGCGCGGGACAAAGCGCGAGCTAACCATCTCGGCGTCGCTCGAGCTGTGGCCCGCCGTAGCGGTGTCTAGTCGAGGAGCAAGGAAGAACGATCCGCAATGGAAGCAGTAGCGCTCTGCCTTCCACACTTGAGCTGTCACAGCTGATGTGCTGGACGACGCCGACGACGTGGTTCTGGCATGGTTCCTGTCGCGGCTTCGCTGTGGTTCCTGACGTAGCTCCGCTCGAGTTGCCTTGTGGTCCCTGGTGTGGTTCCCGTTGTGGTTCCCGGCATGGTTATCGTTGCGGTTCCCGCCCGCTATGGTTCTTTTTGTGTTTCTCGTTGTGGTTCCCTTTTGTGGTTCCCGTTGTGGTTCCCGATGTGGCCCCCCTTCGTGGTTCCAGCTGTGGTTCCCGTAGCGGTTCCTTTTGTAGTTCCCGTTGTGGTTCCCGTTGTGTTTCCCCTTTCTGGTTTCCGTTGTGATTTCGGTTGTGGTTCCCGGTGTGGTCTCTTTGTGGTTCCCTTTTGTGGTTCCCGCTGTGGTTCCCTTTGTGGTTTCCCTTTCTGGTTCCCGTTGTGATTCCCGTTGTGGTTAACGGTGTGGTTCCCCGTTGTGGTTTCTTTTTGTGGTTCCCGTTTGTGGTTCCCGTTGTGGTTATTGTTGTGGTTCCCGTTGTGGTTCCTTTTGCTGTTCCCGTTGTGTTTCCCGTCGGGGTTCTCGTTGAAGCTCTTGCGGTGGGTTCCCGTTGTGGTTATCGTTGTGGTTCTCGTTGTGGTTGCTGTTTTGGCTCCTTTTGTGGTTCCCCTGTGCGTTTCCCGTTGTGGTTCCCCGTTGTGGTTCCTGTAGTGGTTCCCCTTTGTGGTTTCCATTGTGGTTCCCGATGTGGTCGCCGTTGTGGTTCCCGTCGATGTTCCCGTTTCTTTCCGAACCATCATGTGGCGTTGGGTCCTCGTTTTGAAGAGACGGCGCCCCGCGTCTCCTTACCTCCTTCCTTCCTTCCTTCCTTCCTTCCTTCCTTCCTTCCTCCCCCCTCCCCCCCCCGTTCCCCCCCCCCCCTCCTGCCCGCGTGCGGTTCCCCCGCCCATGGCAGCGCTTCGTGGCCCCATGAGAGCTCCACCGTATGCCCCAGCGGGGGTGCCCGCATGCGGTTCCCCTACCCGGGGCAGCGTTTCGTAGCCCCATAGGGAGCTCCACCGAAGGCCCCAGCGGTGGTGTTCGCATGCGGTTCCCCTACCCAGGGCAGCGCTTCGTGGCTCCATAGGGGGCTCCACCTAAGGCACCAGTGGGGGTGCCCGCATGCGGTTCACCCACCCAGGGCAGCGCTTCGTAGCCCCATAGGGGGCCCACCGAAGGCCCCAGCGGGGGCGCCAGCATGCGGCCCCCCCACCCAGGGCAGTGCTTCGTAGCCCCATAGGGAGCTCCACCGAAGGCCCCAGCGGAAGTGCCCGCCTGCAGTTCCCCCACCCAGGGCGGCGCTTCGTGGTCTCATAGGGAGCTCCACCGTAGGCACCAGTGGGCGCCCGCATGCGGTTCCCTTCGCCCAGGGCAGCGCTTCGTAGCCCCATAGGGAGCTCCACCTAGGGCACCAGCGGGGGTGCCCGCATGCGGTTCCCCCACCCAGGGCAGCGCTTCGTGGCCCCATAGGGAGCTCGACCGTAGGCCCCAGTGGGGGTGCCCGCATGCGGTTCACCCACCCAGGGCATCGTTCGTGGCCTTATGGGAGCTCCACCGTAGGCCCCAGTGGGGGTGCCCGCATGCGGTTCCCCCACCCAGGGCAGCGTTTCGTAGCCCCATAGGGAGCTCCACCGAAGGCCCCAGCGGGGGTGCCCACATGCGGTTCCCCCACCCAGGGCAGCGCTTCGTGACACCACAGGGAGCTCCACCGAAAGCCTCAGTGGGGGTGCCCGCATGCGGTTCCCCCACCCAGAGGAGCGCTTCGTAGCCCCATAGGAAGAGTGGGGGAGCACGCGTGCGGTCCCCCCACCCAGGGCAGCGTTTCGTAGCCCCTTAGGGAGCTCCACCTAAGGCACCAGCGGGGGTGTCCGCATGCGGTTCCCCCACCCAGGGCAGCGCTTCGTGGCCGCATAGGGAGCTCCACCGAAGGCCCCAGCGGGGGTGCCTGCATGCGGTTCCCCCACCCAGGGCAGCGTTTCGTAGCCCCATAGGGAGCTCCACCGAAGGCCCCAGCGGGGGCATTCGCATGCGTCTCCCCTATCCAGAGGTAGCGCCACCGAGAACGATATTCATATTTGCGGTATTCACAGCTGCGTATGGCTGGGTCCTTCGCCACGCTATTTTTTTGGTGTGGTCCTGTTGTGGTTCCTGGTGCCTTCCTTGTGCGGCTGGACGGGTCCCGTTGCGGTTTCTAGTGTGGTTGTGTGTTGGGTTTCTCTTTGTGGTCTTCGTGGCGCTGCCCTCCCCTTCGATACTCTGCCGCTGAAACTTGCGCGGCGTCGAGGCGAGAACGCCGCGCTTGCAAACGCGTGCGGGGCGCCGAGGCGAGGGCGCCCCCACCCTCTCCTCCTCCTCCCCCCCCCCCTCCCCCGCCCCCCCTCCTCGAAAAAATGAGTTGCCTCTGGAGATGTTTGGGCCTTTGGTTGATCCCAGAACCCTGCCCCCCCCCCCCCCCCCCCCCCCTTCGGCATCGTCGCGTCATCTCGCGCAGCCAGGCGTCGCTCTTCGAAGGGGGGCGACGCCTCCTCCTCCTTCCCCCTTCCTCCTCCTCCTTCCCCACCCTCCCCCCTCCTCCGCGCCCCTTCCCCCCCCCCCCCCCTTTTCCCCCCCATCCCCCTCCCCCTCCTCCTCCTCCTCCGTTGCCAGTTTGGCCCAAGGCGGGCGTGGTGGGCGCTGGGGAGTGCACCGATTTGAGTGGGCAGCTCTCTTCAGAGGGCAATTCGGGCGTCGAGCCCGAGCGGGCGCAATCTTTCTCCTCTGTCCAGATCGCCCCAGCCCCCTCAGCCATGGCGGACGAAATTATGAGGCAGGTGGAAGCGGCCGTGGAATCACCCATGAGAACGCGGACGGAGGCGCTCGGCAACTCGCTGTCTGCCACCTTCACCGCGCAGTTCACGCCCCTCTCCAAGGGCGCCAACAAGCAGATCGAGAAGCAGAATGCAGGCATCGCCGCGCAGACCGCCCACATCTGCGACAGTCGGGAGACCATGCAGAAGCGCAGCGCGGCAATCGCGCGTCCGCAGGCGACTTCGGCATCAACGTCAGCAGGCAGTTCTGCATGTGACTCTGGGGGGGGAGGCGCCTGGTCGAGCCGGCTGCCAGGTCCAGTGGCCAAACATCCTCGACGCGAAGCAGATGACCCCCCAGGACCTGGTAACAGCAGGTCATGTCAATGCGACTAGCGTCGGCCCTGGATCGACACATTTCCCCGAGCAGTAGTTGCAAGCGTGAGACAGGCCCATTTCGCCCCCTGGAAAGACGACATCCTGACGCCCATCATGCTCAACAGTACCACAGAATCAACTAGTCATACTCCCTCACCTTCTCGAGCGAGGCCATGGCCAAGGAGTTCACGGAAATCTTCAGCGACGCGCGCGACCAGTGGATGGGCCTGCGGGACGGCACCCTGCACACCATGAAGGCCAGAGCTGACCTGCCCAAGGACGTCAGGACCACGCAGAGGGCGCTCGGCAGGTGCTGGGGCCCCATCGTCGAACTCTTCAGCCAGTGCCCCAAGTATAGGGTTGGCTCCAAACCCGTCATCAACGGCTACAAAGGCAAGGTTCACTGGACCAACGACGAGGACGTCTGGCCCCTGGTCACCTGCACGGACGTGAACCACGCGCCCTTCACATTCGACGTTGACCATTCTACATGCGAGGTCTTCGGTGTCGACCAGGGCAAAATCAACGATATCATGGCCGACATCCACAGCGGGGGTGCCTACATCAAGGACATACCAGCGCCGCGCTATTCGGGTGACGAGTGCGAGGAGCTCAGTCCATGGGAACATGAGAGTACTACCAGTGTAGTCGATCATGCATGCGCTACTAGTTCGGCTGCTCCCTGTGCTACTTCGATCATGACATCTTCACCAAGTTCTGCTTCGACTGGGGGGTGCAGTAGAGAGCAGTCAACTCAGCGGGCCAAGTGTGTCCGCTCAGCCTTTTTAATATATGTGTATATGTATATATATATATATATATATATATATAGAGAGAGACATATATATATATATACATATGAGGCGGATTGATCTGCCCCCCCCCCCTCCCCGCCACGAGATCAGTCGGGGGGGGGGGATAGTAGATTCTCGTTTTTTTTCCGTTTTCGTATTTCCTTCCTCCTCGCCCTCCTTCCCTCTCATCCTCCTCCTATGTCCTCCCTCCCCCAGCCCCTCGTCCTCCGTCGCCCCCTCGGCCGCCCTCGTTCCCCCTCGGTCCCCCTCGGTCCCCCTCGGCCCCCCTCGGACCCCCTCGGTCCCCTCTGTCCTCCCGGACCCCCCCATCGGTTCCCCTCGGACCCCCATCGGTTCCCCTTTCGGTCACCCAAGGTCCCCCTCGGCCCCCTTCGGCCCCCCTCGGACCCCCTCGGCCCCCCTCGGACCCCTTCGGTTCCCCTCGGTCCCCATTCGGACCCCTCCCGTCCCCCTCTGTCCCCCAAGGTCCCCCTCGGTCCCCCCTAGATCCCCCTCGGCCCCCCTCGGACCCCCTCGGTCCCCCTAGGTCCCCCTCGGTCCCCCCTGGGCCCTCTCGGCCCCCCTCGGACTCCCTCGGCCCCCCTAGGTCCCCCATCGGTCCCCCTCGGGCCCTCTCGGCCCCCCTCGGACTCCCTCGGTCCCCCTAGGTCCCCCTCGGCCCCCCTCGGCCCTCCTCGGACCCCTTCGGTTCCTCTCGGACCCCCTCGGTCCCCTTCGGACCCCCATCGGCCCCCCTAGGTCCCCCTCGGCCCCCCTCGGACCCCATCGGCCCCTCTAGGTCCCCCATCGGTCCCCCATCGGCATCCGTGCCCCCCCCCCCCCCCCCTTTGACTTACATCAAATTTTCTCTCCAGCCCCTTCGGTCCCCCTGGATCATCTCCTGGGCCCCCTCGTGCGTCGTCGTTTGCGCCGCGTTGCCGGCTCGCGTCCGCCTCGCGCCCTGGCTGTGCGCGCGTGTGTTTTTGCACGTCCGTCGGGAGTCACGTGGTTCAAGAATTTGCTGATTGCCGTTCCTATCCCATCAGACAGCAACCGCGCCATGTCGATAATCCCTCCGATCAACCAACTGATTTGGCCAAAAAACCGACTGGTCTCTCGTGCGCACCCCTTGTTTCCAACGCAACCTGCGTCGGCGCCGCCGGCGCATCTCCTTGCGCAGGCTACTGCCAGGTCACGCAGTAGGACACCAGTGCCAAAAAAACCTTGGACGATAAAGCACGACGACGTCGCGGTGGGCAAGACGCTGGTCAAGATCTTGCGTTGCCCTGAATGGGGACCCCCCATGGACGAGGCCAGCTGGGCCAACCTAGAGGACGTGTTGAAGCGCCGCTTCATGGCGGAGGTCGGCGTCTCGGAGGACTTTATCATCTGGTTGTCCTCTGAGTCCGCCCATTGGACGGGGGAGCGTCGCTTTGAATGCTACGACGCTAGTAGCGGTGTCGTGATCAGGGCTGTTTATATGCCAAAGAGGTAGAGGCGGCATTCCCTTGTGTGCGCAGCAGTGTGATACGCGCGCGGCGGTGTGATAGCGGTCTCCAGATCTGCTGCTGCAGTAGCAGAAAGTGCATTCTCTCCATATTTTCCACGTTCGCAGACTGTCTGGGGCTCGGTCGCTCGCAGGCTGTCTACTTTCCGTTGTTTTTAGGGCTCGCTCGCTCCATAATTTGGGCCAGTCTCAGACTGTTTTAGGGCGCTGCCGTAAGTTGTGATATTTCGACATGACGGATGCACTGGCGTTAAACAGGCGTCTCCGAGTACACCCTGTCGCGCATGTTGATTGCGCACCCAGTAGTGCTCGGAGATCTCTTCCCTTGCGTTGTCCTCTCCAGTCTTGCGTTAGCCTTGCGCCGCTTGCTCATATCCTCCCCCCTCCGGCGTCGCAGTTTCCTCCTGGTCGCGTGCTATCTGAATCTGCCGTTTCCTCACAGTGCGTCTGCAATGTCCTCGCGTTTGCTTTGATCCGTGCCTCTCTGCAGCGAATATTTACCTCTCTTACGTTGGCCATTCTCCCCCCCCCAGCAGGCCGCTTTGCTTTGATGGCATATGGGGAACGTTGCATTAGGACTAAGTCTAGCGTTAGGCCTCCTATTCCACGACTGACTGATCGAAGCTGTTACGCCGAAGAGCCCCCCTTATTCCTTCTTTTGAAACTCCTTCTCCATGATTGCACCACATAGATTGCGCCGCATACATGGCACCTATAGATTGCATCACATAGATTGCGCCACATTGCTTGCGCTACATATATTACATCACATAGGTTGCGCCACATACATGGCACCATATAGATTGCACCACATATATGGCACCACATAGGTTGCACCACATACATTGCACCACATAGGTTGCACCACATTTCACTAAATAGCTTGCACCACATCATGCATCACACTTTGCACCACATAGGTTGCAGAAACACACTGTTTAGAGTCCACGCTGGCTCACATATTTGTTTATAAGAGGATGCGCCTGAATTTCGTAAGTGCTCTTCAGCGCGTTGAGTTGGGAACGCCGTTCTGAGGCTGAGTGCCCGGCTAGAGCGAAGGCGGGGGCGCATGGGCATTCATGGAGTCGCCAACCACGCTGTCCCTCTTAGCGATGCCCTTGCAAAGGCGAGACCACCATTCCAAGTTGGGAGTGTGGATTGCGTTGCAGCGGATGTGCATTCCGAGGTAAGAGTGCGGTGGGGCTGAGAGGCAGCAGAGTTGGCGAGGGATCTCGCCCTAGGGGGGTTTGGGCCGCCATTGGCCCCCCGCCGTGCTCAGTCCCGATCCCAGTCGGGCCCCCTCCGGATTCCCTCGATCTTGGTTTCGGTCCCCATCGTTCCTCCCCGGTCGTCCATCGATCCTCCTTGCCCCCGTTTATCTTTCTCTATCACCCCTGTGGTTCTTTCAGATTCCCTGGTCCACTTCGGCCCCTCTCGATTTCCTGTAGCTCCTTCCTTCGACCCCTCGATCTCCGTCGGCACCTCGGCAACCCTCGGCCCCCCTCGGTCCCCCTCGGTTTCCGTATCGCCTTTCTTCGAGACCTCGACCTCCGTCGGCCCCTCGACCATCCTCGGCCCCCCTCGGCCCCCTTCGTGCTCTTATTTCCTTCCTTTGGCCCCCATCGACCTCTGTCGTTCCCCGCGACCGACATAGTCTCCTCCTCGGTCCTCCTCGGCCCCCCTCGATTTCTGTAGCTCCTTCCTTCGGTTCCTCGACCTTCGTAGGTCCTTCGGTTCCCCCTCAGTTTCCGCGGCTCCTTCCTTGGCCCTCTCGACCTCCGTCGGTCCCTCGACCAACTCGTGTCCTCCTCGGCCCCCCTCGGTCACCCCTCGATGTCTGTGACTTCCCCCCTCGCCCCGTCGTCCTCCGCCGGCACCTCGGCCACCTTAAGTTCCCCTCGGTCCCCCTCGGTCCCCCTTCGATTTCTGTGCTTCCCTCGCCCCGTCGTCCTCCGTCGGCACCTTGGCCGCCCTCGGCCCCCCTCGGTCCCCCTCGATTTCCCGGTTGTCTGCGTGTGGATACCTATGTATCCGTAGCGTTGTTTTGACTCAAGCGATTTTTGCTCATTGGGCTTCTGTCAAACTATGCCACGTGCAAGCGCGAATTGTGAATGTCCGGGGTGCGACGCGCCCGGCTGTGATTGCAGCAGCGAGCCAGCGTGCTCACGTATCTGGTGGCCTTCGGCCAATGCCGCCACCGCGTCTGGATTGTGGGCCCGAGGTTTTCTGAATGTTCGATGGCGCTTGGAAGCTGGCCTCTCAAAATGCTCTTGGAAGTGTGTTTGGGGCCTGTTTAGGAACCGTGTTAGGACTTCTTGAGACATGATTTGGGTCTCTTGGGATCATGTAAGGGCCTGTGTGAACTATCTCGCGCCTATTAATGTCATTTCTGATGCAGTTTCGAGCCCTTTGACGACCATTCGGGAGCGAGGGCGGAGGCTTCGAGCAGCAGCCAGAGGACCAGAATGTCACGCCCACTCTGCGCCAAAAGGTACGGTGGCGGAAAAAAGGCAAGGGCTATGGCTTGTTCTGTCCCACGCGTGGCAAACAGAAAATTGATACGGACATGCAGTTAGAAATTACACATATTGAAGGTGGACGCGGCAAACTCGTAGAGTTGCCACAGCTTGCACTGCCCGTGTATAATCATTTCATGCAGGATTGTGAGAATATGTTGTTCCAGCATCTCGCGACATATTGCGATGATAGCCCAGACGCCGTCGCATGTTATAAACACGCTAACATTTTGCAGCATATTGACAGTAGAGACGCTGCTGGCGAGAGAATCGTATCGCTGATGGACAGATTGGACTGCAGACTACTGCGGTCGACTGTAGCTTTGCTTCAATCCAGGAACTTCGACGGTTCTATTATACTTGTTCTGTTCTTTTTTTCTACATCTTCTGTATCATCCTCATAGCTTGGCCTCTGCAGTGGCGATGATTTTGGCTCATCCCAGCATATCCCCATCATTGACCTTGTCTGATCTTACGTCAGACACTCCAACACTCCATGCGTTATGCGATGCAATGGAATATATATGGACCGGGGTACATTCCTCTTTTGGGGACACGAGGATGTTCCGTGGGGCTTTGTTGAATGTGACAGCGCGTGATCTTACTAAATCGACGTTTCAACCCAGTCACCAGAAGGAGGCTAAATTGCTGCAGCCGGCGAGGAACCCGTCGGTGTGGAACCGATCGACAGGTAGTGACTGGAAGAGCTTGGTCCAGGACGCCCGACAGCTATCTCTCGGAAAGGCGGTGAAAGGTCTCTTGCAGAAGGCAACGCTGTTCGGGCATAATTTATTAATGCCTAAGTTAATGTATCCAGAGGCGCTGCATAGCATTAGAAGTCATAAAATTGGTGTGTATCCTGGGGGCCCCACTGGATTTATGACTATCCAGTTGCTACGGGCTGTGCGCTTTGCATTATTGTGTGAATGCGGCGATCGAGACCAGGATTGGCAGATCCTCGGCAACATGGGGCAAGGTGCCAGAGACGGCGCAAGTGATCACGGCGTGCAATCATTTCGTGAAGCGGTAGAGTTCAAAAATGAAATATCGTGCGTTGTCGGTGATCCGCAATACGCACTGGACGACATGGCGTGTTTTTTGTGCTTGAGTGATTAGGAAAATAACCTCCAGAGGGAAGAGAGCAGGGATCAAAAAAAACGACGACGACGGCCACGGCGGGCTGGCAAGCGGTAGCGGGCTGCGCCCCTCCGGCCGGCAGAGACAGGCGCCATCGGCGTCGTCGTCGTCGTCGTCGCCCTCGCCTCCCGAGAAGGAGGAGGAGGAGGAGGAGGAGGAGGAGGAGGAGGAGGAGGAGGAGGAGGAGGAGGAGGAGGAGGAGGAGGAGGAGGAGGGGGAGGGGGGGGAGAGGGGGCCGCGCAGCTGCTCGCCAGCGCGGCCAGCCTTTCGGGCACTTGGCAGAGGCCTTACCAGATCCCAATGTATATCAAGGTGCAGACAGCCAACCGCCACTGTGCCAGTCGGGCATGCTCGGCAGCTCTCTATCGAGGGGACACGAGAGGGCGTAATCGCAAGGGATGAACAACGTAAGATCAATGAGGATTCCGACGATGGTGATGTTGATGGTGATGTTGATGATGATGTTGATGGTGATGCCGATGATGATGATGATGATGATGATGATGATGATGATGATGAAAATGATGATGATGATGATGATGATGATGATGATGATGCTGATTATCTTGGGACCTATTCTTGGGGCCAATTCGGCCATCCCGGGGCGGTCGCGAGGGGTTGTGGCCGGAGTAATGATAGACAGAGGTCGAGGGTACCCACAGAAAACGAGGAGGAGGAGGAGGGGGGGCCGAGGGGGGCCGAGGAGGACCGAGGGTGTAGCAGCAGCAGCAGCAGCAGCAGCAGCAGCAGCAGCAGCAGCAGTAGTAGTAGTAGTAGTAGTAGTAGTAGTAGTAGTAGTAGTAGTAGTAGTAGTAGTAGTAGTAGTCGTAGTAGTAGTAGTAGTAGTAGCAGTAGTAGTAGTAGTAGTAGTAGTAGTAGTCGTAGTAGTAGTAGTAGGTCGTAGT
>CAUYUJ010020048.1:146674-169174 GCA_963575745.1 Prorocentrum cordatum
AGTAGTAGTGGTAGTAGTAGTAGTAGTGGTAGTAGTGGTAGTAGTGGTAGTGGTAGTAGTAGTAGTAGTAGTAGTAGTAGTAGTAGTAGTAGTAGTAGTGGTAGTAGTAGCGGTAGCAGTAGTGGTAGCTGTAGTAGTATATGAACCACATGATAACGATGAGGGTCCCGACGATTATGATGATGACGATGAGGGTGATGATAATGATGATTGTAACGGAGGTTTTGGAATTCTTTCTTTAAGCTTATACGGCCGATTCGAAGCCGTCGGGGGAGGGCCCTGGGGCCAGAGGAATGACAAACGGAGTTCGACGAGGACCGACAGCTGACGGGGAGCGGGGGGCGAGGGGGGACCGAGGAGGACCGAGGGTGGGTGGCCGAGGGGCCGCAGGAGGTTGATGGGAACCGAAGGAGACAGCTACAAAAATCGAGGGCGACCGAGGGGGCCGATGAGGACCGAGGGTGGCCGACGGAGGCCGTAGTCGTAGTCATTGTAGTCATTGTAGTCATTGTAGTAGTAGTAGTAGTAGTAGTAGTAGTAGTAGTAGTAGTAGTAGTAGTAGTAGTAGTAGTAGTAGTAGTAGTAGTAGTAGTAAGTAGTAGTAGTAATAGTAGTAGTAGTAGTAGTAGTCGTAGTCGTCGTAGTCGTAGTCGTAGTAGTAGTCGTAGTCGTGGTCGTAGTAGTGATAGTAGTAGTAGTAGTAGTAGTATAGTAGTAGTAGTAGTAAGTAGAATAGAAGTAGAAGTAGAGTAGTAGTAGAAAGTAGTAGTAGTAGTAGTAGAAAAGTAGGTAGTAGTAGTAGTAGTACTAGTAGTAGTAGTAGTAGTAGTAGTAGTAGTAGTAGTAGTAGTACTAGTAGTAGTAGTAGTAGTAGTAGTAGTAGTAGTAGTAGTAGTAGTAGTCATAGTATTCGTATTATTATTAGTAGTAGTAGTATTAGTAGTAGTAGTAGTAGTAGTGGTTGTAGTATTCAATTGCGGCACACGCATCAGCATTGTGGCTCAATCGACATACCAACCAAGCTACGCCCGTTGTTATTTGACGCCCTCGACATCTTAGGTCGCGGCCTGCATGCCGTCCACGTCGCAACAAATGGGCGCAGATGCCAACAATGTTCCCTCAGGTACACCACTGTGCCATGCATCCCGCTTGCGCTTCGCAGGGGGGGCCCTATTCGCATCTCATCTTGACAGAGTTGGAGCAGCAACCTCTTCCAGTGCCATTCGGTTGCACTGGGACACGGTTACAAACGTCCACGTACTATGTTCTGGTGGTGCTAAAGGCCCTATCTATGGTATCAGTGGTTTTGACGACCATCGCTCGCCGTTTACACCTTTCATGAAAATGGAAGGTGGTCTCGATTTTGGCCTTGTGTTTTGGGGAAGCCCCCATTGGGGAACTGTCAGAGATAGCACCACAGAAGCATGGAAAACATCAAGCGATTTCAAGAACCACGCGTTCGAGTCGATGTCTTGGGGCGCGCCCAGAGCTATGATAGCCATGACGTTTAACGCCGATTATCAAGTCGAAATGTGGAGCCCGCTGTACAGAAGGGACGCATCTAAAGCCGACGCCAGAGAACCACGCGCGCCGCTGGCGGCCCCGATGTATTCACGAAGGCATGCCCCATTGACGTCTGGATCCCGCTACAATCATATCAGGACACAAGGGGAAACCATGGTGGCGCTTCTGGTGCCTGGGCGGTTCCGAAAGTTCGTAACGTAAGAAGACGACGGCGTTCACATCGGCATTGGAAAAACGTTGCTGCGAACTTTGCAATTTATTCAGCAGACAGAACAAGTCGCAATCGAACTGGGTGGCCAGTCGTTCTCCCTTGGCTTCGAGTTGCACCTTGCCAAACAGGAGTGCGATCGTCGAACCTGAAACCTTCCAAAGAGCGAGTATGGTGTCTTTTCGTCACCCATCGCTCGACGCTGTAATCGTAGCTTATTTAGCGCCCAGTCGTGGTGTCTTATTGTCACCCGGCGCCCGCCAACGGTGGCTGCTTGTCACCCGGCGATACACTGACACAGCACTACAGGACACAGCGCAGCGCGTCGCAGCATGGCATAGAAAACGCTCGACCGATCGTCACTCGCGCGTCCCAGACATTCGATGCACATTAATCCTTCGGTGTCTGTCTTCCCTTTCTCCACGCGCGCTGGATGCCGAGGAACTTCCTCGCGCGTGGCACGTTGGCGCGGCACTGCGCACCGCGGCGCGGCGTGGAATTGCAGGCGCGCCGGGCGCGCGCACTGAATACTGATGATTACCCGTGCGCGTGGCATACTGGCGTAGTGGCCGAGACGCAAGCAACGCGCGCGTGCACTTGTATGTCCGTAGGAGTGTCGTCTCAAGCATTCCCAGGCTTACATCTCTGCTTCCATTGCCTTAAGTCAAGGGGGGCTTCTCGCATTGTCTCGAGCAATGGCTGCAGGCGTGGGCGCGATCCAGGAACTTCTTGACGCTTTACCAGAACGCCCGCCTGCAGTCTCCAAGACGACGTGGAGCGCCTTTGGCGATGCGTTGGCGAAGGACATCGGCCTATGCCGAATGTTCAGCCGTTGTCCGCTCCTCCGCCGCGAGATAAAGCGGCGGGGGGGGCATTGCCAAGATATGGCGAGAGAAGCATCCGAACGCGGCAACCGAGCTGGATGCACGGTTCGCTCGCCATGGACACGATCAGCAGGCAGGCGACCCAGGGGCCGCTCAACAAGCAGTCGCACCCGGCGTGTGGCACGCTCACCAGCAGTGGTATTGGCCGATGGTAACGCCGCGCGATTACTTCCAGCCGAACTTCCAGAGTGCCCCGCCGCACTTTCAGCGTGCTCAGCCGCACTTCCAGCCGCGCTTCCAGCCGCGCTTTCAGCGTGCCCAGTCGCCCTTCGAGCCGCACTTTCAGCATGCCCAGTATCGGCAGGCTTCTGGGGGGGGGGCCAGAGGCGCGGCCGCTCTTCGTCTCACCATTTCTCATGTGCGAGGGAGGTGCGGCCGCGCCCCGCCCCGGCGCGGTCTTCGCCCAGCGCATCGTTGACCGCCTCGTCGCAATCGCGCGCTGCCTCTGAGTGCGGCCCCGGGCGGAGCAGGCGCTTGCCGACTCCCCCGCCGCCTCCGCGCGGCGTTCCGACACCGCCGGCGCCCCCGCATCGCCCGCGCTCCGTGGTGGATTATAGGGACTTGTAATTATAATTCTCTGCTTCATGGTGTCTGATTGTCACCGCCTGCATTTGAGTTTATGGTGGCTGGTATTGCTGCCAGGACTGTCAAAGTGCATGCGATATCGTATCTGCTTGATACGGATATGGTGTCTGATTGTCACCGAAACTGCGGCATGGTGCGCGATGACGTAGCTGCGCGATACGAATCGGACAGCGACGTGCGAAGACGTTGAGAACCAGTGCTTTCGGGTGAAAAAACCATTTTAGACCAGGGGTGCCGACAGAGGTCGAGGGGCCGAAGGAAAGAGCTACAGAAATCGAGAGGGGCCGAGGGGAACGCAAATTGGTCGAGGGGTCGACGCAGGTCGAGGGGCCGAAGGAAGGAGATACGGAAACAGAGGGGGGGGCGAGGGGGGCCGAGGGGGAACCGAGGCAGGCCCCAGGACACTGACATCCGCCATCGGGCAACAGGACTTTCATCATCGATCTCCCACACGGGACGTAGCGTTGCCGCTGCCGCCTGCAAATTTCGAACCCCTCACTTGGTGAGTGCTTCTCATCTTCGTGCGACCCATCGTCGTTCCTGGAACAGTGCCCCCGGATTTCTGAACGCCCAGTGTTAACTTATCGTTGACACCCAGTAGAAATTCTTGCCATGGTGGAACCGCAAGGGACAAAACGGAAGGCATCCGAGGAGGTTCTGAAAAGAGCGTTCGAAGGTCCCGGGGTCTCGTCGTTCTCAGAGTTCGCCGAAGATAAAGTTATGCTTCCCGAGTCCATCCGTTCCGAGACGCGCGCCTTCCGCTCGAAGACATTGGAAGCTAGATCCAAGGGATCAGCCGCTGACGAAAGGAGAACATCGGAATGCGGTGCTCGTTGTTGCTTTTTACGTCGATCTGAACGTAGCATGGGACTCTAAGAGTGATTTCTTGTTGGCGCGTCTTGTCGGCCTCATATTGGGCAATGAACTGCGCGCTCATCCAAACTCGGTGTACAATTATCATAATGGGGGCTGGGTCAAAACAGCGCAGCTCACGCCTCACCAGATTCGCCACGTGGAGTTGACCCTCAATATTGCTCGCTATGTGGTCTCCCATTTGATAGAACAAAACGTAACTCGCGCATCTCAGGACGTCATGGCCTTCTGTGAGGGGTTCGCGAAGTGGGACGAGTACAAGCCAGTTGGAGACTTCGAATCCAACGAGGACCACTGGGCGCAGACGCCCTCCAAAGTGTCGAAAGATATTCCATGGAGAATGGGCGAGGCAGGCGGCGCCGAACAAACTGGAGCTCTCGACTGCTTCGCTCAGTGGTTTCAACTGCCAATGCCGGGCCCCTCTCCCACCGTGGCCTTCACCGACGCACGCTTGGAGCACAGGGGCCGAGCGGAGGGGGACATCCTGACGACCAAGAAGAAAGGAGAGAACAATGATTGCTACGTGTATATCCCCATCGGCCTCGACTACAAGGTGAACGAGAATTGTCGGGGGAGGATGAAGAAGGCTCTCGATGCCGCATGCGCTGAGAACCCGCGGGCCCGCGGCAAAATCATGTTGGCTGAGGCTTTGAGCCTCTTCGATCTATACGAGGCACAGCGCTGCAATTTCATCGCTGGCATCGCTGCCCATTTGAAACCCATGTTGTCCGATTTGCGTGCAAACCTCTTCCAGGAGAATCACAGCTTCATCAGTGCGGCGGTGCTTGAGAGTGATGAGGAGTTCCGGAAGCAGGCTTGCGGATTTGCATGCGCTCGCTGTTTGACGGTGCAGGAGGTTGGACATGCTATCAAGTTGAAGTCATACATTTTCAAAACGGTTTGTTCTGGTGAGAAACTAGCGGCCAGGTACACTTACGGGAAAGAGACGTACATGTTTGACTGGAAGCGCAGCGCCTTTTTCTGGGAAGTAAATAAGGAGGTGCCCCATGCGAAGGTTCAAGACGCAGAGAACGAGGATACTTGAAGCCATTCCTACGCAGGATCAAGATTATCAAGCTCCTCTCGGTCTTCACATCGAATGAGGACTAAGTAGACCACGATAAGAATGTATACATGGAGGATCCAAGCCTCAGGGTTTTCTTCACCTCTCCCGATGGGCGATTCACTTACCTGCTTGATCACATCCTTCCACTTGTCGAGAAGTTTAAACTGGAAGCGGCGCTCGACTTGCTTAACAATCCAAACGAACAAGAGAAGGCCGACGCAAAGGAGTTCGTCCGCGCCATGGTGCGAGCCGGGCAAGAAGAGAAAAGACATGAACTGAGCAGTGAGGAACGGGAGAACGCGTTGCTGCTCGCGCACGAAAGCACAGCCCATAAGGAAGTCTTTGTTAAATCGTATGTCATCCAAAAGTTAGACTGCATCCCCGGCAGCGCCGCAGCCACGAGCACCGACAAAAAACAATCGCGCGTGGACAACTTCAGGAAAGCAGTATCTGTCAACCCCGTGCTCTTCGAATTCGACGCGACCAGAAATGGCTTCCGGAGGCTCCATCTTGACGTGAGACGGTTCAACAGTATCATCAGGACTCACGGGCAGCAGTTTTTCGGAGGTTCTGCGCAACAATTACCGAGTGTGTTCGAAATCAAGAGGAGCCTAGCCAAATCCAAGGCGATGTCCGAGGTGGTCGAAATATTTGGCGCGAGTCAGTGTACCAGTGGAAAGCCTTGTGGCCACGCAGATGGCTGATGACGAGGAGGTGCACCATCTCTGGGAAAGAGCGCACCAGGTGGAAGAGGTGAGGCGGCTCGCGGTCGGGAAGCGATCGGATTCGGAGATGCAGTTGCTGCGATCTTATCTGCGTAGGTTGGCTTCTGAGGGCTGCGAGGATGATCGAGTGCCCGGGGCTATTCAACTGAAGGTAACTTATGTGAAGAAGCATGGGCGCTTCCTTGCCGCAGGGCCTTCCACGCAATATCTTACACAGAGATGCAGGGCCGCATTCTGCGAGGGAAACGCGATGGACGTGGACATGGTCTGCAGCTGCCCGAGTATTCTGGCGATGCTCGCGGACAGGTGGGGCCTCGGAAACCATCTCAACATTATCTGCCACTACGCTAACCATTCAAAAATTTGGCTGACTTTTTTCAGGAGTATTATCACGACGTGGGAGAAACCGACGCCAAGACGCTGCCGATTAAGTGCATGTTTGGTTTCAAGCCTTGGGATGACAATCCTCTACTGTGGAGCCTGAAAGCGGAAGTGGTAGAATTCCTGGCGGTTGCTCTGCATTTTTCCCAAAATTCCCACCTGCGAACCATGTGCGATGACCAGCACAACCCTCTCATGTCGAAACTTGCCCACGTCCTCTTCGAGCACGAGCCGAAATATTAGGAAGACGTTCTGTCTTTTCTCAAGGAGGCGGACAACGATGTGGAAGTTGCATGCACGATACTCGATGCTGCTATTGTCGTGCCTTCTACGGTGGGAAAGATGGAGGTCCTCAAAACAAAAGTTGAAGAATGGAACCAGCAAGTGCCAGTGAAGGTTGCCATCAAAGATTGGGGAGCTCCTTTCCAGTAGATTGCGATGGCGCACTGTTTACTGAGTACCCGCTTCACAAGTTCATGCCTGGACGATGGCTGATTGTCATTCGGGGGTGTCTGTAGGTGTTTGCCACCTTATGGTGTTGGATCCCATGTTGACTGATTGTCATCCGAGGCTATCACTAGGGTTAGCCCAGCTTCATTTTCCTGGTCTGCGTCTACTGACTCTTTGTCATTCGAGATTGTCAGAGAGAGTCTGATTGTCTCTGCGATCGATCAGCCTCCGATGACTGTTTGTTATTCATTCGTGATCTATCGCGCTCGCACTCGGCGCAAAAATCTTGGTCGCCGCATGTGCAGTTATGACTTCGAAGCGCGAGGTGCCCCCCCGCCTGGGAGGAAGGGGGAGGAGGCCCCCACAAATCGCACAGCTCTTCGTGCGGAGATGTTCCCCTGTGTCTACCCCTTACCCCGTTCGTCGCTCTCACGTAAAATGTCGACCGATTTCGCAGTTCTCGATCCTCGACTGTTGGGCGGTGATTGCCACTGCGGCTCAGACGCTACTGTCTGCGGTTTCTGATTTGGAACCAAGCCGACACTCTTCCGATACATTCTGCTGGAGAGGATTTTACCCTATATGGTTCAGCGTCGAGGACTGGTAGCGAACCTCGAGTGGGCCATGTTATTTGTCCGAGAGGAGGAACCGAAAACCTATGAACTCCGTAGCCGTCGTTGCAGGTTGGCCAGGGGTACCGAGGTCGATATCATTGCAAGTGTGACGGGGCGTTACTACGGAGGCCAGGCATCGTTCACCGTTGTCGGCAAGCAGCGGTTTGAAGAAAACATCGTTTTGGCAACGCATGATGCCGTCAGAGCCGCTTTCGAACACCACCGCGTGCCGTTCGATAAGGTTATGAAGATGGTGGAGAAATGGAAGCGGAAGATTGTGATTGCGTTGAGGTTTTCTCATGCCGTGCCGCTGGCCCAGCCTTATGACACATTTGCTAAGAAAGGTTGCGGTGTCGCGGGGTGTCTCTGGAAAGACCCAGACGATCGCGTTGGACCTCTCGCTGTCCTCGACGTTGAGTCAGAAGAGTCCGATGACGTACCTGGAGCCGATGCCAACGATGAGGGGGATGTCGTAATGCACGTTCCAGAATAAAGGTGGGCGCAGCATATGGATACATTGTGTGTTCTGCGACCTCGCACATGAGTTTATGATGACTGGTTGTCGATGTTGACGATATAAGCCGCGTGTAGCTTCTGGGCACGTTGCGCACGATGTCTCATCGTCATCTCACCTCGAAGTCTCGTGGCGCCCCTGAGAACCGAACGGACGCCATATATAATAATCGCCATACAACGATGCTCAAATATTCAATGTATCAGCATTGCTCTCGGTGGATCCTATCGCCTGTGCATAAATTCCGAAACCCTTGCATGACTTATCTAGGTTAGGACAGCTTGAGATGACTCCGGTTGACACTGACAGCGTCATCCATCATATACCAAACTTCGAAATCGTCGCATAACTTATCCTGTAAGCTCCATCCTTCGACCCCTCGATCTCCGCCGGCACCTCGGCCGCCCTCGGCCCCCCTCGGCCCCCCCTGGTGTCCGCATCTCCTGCCTTCGACCCATCGACTTCCGTCGGCCACTCGACGAACTTGCGATCTCCTCGGCCCCCTCGGTCCCCTCGATTTCTTTAGCTCCTTCCTTTGGGTTCTCGACCTCCGTTGGCACCTCGGCCACCCTCGGACTCCCTCGGCCCCCCTCGGCCCCCCCTCGGTTTCCTATATCCTTCTTTCGGGCCTCTTCGACCTCTGTCGGTCCTTCGCCCAAAATGGCGCCCTCCTCGGCCCCCCTCGGCCACCCCCGGTACTCCTCGGTCCCCCCTGGTCCCCCCTCGGTTTCCGCATCTCCTGCCTTCGGCCCCTCCATCTGCGTAGGTCCCTTCACGTCCGGATTTTCCGCGGTCTTCGTTGCCTGATCGAGAGCTGTCAAGGTGCTTCACTGGGGTTCGAAATCATCATATGACGTATTATGTGCACCGATTTCGTTCACTAAGATCGTTTTGATATTTTAGCCGCCACGCACGTTACCTGAATCTGGAAATCGCTATATACGTTTCCTTCACTACAGACAGCCAAGTATTCATGCGCGCCCATAAATCGCAATCTAGCTGTTGCTACATGCAATATGCAATAGAGAGGAGGCCAACAAAACACATAATGCATCTGCGTGTGAAGACGGACAAGTGGAACCAAAAACAGTTGGACATACTTTCTGTAGCCATCTGTGGTTCAAGTGCGCGCCCGCATCAGAACACGTAGCCCCGACGGGGTGAAATTCTTCTGCCGATGCGGATTTCTCGCTGTCCGCCTCGTCTGTTCTATCATCGGGGCGGGCGCTGACGCCCGCGATCATCCACATGTGGAGGAAGCGCCGGCGATGATAGAGTACGTAACTCCGCCGCGAGCTCATCGGCCCGTCGATCCATCTCCACCACCTGCGCCGCGGGTCGCGCCCGTCGCGTGCGCCGGCGATTCACCGCGGAGAACGCTGTTCGGGAATGCAACTTGGGCAGACACTGGCGATGATATCGAAGCAAGAATTGTATATCCGCTCGTCTTTCAGCCTCCACCATTCCCAATGATTTGAATGCACAATTGGCATCGCACCAGTGCGACGGTGAGATTGGTCGAGTGAAACATCGCTGAGTTGTGTCTGCTCGGCCGTTGCAGTGCAGACGTAGTCATGATGACTGAACGTCGTCCCGCGTTCATCTCAATATGGTCGAGCTTCTCACTATGCGCCCGTAAATGCTTACGTTGGAATTCTGATTGGTACCATAGCGATAGTGATGACTGTTCGTCATCGAATCCCCCCATGGCAACATAGGAAGCGCCGTGAAACATCCTTCCTCTCTCCTCTGGATTTTCCCCTGGGGGTATTTCAGGGGCGGGCTCGAATGCCCTCCCCCATCCGGATTGCCGACCTCGTCCGCTAGTTTTTTCTCGTGCGGGCCGCCCCTGAAACATCCCACCGCGCGTCTCTTTCCTGGGCATGGCCACGATCATCGGCCAGAAGGGTTCGTGACCTCTCCCACGACCTCTGGGTGCGTAGACTACACTCGGCTCAAAGCATTGCTAACTGCTCGTTAGTTCAGTATGCCCTCGGTCCGCCGGGCACAGTCAAATGGGGATTTCTCTGCTATATGCCATGGCCGTCTTTTTCTTGTGACAACATGAATGAGTTAGACGAGATCCCACCGATCTTGCTCACGAGCGACGCAATATTGTGGAACTTTCCTACATTGCTGCAATACGATGTTTATAGCGTTATATCTTTGATGTTTTGGTTTAGGATTGCACTGTACTGCGAACATCAGGTCCATGAAGTGGAGTTTTTCCTTGAACAACAGGTGCAGCTTGCCGTGTCCGTAGTTCACCCATGGCCCCCCGCTCCTCGGTGGATGCAAAGAGTTCCGACAATCTGCGCGCGCGCAGGCGCGCAGGCAATCGGCGTGATGGTATCCAGCTACCGTTGCCCACGCTGTCGTCAGCTGATGGATTGATTGCGTGTGCGCTGATAGTCGACCAGACCGCGCACCATGAGTCTTCGACCACTCGTCAGCATGATGGTGTCTGACCTTCACCATATTTTGATGGTCGACAATGGGCTCTGTTGTAGGCATTGCGTAACTGGCCCTTCTTCCGGAGGTTATGGCGTCTGATTGCCACCAACGCTGTTTAAATTGCGTGCGATGTCGTATATGATTGAATCATAACGGCATTCGACGTGTGAAGACGCCTCGAATCCATGAGGTCGCGTGATAGAAATCATTGCGCACAACTCAGGGCGCATCGTCCGTTGAGGCCGGTGTATTTAAATACGCTCAGCACTTCCTCTGCAATAATTCTATGAGTTCAGACGTGTCCCCTGCGCCCGTAGCACATTGACTCAAGTAAGGTATTCGCTTTCTTCCCGCCCTGTCGCCGCGGGCCCCGCAAGCGTGCTCTAGCGTGCTCGATGCGCAGGTCAACGAGCACTGGAACCTGCGCGCGCGCAGAAGCGACGCAGTGGGAAAATCTGGAACGTGGCTTCCTTGTGTACAGGTTTATGTCGGTTGGTTGTCTGGAGCGTTTGGATATGGTACCTCCTGTCATGCCCTTCGTGGATGCACAGGTATGGGCATTTCCCACGATTCTCGAGTATGACGTCTACCATGTGTTATCAAGTCGCACCGAGATCAACACATGCCTCGATTTCGAGCACACCGTCGGCGATGTTCGGCGTTTTCTTGAACAGTTTTTCGGGGAAGCCATTCAGATAGTTCACCCTCTGCCTCGAAACGTAGCGCAGTTGTTGCCGACGCTAGGCGCCAGAGAAGGTGTCCGTGCCATCGGAATCGTAGTCACCAGATATTGACACTCATATACGCCCCTATTTTTCCAGAGTGCAACGGTGCCTGATCGCAGCCGCTAGTTGTTTGCATACCGCCTCTTTGACTGGGCACTACGTGTCGCATGTGTCCCCGAGAGACTGCGGTGTCTTATTGACACCAGCACATGTGTATATATGTATGTGAGATTGTGTCTGCTTGACACAGACGAACAAGAGAGTGATTCTCGCGGGAAAAAACATCTAATCTCGAGTACAACACTCGTATGGGACGATTCGCGAATTCTTGCGTAGGGGTCGCCGGGCAGCTATCCCGCCCCCGCACACTCTACTCAACCCTTCTTGACCGAGCCATTGGAGGCTCAAGGTTGAGGCCGCGCGGGCTTTGTATAACGCTCAGTCGTGTGTCGGTTTATCGAATGTCTGAATGGAAAATGATGCCAGATTGGCCTCGTTCGTTTCTTCGGGATGCATTGACGTGGTCTCTGACGCGAGGACATATCGCGGCAGTTCACGTCGAAGCAAATCATGCTGCGCGTGCCCGGTCTCGTCGAAGACGAATGAATGCCCGTTGGACTTGTATCAACAGAATCGCGTTCTTGCCGCACGTTACGACTATCACTATCTCGAGATACCGCCCCATGTGTTTGTGGGCGATCGAGCGAGACGGTTCCGTTCGACAGCTGCGAGCCCCATGTTGAACCTTAGCGTGCACAGTGCGTTGACATCCCGTGGGCTGACTGGCATCCAGGTGGACTTCTCGCATACATTCGACGATGTGGGGTACGCTTTGAGTTTGCACATGGGCACTAGAGTTATTGTCGTGTGCCCAACGCATCCATCAAAGAGGGCCTTGGTTGCCGCGACTTGTTGTCGCGCTAACGCATCGAATCTTCAAGTCGCACTGCAGAACAAACCATGCGGGGTGTCTGCGCATTGCACCTAAGACATATGATTGATGTATAAAATCATGTAATCTCCTGCTGAGTACATGCAATGTGGCGTCTGCTTGATGCCGTCTATGGTGTCTGTTCGTCACCAAATACACGCATGAAATCGGAAAACGCATCTGATTTATGCGCGCGACAGATCTCGGCGACGCAATCACTCAGTGCAAGTGACAGTTGCAGCATTGAAAAGAGCACCCTCCTTTTTTATTGCACTCATAACCTTCGCAATCAGGCCAGAGGGCCGCCGCGCAGGACAGTGAGCAGGCGAAGCGTAGTTCGCTTGCACGTGCCCCCCCCCCCCCCTTTCCCCCCCCCCCCCCCCCCCCCTCCCGATCTACAACGCAACTCTAATCGGTACGTTTTCTTTCCCCATATGATGTTTACGCCCCTAGGTGCGGAGGGGTGGGGGGCTCGAGTAGAGGTCGACGTGGCGCCGTAATACATGTCAACAGAACCTTTCTGGATAATGGGTTGCTGGAGGTGCTTCCTTCCGGATTTTCCTCGTCCGCTGTCGGAGGATGACATAACGTGCGAGAATGTTTTTTGGAACGTTACATTGTCTCGCCACAGATCGCGCCGATGCACGTCTTGCGTGCCGTGTCCGCGTTCGACCGCCATCGACTGCGCCGGCGACGCATTTCAGGAGAGCCGCGTCTACGCATCGCGACAAGAAGATTACATGTACTATAGTGCATTTCCACCGCGGGTACTCGTGGGAATACACGCAGAGAGCACAGGAGCGGCTGCAACAATAAAATACTTAAGTCTCTCAGTGCGAAGTGCTATATCTTCTTATGGGCTGACGAATGTACAAATCGACTTCTTACACACGTTCCACGATGTCGTGTATGCATTGAGCATGCACCTGAATCTCAAGGTTGTCATCGCGCACCCAAAGTATCACTCGAAAAGGGACTTGATCGCCTCGACTTGCTGCAGGGCGAATGAAACAACACTTGGGGTTTTACTGCAGAGCGATCCGAACTGGGCGTTCCGCCTCATGTTGTGACACACGCACAGTAACGCACACATTGATGGTATCATATGATTGATGTCCATTGTCGCACTTCGTCATGGATGGGCCTACTCTGCATATCAGAAGGCATCTGCTTGATGCCGTTGAAGGTGGCTGATTGTCACAGGAAGCAGGTTCGAATACCAGAACGCATCTGATTGGCGCGCGCGAGAGGAGACATGAAAAGGCATCTGATCGATGTCGTTCGGGACATATACATTGTCGCTTGAAAAATGGAAAAAAAAAAAAGAAAAAAAAAACAGCGGCCGCGCTGCTGCTGTTCCTTCCACAGACAGCACGTCGAAATCGGCTTAACGAGTGTCGCCGCGGGGTTCAAGACATTGCAATCATGGCCTCCGCATGTGGCTTGGAATACACGCGCGTGAACTACTGCATTCACAAGGCATGTAAGTCAACGCGGTTGCAATGTCTCAAGGGGCCGGGGTATGAGCACACCGCGAGCATATGGTCGGGTTCTGCATGGGAGTACGTGAGACATGGAACGAAACGTTGCAGCGACTGCGGAGCTCGTTACAAGCTTAACTTTCTGTCAGAAAGTGGTTGCACAATGAATACGTCAAATGAGAAGAGAGCAAGCCGGTCACGATCGTCCTCATGTATGCCGAGCTTGGATTTCGATACGGAGCTCTCAAACTGCATTGGAACAGAGTTATGCGTAGCGCATTATCCTCTCAGGCCGAAGCTAGCACCATAATACTAACGCATCCAGAAGAGCGAATCGGTGACGACGGGCGCCGGCAGATATTAATCAACAAAGGGACGGGCGCAGAGAAAAAAATCGCTGCCAGATTGACGCAAGCCTCATTCTGCTTTGCTCGACTCGAAGAAGGAAATTATACATTCGATGTGAACGATCTTGCGACAGAAAAAGATGCAGATTATGGGGTGTCAAGTGCAGGATTATATACGATATTCAAGGCTGCGGAGCACGACCCTCTGCACAGGCATAGGAAGGAAATCGATGTCGTCACGGGCGGCAATTATCACATGCGCAGAAAAGCGGATGCAAAAGAAATAAAACTTCTGAAGCAATTGGCCGGACGACCACGCGACGTCAAACCGTCGAAGAAACCAGCGGCGGTGAGTACCGCCATAAATCATGCAGCGAAGCAGACGAAGTCTAAGTCGCGGTGTAAGGCAGTGGGAAACGTGGAACAATTGAAACCGAAAAGGACCAGAACAGGAGGACTTTTTGCCACAGTGGACATGAGGAACACACCGAGCGGTGCCGATCAAATTGTTCACCTGGCGGAGATGCTAAACGCTGAGAACAAACAGTGCAATATTGGTTGCCTAACAGACATGAAGAAAAGTAATATACACGTTGGGAAATACGCACATGATTGCGGATGTGCTTTGGCACATAACATTGAGGGCACACTGTGCAAACACGTCTTCTTGGATGGGTATCACGCTAAGCGGCACAAATGTATTCTCCGGTGCATTCAGCACAATATTAAATTGATTTCTCAAGCGTGTGAACAATTGTGAAGCACATTTGATCGGTTCAAATTTATCACTGACTACAGGAAGGCTCATTACATATGCTTTTTGCGCCACCTCTGCATCTGGAGGGACAAGAACGCAGCCAATGCAAAAGTGAGGAAGGACACGCACGTGGCCATTTCAAAGCGGAACATGCAAAAGAGAAAAAGACAATAAGACTATGGTGGAACGACAACGAAAGATATGGTAACGGCATCTGATTGATGCACGAAATTGTCCAGTAAGCGTGGCCAGACCACCCCACATAGTTTTCACACAAAGCTGTCGACATCTGTATGATGTACAAAGGCGTCATATCAGTTCTAGTGTATAGATCAGACACAGTATGCTGTAACATCTGATTGATGTTTCGTCCCAGTGGTATTCAGAAGCAGCATATCTGACATCTGATCGATGGGTGATCTCATTGACGACGCCGTGAAAAAGAACAAGGGGGCGTAGGAGAGAGGAGTGGCCTCTTCTCCCTTTCTCCATCTCGGGAAGCCGCGAGGGGACAAGGCGGGGGGAGTTGGGGATCACAGAGGGGGAAACAAACAGGAGGAGGGTGGATGGGGGTGCAGGCAAGAGGAGATAGGATCATGCAGACGGAGGGAGGACAACGGAGGTCGAGACCGAGGGGAAGCGGGGGAGACCGAGGGGTTCCGACAGAGATCGAGGGGGCCGAAGGAAGGAGCTACAGAAATCGACGGGGACCGAGGGGGGTCGAGGGGGGCCGACAGAGGTCGGGGGGCCGAAGGAAGGATCTACGGAAACAGAGGGGGAAACCGAGGGGGACCGAGGGGGACCGAGGGGAAACCGAGGGACCTACGGAGGTCGTTGGAGCCGGGTGAAGGAGATACGGAAACCGAGGGGGAGGGGGTGGGAGGAATGTGAAGGAAACGAAAGAGGAGGTGGTGAGGGGGCAGGAGGAAACAGGAGGGAGATGAGAAGAAAGCATGAGATGACATGGTAGTTCATATCGAATCACAGATCACTACAAAAGGTGGAGCAAGAGTCCAGAGCAGAGCACCGCGCACCGAGATGGATCGGGAGGGAAGAACGAGAGGGGGGGAGGGAAAGGCGGGTGGGTGGTGGAGACTGTTCGATGCGCTATCTCATTCAAGAAGGTAAGAGGATGATGATGATGAATAGGAGAAGGAGAAGAAGATGGAGGAGATAGAGGAGGACGGAGAAATAAGAGGAAACATAAGAAGGATGATGAAGGAGGTGTGGGTGGGGAAGTGAGAAGAAGAGGAACTGTTTTTTTTTATTGCGAAGGTCTTACGGCCGGTGCCGCCGACCCTGATGGGGGAACGCTGACGACGAACGATGACGACGGCGACGACGATGACGACGACGAACGACGACGACGACGATGACGACGATGACGACGAACGACGACGACGATGACGACGACGACGATGACGACGATGACGACGAACGACGACGACGACGATGACGACGACGACGATGGCGACGACTACGACGACGATAACGACGACTACGACGACGACGACGAAAACGACGAACGACGACGACGATGACGACGATGAGATGACGCAGACAACGATGGCGGCGGCGGCGGCAGCGACGACGATGTTGACGACGACGCTGATATGTATTGGATTCCTCAGGGATTTGGTTTGAGGCTTCTTCGGAACGCTCTCGGAGGCCTTCTGATTTAGGCTTTTGTGCCTATTAGGCGCCGTATTGTGGGGCTCAGAGAAAGAGGGGATAGGAATAGGCTGGAGTGACGAGATGAAGGGATGCTTGATTATATTTGAGGGGAACGAGAGGGAACGTGATATCCAGCATCTTCTGTATGTCTCCAGAGGCCGTCGGAAGACTCCAGAAGCATCAGAGGGTCCTTGAGAGAGCCTCCACTAATAGATTTCTTCTGTGGGGGGGTACCCTGGGGAGCCTCCACAAATCGATTTGTGGGAGTGGCCCCCTGAGGGTCTCCACAAATAGATTTCTTCTTTCGGGAGTCCCCCTGGGAGCCTCCAGAAATAGATCTCCTCTGTGGGAGGGCCCCTGGGGGACTCCACAAATGGAATTCTTCTATGGAGGAGGGGAAGGGGGGGACTTCCATTCCAGGGAGGAAGAGTTCCAAAACCCCCCAAAAAAATCAAGGATTTCAAGATAAACTCAATCCCGACTGTGTTTTTACATGGTTTGGTGTCCCTCGAGGCCCGAAAACCTTGAAAAAACACAAGTAAAATTATGAGGTGCACGGAACCATGTAAAAATCAATGTTTCCTGGCCTCGAGGGGCACCAAACCATGTAAAAACACAGTCGGGATTGAGTTTATCTGGAAATCCTTGTTTTTTTTGGGGGGGGAACTCTTCCTCCGTGGAATGGAACCCCCTCCCCCTCCTCCCATAGAAAAAATCAATTTGTGGAGGCCCCTAGGGCCCCCTCATAGAAGAAATCCATGTGTGGAGGCTCCCAGGCCCCTCCCAAAGAAGAAATCCATGTGTGGAGCCCCCCAGGGACCCCCCCATAGAAGAAATCCATTTGTGGAGGCTCCCAGGCCCCTCCCAAAGAAGAAATCCATTTGTGGAGCCCCCCAGGCGCCCCCCACAGAAGAAATCTATTTGTGGATACTCCCAGGGCCCCCCCCACAGAAGAAACCTATGTGTGGAGACTCTCTCAGGGGCCCTCTGAGGCTTCTGGAGGCTTCCGGAGACGCCCAAGTGTTCCCGGAGGTCCCATCCTGTCCCATGTACCCATCCTAGTGGAATCGAGTAGTAAAGCTAATCCGTGACAAATCGCGGTCCGCCCCCTTCCCCCCCACCGACTGATCAGGGGGCGGGGGGGGGTGAAGGACCCCCCGACTGATCAGGGGGCGGGGGGCCCTGAGATCAGGCATTCTGATATATATATATATATATATATATATATATATATGTCTCGCGACCGCTTCGCGTTTGCACCTGGAGCGCTCAGACTCTTTTTCATTCCCTCTCTGCCCCTCGCAGGCACGGTGCTTCTAAATTTAAGGCTCTGGCCAGCATTGCGCGGAAGATGGACGTGAAAGCTGTGCACGAGGTTCGCGGTCAGCACGACGATCTAGAGACTTCTGGTCCGCGACTATCCAACACTCCGAGTTTCCGGGTCGTTCGTCGAAGGGGCGAACGCAGGAGGCATCGCGGTTCTTATCCGTGAGGAGCTGGCATTTCATTCTACCGAGATCGAGGAGCACGCGTGCGTTGCTGGTCGCATCCTTACCCCCTCTTTTCTGGGCCCCAACGGCGCCAGTCATGTTGCTGGAGTCCATCTTGATCCTGAGTGGTCAGAACGAGCTACGCGGTCTATCTTATCCGCCCTCTCCCGCTCCCTACTGGCGCAGTCAGAGGCTCTGAGAATCGTGCTTGGGGATTTGAATTTCCATGAATATGAGTGCAGACATTATCTTGATCACCTGCTCCTAAGAACTCACCCTCGCGCTTAGCTGCTGTATTCGACTACCTCTTTCCTCGTTACTCTGAACTTGAACAACCCTCTTTCATTCATCGTGCAATCATGCGCGCTCAGCTACGGGGCAGCGCCCCGAGCGAAATCCACGAAATCATACGCACTCAGCTTATTTACGCTCGGCTCGATCGCATTCATACAAATATCGGCACGGTTACCCTGCTAGAGCATCGGCCAAATTCTGGAGTTCTCCGGGAGTTCACAGATAGGGCCGAGCCATCCGATCATGTTCCAGTCTTCCTCTGTCTGCACGTTCCCCAGCCTGCTGCCCCAGGCCAGTGTTCGATCCCGACGCGGGTGTCCAAGCATCCGAAGTTCGGTGAGTTTGTCGAGGATATGATTGACGCCGCGGGGCTATCACCAGACCCGCCTACGGCTGTCGAGGAGACCAGAGAAATATTTCACACTACTGCTGGGCACACCCGTCAATATGTGAAGATTGCCGGTGCTCGGACACGCGCTGAGACGAGCGCGCGCTGTCTGAAGCTCGTGAGAGCCGCCAGGACAGGCTGTCGCCACCATGCTCGGCGCGCGTGTCAAGGCTACCGCCTGCTGGTCGCTTTCTTTAACCCAGAGACGATGGCTTGGCTTGATCGCGGGCGCTTCCAGGATTATCTTTGTTCCCTGGCGCGGTAGCATTACCAGGGGGAGGAGAAGGATATTTGCGAATATATGATTTTGTGATCAGAAGCTGCTGACCAAGCCATCCGTCGGGTAAGGGGGCTCGCCGCTGCCTGGGCTGCTCGGCGGCCCCGCGTCAAGCTCGTTGGCGTTCGGGGCCCGACAGGCGAGGCGCGCGCAGAGCCCGATGAAGCCGCCCAACTAATTGCGCCCGATTGGGGGAAGGTATTGGACAATGAGGAGGAGGTGGGCTTTCCCGAAGATCACCCCTTGTTCAAATTTATCCATGAGGTTGACGGGTCCGGCCCCAGCTTGTCACCAACAGCCACCAGAGGTTCGACGGGGTCTTTTCCGAGGAGCATTTCCAGCGCATCCTTGAGGCGAAACGCGACACCGCCACGGGCCCTGACGGCATTCCTTATTCGGCGTGACAGCGCCCAAGCGAGAAGTCTCGAGCAGCTCTTTATGCACTGCGTCGCCACCGTCTTGCTGGGGGCAATCTTGCGGGTGGCTTCAATTTCTGCAGGGCTATCTTTTAACCGAGAGGAGAGTTTGTGGAGGGGGGGGGGGGGGGGTCGTGATTCGTATATTGCACGGCCCCTGTCGTTGTCGAACACCGACAACAGAACTATCAGCTCCGCCATCGCACGCGCGCTCAACCACGTCGCCGCCGAAAAATGTCACGTCGCACACAGGGGCCTCGTCAAGGGGGGTATGATGAATGACAGTGTCATTTACCTAGACGGTCGCCCGACAATTTGGGGCGCGGCGTTTAAAGGCGCAGGGAGCGGCTTCGCGCTCTTTGACTTAGAACGCCCTCCCGAGTGTTTTCACGAGCTGATTCATAGGAGTGCTGCCACGCATGGAGCTGCCTTACTTATTGGTCCGAGCGATAGAAGGCCCCCTATCAGGATATTTGGACTTCGATTGCCTGGGGGGGAGGGAAGCAAGGGCATTGCGAATGTCGTGGGATGAAGCATGGCTGTCCTCTCAGCGGTGTTCTCTTCGCACTTTTCTTGGATCCAGTGCTTCGGTACCTAGTGCAGCTGCAGGATAGGCATATGTTTCAGATCGGCGCATTTGCTGATGACATCTACTTCATTGCCCGCAACCTTCTCAAGGAGGGCGGGGGATTCTCAAGTGGCGGTCTACGGCATCTAATTTCTCAAAAACTACATTCTCGCCTCGGCGCCGCGCGCATTAAAACAAATGGCATTCTCGTCTCGACGTTGCGCATATTTGTTGGTTCAAATGTTGTTTTTTTGTTCATGGGGGATGGGTGGTGGCGTGTCGTTTGCGCATTTCTCATGTCGGCCCAGTATAAACGCTCTGCCTTGAGGACCCCCATTGACATTGGACATTGCATGGCTTGGTTTGGCATAGGACTTGCGCTGCGTTGCGTCGGCAGCGAGCTGGCCTTGCGCTTGGATTGCGCCGGCGACTTCCGTTGAGAAACCTCGACAGAAGGAATTGTATGAATCACGCCATAAGAAGAACTCCTAGTACCCCCTCACCGCAATACCAATTCATATAGAATCCTGAGCCAGAAGGATTCCTATGTCCAGCCTCTTTTCCCCACGCACACACACAAAAGGATTCCTAACCAAGTCCTCCACATTATATTCGAATCCAAATCATCCACAGAAGGGTTCCTAGTTAAATACGGGAAAAGGAATCAATATCACCCGTATCGAATCGCGGTGAATCGGGATTGGCATACAACGACCACGTGCTGGCATTGCACTGGCACCGGCACGGACTTGCATAGAATTGGCAGAGCAGCGGCAGGTTGACCTCCTCCACAGAAGGCTCGTACTGAAATTCTCCATTGCAGGATTCCTAATTCAATCACCCACAGAAGCATTACCATTGAAATATAGAGGGCAACATATTCATTGGGGTTCCTTGGTATTGCAGTGGCCTTGCGCTGGCAAAGCGCTGGCGTAGCATAAGCATTGCCTTGGAATGGATTTGGCATTGCACCACTGCTGGGGCCCTTCGTAGACGGATTTCTATTGAGTTCTTCAGAAGATTCCTACCGAAATCCTCCATAGCTGGATTCCTAGCTCAGTCCTCCACATAAGGATTACGATTGCACGATAGAGAAAAGGATTCATTGGTGCCCTCTGGCATTGAATTGGCCTTGCGCTGACAGGGCGCTAGCATAGTACAAGCGTCGCCTGGGATTCGACTTGGCACTGCATTTCTCTTGAAACCCCTCATACAGGGATATCGATTGAATTTCTCAGCAGAAGGACTCTCGCTGAAACCCTGTACCCCTATAATAGGATTCCTAGCTAAATCATCCACAGAAGGTTAGCCATTGGAATATAGAAGGACAAGTATTCATTGGCGCCCCTTGGCATTGCATTGGCCTTCCACTGGTAAAGCGCTGGCACAGCACAAGCGCCGCCTTGGAATTGCCTCGGCACTGGGCCCTTCCCGACGCCCGGCATCCAATGATTCCCATTCAACTCCTCCACAGAAGGGGCCAACTGAACTCCTCCATGACAGGTTTTCTGGTTCAGTCCCCCACATGAGGATTACTACTGTAATATGTTTTAAAGCGTTGTGTGGTGCCCCTGGGCATTGCATTGGCCGCGCGCTGACATTGTGCTGGCGTAGCACAGGCATTGCCTTGCAATCGACTTGGCCCTGCATTTCTATTGGGGCCCTTCATACAGGGATATCTATTAAATTTCTCAGCGGAAGGACTCTTGCTGAAACCCTCTATAGCACGATTTCCAGTTCAATCATCCACATAAGGGTTTCTATTGAAATTTAGAAGACAAGGGTTCTCGGGCGCTCCTTGGCATTGCATTGGCCTTGCGCTGGCAACGCGCTGGCACAGCGCAAGCATTGCCTTGGAATTGCGGTGGCAGGGGTTCCCCTTGAAACCCTGCATATCCGGAATCTAATTAGATTCCTCCGCAGACGGTTCTTACTGACACCCCAAAAGTAGGATTCTTAGTTCAATCATCCACTGACGGTTTTTTATTGACATATGGGACACCTATTCACTGGCGCCCCATTTGCATTGCATGGCCTTGCGCTGGCACGGCGCTGGCATAGCACAAGCATTGCCTTGGACGTGAAGTGTATGGCATCCCTTTTGAAGCCTTCATATACGGATTCATATTACATTCCTCCCCAGATGGCTCCCATTGAAATCCCCCACAGCAGGAGTCATATCACATTCCCCAGCAGAAAGCTCCTATTGAAACCCTCTATATCAGGATCCTTAGTTCAATCATCCACATAAGGTTTCCCACTGAAGTATAGAAGAAAAGGGTTCACTGGTGCCCACTGGCATTGCATGGGCCTTGAGCTGGCAAAGCGCTGGCACAGCACAAGCATTGTCTTGGGGTTGCGGTGGCATGCGTTCCCCTTGGAACCTTGCATACCAGGAATCTAGTGAAACTCCTCCACATAAGGTTCCTGCTGAAGCCCCGAAAGCAGGATTCCTAGTTCAATCATCCACATGAGGATTTCTATTGAAACATGGAACAACGATTCACTGGCGCCCCTCTGGCATTGCATGGCCTTGCGCTGGCAACGCGCTGGCATGGCACAAGCAGTGCCTTGGACGCGAATTGCATGGCATTCCTTTTGAAGCCCTTCATCGAAGGATTCCTATTACATTCCCCCTCGGACGGCTCCAACTGCAATCCCCCATAGCAGGACGCATATTCAATCATCCACATAAGGATTTCTATTAAAACACCGATGGGACAAAAAACAAGGTTCATTCCTGTCGCGTTGGATAGCGTTGAAAGGGGATTGGCATTGCACTGGCCAAGTGTTGGTGTTGCACTGACACGGTGCTGACGACGCATTGGCACGGACATGGCGTAGAATTGCATTGCATTGGTTTTCATTGGCATT
>CAUYUJ010020048.1:171674-199388 GCA_963575745.1 Prorocentrum cordatum
CACATCACTTGACGACGGCAAGACGTACAAGCCCAGTATCAGCCTACACGACTACGAGAGCGGTGAACGGCTGCTGCAGCACCACCTTGAGCAGGGTAAGCGTACCACGGGTCAGCTTGCGATTGCTGTCATGGGCCCAAAAAACGATAACTACGTCGGTACCGAGCTCGCCGTCCCCGTGCTGAAGCGTCACCCCAAGGCGCCAAAAGTGGTCCACACGCACGTCCCCGTGACCGTGTACCAGCTGGGCACCAAGGAAGTCGCCTGCACGGAAAAAGTAGCCGTCGCCACCATCGATCCTGCCGACCACGTATGCTGGATTCGGGCGACCATACATGAAACCGAGGCCATCGCCGCAGTCCCCTCCATGCATCAGGCCTTCGTGGACCAGTTCTCGGGAGGTGCCCCCGTGAACGGTGGTCCACGCGCCAAGGGTCCTTTCCGAAGGGACTCCGCTCCACAGGACAAGGCGCGCCAAAACCAAACGCACAGGGAGTCCAAGAAAGACGCTCGCCGCCAGGAGCTCGATAGTCAGCTCCAGGACACCTTCAAGGCCCTCTTCCACGGCAACTTTAAAGCCGTCACCATCCTCGATCCCTGCAAAAGCCTAGGCAGGTATGGATCGGGCGTCGGAAAGAGGTCCCTGGCTGCCACCTTCGGCGTCAGTCTTCAAGCGGTTGACAAGGTCTTGGCGGGTTCAGGGCAACTCGGCGCCACCTACGACCTCAGCTACGTAGGTGCAGACGAGCCCACTGCAGACAAGTACCAGACCGTGTGGTTCCCTGAGGACCAGCCCATCACGATGGCAGATGCGTTCCAGAAGTCGGTGGATTTCAAGGCCCTAGGAGTCGTCAGGCACGGCAAGTCAGGCTTATTGGGGATCCGTGTTGCACGAGGGTCAGACGCCGCCAAGGCTGCTGCCGTCAGCATCCGTGGCTGTGAAGCCACCCTCGCCAAGACGCGATACCGCATCACTGGCATTGCGGCACGCACGCCACGCTGACCCAGCTTGCTAAGACTCTCACGGGCCCGTCCGTCAAATGGGACTGTGAGGTCTACCACACCGCCTGGGACCCAGCCACTTCGGCTCAGTTTGCCTTAGTGCGCGCCCATCGCCCCCCACTCACATATACGGTACAGGTCGCAGGGTGCCCCATCCCGTGGAGCATCACCGAGGCCCCGTTGGCTGAGGTGGTGCCGAAGAGGGACAACGTTTCCATTGTCACCCCTACCACTATCACAGAGCCTGTGACGCCGCCAGCCCGTGGTGGCGGCTTCAGCCCCGCCACTGGCACACTCCTCACCAAAGCGGCCCAGAGCCCTTACCTCCACGACCTCATGACTGCCACGCCCAAAGGCAAGGGCGTCGCACCGCTCCTGATCCCAAAGGAGGAGCCTTTAGCCAAGCGCCACCGATCCTCCAGTGGGAAACGCGACGCCACGCCGCACGCAAGATCACACGGCGCCCCAGGCCGCAGCTCCTCTGCACCCCCGCACGGCACGGATGGAGCTGCCGAGCAGACGGCCGTCCAAGGATCAGGTGGTCATGACCCGCAGCTTGGCACGGTGGCGGCTGAAGGTGGGGGCCACACCGATGGGGACGCTGCCACAGCCGCCGAAGTACCAGGCGACGCTGACGACGTCGAGATCCTCTCATCAGGTGATGAATACAGCGTGGCATCTCACGAACTCAACACCTTCGGCGAACGCTTCGCAACGGCCCCTAAACTGCCAGATGCCGCCTCGACCCGCATCCAACACATGGAACAACAGCACGAGCTGCTTGCCAACACGGTGGATAACATGCAGGTTCAGCTTGCGGGCGTTCTCTCATCCCAGGCCACACTCACGGAGCACGTTTCAGGTTTGGAACGAGGGCTTGCCACCGTCGTCACCCAGCAACAGACGGCAACCACCGAAGCTGCTGCTCTGCGTGGCGACATCCAGGCCCTCCTCGGGCACCTCACGGGGGGCACCATCCACCTGCCACAGGTGGCCACTCTCGAAACAAAAAAGGAGGAAGCTGCATCAGTTGCCGACCCCGTGGCTGTCTGCGGGTGGATTGACCAGCCAGGCCAGGTCACCCCAGGGACGGGCCCCCCAGGGGCTGACAAAGGCAAAGACAAGGGTCGGGTCACTCAGGAACCCTATTGAAGGTGCCTCAGAGAGCCTGCCTCAGCCCTCCGAGGAAGCGCCTTCAGAGGCATCTCTTCTCTCTTCGCGTCGTATCTCTTTCTTGTCATATCATGTCAGTTTTGGCAGCAGCACGCGCAAGCTATCTGGTGTAGGGACTCCCGTCATCTTGCAGGGGGCGTGATTGTTGCAATGTACATGAGCATGCAGGGGTATCTGAGGATGCGTGCTGACATGCAGCTTTTGGCTCATCGCTCGCGCCGCCCGCCAGGCCTCGCCATCATGTGGCGCCTTGCCTGCAGACTGGCCCTCCCCTCGCTCGCTGGAGCACACCCGTCTTCAGGCGGTGCGCCCCAGCATGGAGGTGAGGTTTTCCTGCGACATGCTGAACGTGGGACTCCTTTCTACCTTTACGATGACAGCATCTACAAGTACGATCACTGCACCATTTTGGACCCGATCGTGAACAGCACCGTAGCCGCGGGTCCGTGCGGCAACGGACCGCTGGGCGCCATCGTGAGCGCATGCACGCCCTTGTCAACTACGACACATGCATCGAAATCCACCCCCAGTGTGGCCTCGACTGCGGTGCAGCAGATCCTTGACGGGGACGTTGATATAGGCCAGGCACGCAGTGGCGGCTTCAGCCCCGCTGTCGTGCCCCGCTATTGCCCCACGGGTCTCACCACCCCCCTGTGCGCTAGGGGCGAACCCGAGGAGGACCCTGCTTTCTGGCACCTGATGATGATCCGTGCCCGCCTCATACCGTGTGCTGCGGCGTGGGCACCAGGTGAGGACCACCAGGACGTGTTCTGGGCATGGCTCGAGGACTGCGTCCCGTACATCCTGGCGACGCTTCATCTGCCACAGTGCGATCACCTCTTCCAGGAGGACTCTGAGGACACAACCGACGCCCTGCGCCAGCTCACCGCGTTCGACATGTGCGAGGACATCTGGTATAGAGCGGGCCCCGACAGACAGCGCACAAACCGCAACCCCACTCTTATCCAAGGCAGCCGCGAGCATTCCATTCGCTACTTTGGCCTCCTTCTGGAATACCAGGGTGCTCGTGCCCAGCTTGTCGGCCCCGAAGCTTTCACGGCACCTTTGCCGCCATACCTCTCACGGGCCCACGCCTTACTACCAAGAGGCCTTCCCCCACCCGACCAAGACGCCCTGGCGTACCTCGCTGATGCGATCCTGCACCACCCGACAGACATGCAGCCGCTTGTCGAGGCAGAGCTCGCCGCGGCACCGATGGAACCGCTTAACCCACCACCGCCAGCTAGCCTCGCCCAGCACGCCACGGGTGATCAGGCCGCAGACGACCCCGTACCATGGTTGCCTCAGCACATCGCGGCCAGCGACATCAGCGACACACCCCTGGACTCATTCCACGCGTCGGACGATATCAGCAACATATCCCTGGGCTCGGTCCACGTGGACGATAGCCAGGACGACAGGGAAACCCAGGATCGCGACGGCACAACACCACCAGGCGACACGGCCCAGCGTGACCGCGACAGTGAACCCCACTTAGGGCACACCTCGTCGCACAGCAGTCCGCCCAACAACTCGGCTCAGGCCGACCCCTGCGCACAGCTCAACGACGCTGAAGGCGTCGCTGCCGCCGACGCGACAAGCCATACCACTGCATCGCCAGCTCATGCCAGTCCGTGCAGTGGCGGCTTCAGCCCCGCTGCAGCACTGGCTGGACCTGGACATCCCCAGACCGCAGGTGGCAGCACCACGCCCTACACCTCTGTACACCGTGTCAACGGGACTGACTCCAACCCCAGTGTCATTGGCCACTGGCAGGCCGACATCGACAACGACCCCATCGATGATGAGTACCCAGATGCCAGCGGTTCCCACGAGCCCCAGCACAGCGCAGCGGCACCACGACATTGTGGCTGCCTCATCTGCCTCTTTGTGGCCACGTACGCCATCGTGATAGCAATGCCGTACAAGGACCAGATCGATGGGTACTTGCCGACACCGAGCCGAGACCCCAGCTACCGACAACGACGACGACGCAAAGCGACGGCACCAGGCCCATCTGTGCCCACACATCCCGACGCACAACGACATACAACGTCACGTCCGCATTGTGGGCCACTCTCAAATGGACCAGCGTCAAACTCAGAGATAGCGTCTCGGGCGGAGCCAGCGCAGTCGGGGTCGGCCTCGGGGGTGTCCTGAAATGGGCCAGCGGCAAGCTCGGGGCTATTGCCACGGGTGGAGTCGTGTGTGGTCTTCTACTCGTCAGTGCCAAACTTCTTGCTCAATGAGCTGTCGGACACGTAGGAGCCCGCATCTGTGCGCGGGCCCTGGACTCATCCACAGCCCAGTGGTGCCTCCGCTGTTGCCAACCGAGCAGGAGGCCGCGGGACGAGGCCACATACAAAATGCCGTGCACGCTCGCCGACGAACACGACGACCAGCATGTGCACGCACTCCGACATCCGCTGCTACAGGAGCACTACGCCGCAGCAGTTGCCGCCGCAGTCGCCGATGTCACTACTGCCACCACCGCCGCCATCGTCGAAGTCACTGCCGCCGTATCGCGAGCCTCGTCTGTCACACCAAGATCGACCAGCCCGTCTCCACGAGACGGCTCCAAGAGCGGCGCGGCATTCGGTAACCTACCGACTAACGAGGATGCCACAGCACACGGCAGCGACACCGAGGCAAGGGAAACACGTGAGTGCACCCACGATAGCCCGTGGTCCATCTTCCGACATGTTGATGCTCGTGGTTCCTCTCCCGACGCGGACACCCAACCACCACGACGGCGAGCGCGCTATGCATCACCCGCCAGGCCCCAGGCGCCTTCAGGCCCTGGTATGCCTTACACAGCCCTCAAGCCACCGACACGCAACTTACGCAACACTATCCAGCGCGACTCAGCGGTCCCCGTGCCGCCGAAGAGCATACTTAACGCCCTGTATCAAAACGGCTTTGCGCTTGGTAACAGTGGCGTGTCTACAGAGGACATCAAAGACGCTCTGCGACTCCACGACCATCCTCGATTTACCCATGATCCAACACTCCAAGTGCTGGGGCCGTGGACGGACATCATGCAGAGGCCCCCGAACCGCCTCACTTGGGTGCTGGAAGACTCGGGCGGGAACTCAGGCGAGACAATCTTCCCATACCTCACGTGGGACCTCCGCCAACCCACCACCGACGCGCCCACTGTCTTCTGGCATGGGACCCGCGGCGACCTTGCGGCCCGTCTTGCTGCCAGCGGAGGGCACTTCTTGCCAGGTCCCCGCCGTGAAGCGAAGGGCCGAACTGGCTCCAACGTTGGCCGCACGTACGTGAGCGTGCACCCTTCGCTGGCCGCGTGGTACGCGATACCGCCCCACCCGCCCTTCAGTCTCGAAGACGACACCCTCGCGTGGGGACCCATCGCACTCTGGATGTGCGAAGCCACCCAACCACCGCGCGGGGAAAACAGGCACAACTACGTGAAAGGGGAGGCCCACGGAGCGCGCCTCATTTACCCTCGGGTCCTGAGCCTCCTCATCCGCATGGACTGGTGTGCCCCCACAGAAGCTGCTTCCAGGTGCCGTGCCCTACCGCACGCCTATGGCATGGGCGACTGCGCGCACGCCCTTCACATCGCTGGCTACGATCATCCAGATCTCCGTGAGGCGGCTGAAGCTCACGACCAGGAAGCTAGCACCAGGCGCAGACCAGCCTTCGCGGCAGCGTGGCCACCGCCGCAGGCACTATACTCGCCAGAGGCAGCGCGAGTATGGGCCAAACAGCACTACGACACTGAAGCAGCCACCAGGGACGACCCTAACCAGCCCCGCCCACGCGTCTCGCTTCACATGCTTCAGCTGGACCCGAAACCACTCATCGACCTGGTGTACACTGGCTTGCAAGCTGTCCCCGTGCGGGGGCATCCTGACGCACGCGGGTCGCGCCCCAGCGGCTCCAGCCCTGGGGCCGCGTCTGGCCCACCGCGCACTTACAAGTCAGGCACAGCCCTGGCGCACAGTCCAGACCGCTCATCGACGTCATCAGGAGCCGACGAACGCCGTACGCCTTCCCTCATCAGCGCGGCCGCCGCCCTCGCCCGAGGCCGTGCCCGCCCACGGCGATCTGCCTCTCGCTCGTCACGACAGGGTGGCGGAAATTCCACCTCAGACAACAGTGGCATCGAGACGTGGGAGCACATTGAGACGGAAGAGGAGCCGACTGCCTACCACGTCCTCGCCTACCACGTCCGTGATGTGCGGACCCGTGTCAATGCCCCTGGCATCGAGGTCTGGCTTGACCCTGTGATCACCACGACGGTGCCTACTTACCGTGGGGGACGACAGTCATGGGCCACCGCGTTATTGACCCTGCGGTGGCGGGGCGGGACGGCTGGGTCATCCTCCACCACGACCACGGCGACACCACTACTACGCTCTGGGCACCGACCCAAGTCCACGTCAAAGCGGACGACACCTGGCGCACCGTCATGGTACCAGCGGACATGGGGCCCCAGTGGATCAAGTGCCACGCCGAGGACGCTCGCCTCCCGCCGAGGTTGTCCGCACTACAGGCCAATCCTGGTTTGCTGACGTCTGGCCCTTGTGGGATCGCCCGCGACCCCACCCAGACGACCCAGGCACAAACGAGCATGCGCTCCCGCCTCTACCAGGACGCTGGTCTTGCCTACAGTGTCGATTCCAATGCTGTCAGTACTGTGCGGCTCGCCGCAGCACGCAGCTCGGCACCGCGGGCCAACCAACGTGCCCAGACTGCGCCCGCAGCGGACTGCGTACACTTATGGACTGGTCCACGGACTACTCTTGCAACAGTTGGACGTGTGCATACAGCACCAACAACAGGGACTCCGACACATGCTGCCTGTCCAGCAGGTGCCCCCATCCCCCCAGTCCACACAGCCTGCTCGACGTCCGTGCCACAGGGATGCCGCCGCACATCCTTGCCCGCCAATTCGGCAACGCGCCAGCCCTCCACGACCTTAAGGAACCCACCCGAGCGCCTTCAGGCCCCGGGGGGGAACCTCCACAACCAGGGCAAGCAGGTTACCAGGGTCAATGGTACTTCCCACCGAAGCCGCGGCGCGTCCCCAGGCAGGGACTGCCTGACGGCACAAGGCGGCCACCTGGGTTCACAGGAACGGGGATGCCAGAAGAACCTTTCCCCGACCAACCTCTTTGGAGGGAAGGCTACGTGCTCTTCGGCCCCCACCAGGCCCTCAAGGAGGAATTCACCTTCAACAAGACGGTACGCCGACCCTACTCCCTAGCCATCACCAACATGTACAGGGACCGTGTCACGGTCAGGACCGTCTGCGAGTCGATCGCCGAGCGCATCCACACTACCCGCACCCGCTGGCGAGACGTGGTACTGTTCTGGGACGCCGAGGGTGGTCCTGGGCCTCAAGCCCTCGACTACGACATGCGACTCTGCGACGCCATGGTGAGCCGTGCCACGACCGAAGCCGAGCTAAACCACGACCGCAGCAACCGTGGTAGTTTCTGCCTATATGGACCAGCGCACCAGCGAGCTGTCAACATCACGGCGATCTCCGAGCCGCAGAACATCGACTACATGGAGCATGTGCGGCGATACTCACCCGTAGGTGGGACCTACCCTGACCACGCCTTCGAGCACGTCTATCGGGGCTGGCAGCGGCCCGACGTGCCCACCATCCTCCCCGACACCCGCCCCCTCTCGAGAGCCGACTGGCAGAGACATCAACAGCACCAGCAGCGCATTCAGCAGCGCGACCAACGCGACGCAGGACAGCCGGGCACGCCACGCTACCGCTCTCCCGCGCGAGTCCCGACAGGCGGCAACACGGCCTACGGCGAGGTTGCCGCCCCCCCCCTTTTTATTATTATTTTTATTTTTATTTTTTTTTATTTTTCTTACTTTACTCTTTTTTTTTTTTTGTATTTTTTATTCTATTTTTTTATTATTTTTTTAATTTTTTTTTTATTTTTTATTATTTTTTTTCTTTTTTTTTTTTTACTTTTTTTATGTTTTTTTTTTTTTTTTTTTTTTACTTTTTACTACCGTGGCCCCATAGGTGCCAGGCCCGCGGCTGCTGGAGCAGCCGCCTTCAGCTACGGCCACGCCCCCCACGCCAGGGTACACCCAGCGGTCATCGGCTACCCGCGTGCACCCGTGCAGGCCCTCCCAAGGGCCACCTCGCCCGTGCCAGGGTCCACGCGCGCCTGGGGCCATTACTCAGGCCGACATGATGGCACCTCCAGCAACCAGCCCGCAGAGATAACCCCTGCGGCTTCAGCCCAGGGGGCTGCAACAAACCGTGGCAGGACTGGGCGCCCCGAAGGATGGCGTGATGCGAACGTGCGTGCTTGGCAACCGCGCCAGCACACGCCCCCGCCCAACGTGGCTGCAGCGCTGCGCCCTGCCCAGGCAAAACCTGCCCCACCTGAGCGGGAGAGGCAGCCGCTTGCCCCGCTCGTCCTCTCGTACATCCAGGCGCATCACAGCGCCTCCCCGCGGCACAGCGAGGGAAGCGCCCACCACGTCAGCCCCCGCCCCGACGCTGTCGACCCTGACCAGGCCACAGCCACGGCGGAGGGCGGCACAAGCGCCTCTCGCCAGCCCAGCCCATCACCCAGCGCGGCGCCGATCCGATCCCCGAGCAGGGCGGATTCCGAGCGCGCAAATGCCCAGGCGACCTCGCCACGCGACCGCCACACGGGCGGGCGCGTCCCGCGCAGCAGGTCCTGCAGCCGCCACAGCTCACGCAAGGCCCCAGGGAGCTCTACGAGCTCGCCGCCTCGCGAGACTCAGGCTGATGGCCGAGCCCCCGAAGTGGTGCCACGCTTCGGTGCCAGCGTCATCGAACCTGGCCAGGTCGACCTCGAGCCGACGCCGTCCACGGACCACGAGCCGCCGCTGCCCACCCGCGCGATCGCCCCCATCGACGAGGCGCCAACCTTCGACCCGTTCAAGAACAAGTATCGTGTCAAGAACCTTGCGGCGGGTTTCGGCGGTGGCTCACCGCTCTCACCTCAGAGTCGGGGCGGAGCCCCCGCCACCTCAGCCGCTGCCGCGGCAGCGGCGGCCCCGCGGGGAATCAGCCCCGTCCGCAACGTGGGCCTCACGGCAGCGGGCATGGACGAGGCCCAGCGCCAGGCCTCCGACCGTGCTGCTCGAGCTGTTCCACCAGATGCTGATCATCAAGATACTGACGGGGCGGGCGCGCCACCGCAGGACGGACCAGCGGTGTCGCGTGCGCAGTATATGCGCGTGCGTTGTGCCGCTGCCGCGCCTAGCCGCCGCCGCTGGTTCGCTTTTGCTTTTGTGGTCGGCAGGACGGATCGAGGAGTCGCCTCCCTCTCCCTCTGCTGCCGTCTCACCTCTCCTCCCCTCGTCCCCTATGGTACAGGAGTGAGGAGGATTTTTCGAGACAGTTTTACTGACGTTTATGAACCCCCCCTTGCGCAGTGCCGACCGTGTCCCGCCTATACTTCTGGCCTGACGGCGGCTTCAGCCCCGGTCAAGCTAATCCATAGGAACGCCATGAGCTCCTACTGTGGCCAAGCCTTCTACCTGGGCGAGGGTCAGGCTGACCTACACCGTGCGGGGCGTGCAAACCCCAGCTCCACCGATGTAGACGGGCCAGGTCGCTCCATACACCTCGTCAGCCTAAACATCACCAGTCTCTCAGCGAACTGGCCAACCATCACCGCTCTTGGTGTCGACCACAACGCCGCAGTCATAGCACTGCAGGAGACCCGACATGCCAAGCCGACCAGACAAGCCATCGCTACCAGCGCCGCCAAACCACACCACGGGGGATACCACGCCAGTCTTGGACCTGACCTGGATCTGGCGCGAGCCCAGCGCAGAGCTGCCCACGGCGGCACAGACCACACCGTCGTGGGCAACACTGGCGCCTCGGGAGGGGTCGCCATCCTCTCTAAGGATGCCATTGTCGACTCCACTGTCGACGACACTGCGCCCTGTATCGTCGCCCTCAAGGCCAAGATAAGATGGCACGAGGCCTTTCTCCCGCTCTGCACTCAGCACCGCCGCAGGCGGCGACGAAACAACCACGGGCCCGCGGGGATCTACATAGCGAGCCTCTACGGGATTGCTGGAGGAGACAGCACAGATCTTTTTCGGCTCGCTGACTGCGCCGCCGCTAGGGTCGGCTCAGCCCCCTATTTCCTCTGCATGGACGCCAATACGAACATCGATGACAATCCACACCTTCTGCACATGTTGCAGCACGGATGGTTCAACGTCGCTGAGGGCACACCAGACCACACCATGCACACATACGGCAATATCCCTGACTGGGACCGCTTCACCAAGTGCCCCCGCACTTCGCGCATCGATTATATCATTGCCAACCAAGCGGCGCGATCCCTTGTCACCGACTTCTGCTACCTTCGCGACTTGCCAGCGAAGTCTCATGTTGGCCTGCAGGTCACGCTAGACCTCAGTCGCCTCGACATACGGCCCGACGTCTTCTTGCCCCCACGCCCTACCCTCCCGACGATGGAGCTCATGAGGGTCACGAGCTGCAGGCACTAGGGACCCTCATCGCTGGGCGATATCAGGACCGCATGGAACAGGCCGACACACGCGACGACGTGGAGCGCATGTTCGCCCTGGCTAACGAGGCCAGTCATGAGTGCCATCTCACCCGTCTGCGCGACCTGCCACCTCCACTGCCCGACCACCCAAAAAAGAAGCCCCCCACCATGCACGGGCTCACGCCCACGTTCGAAGAGCGACCAGTTGTCCCCCGCGCCTTCCCCACCTACGGAGCTTCCACGATACACATGAACCGACTGCGCAAGCTCCATCGGCAACTCTGTGAGCTTCGCTTCATCGGACAGCACCATCATTTAGATTGCCGTGCCATCCCGCCGTACCTTGCGCAGCGCATCGACTGCTCGTGGACCGCGGCCCGCCTCCTATGTCACAAGCTGCGCCCCACGGTTCTCCTTGACTTCCCCGAGGCCTGGACCCCCGACGAGCCAGAACCTCACGGAGAGCACCTTGACGTTTTGATCCAACACCTCGACTTAGAGCTGGCGCGACGTGCGAACCGTGCCAAAGCTGAACGCATCAAGATATGGGCTGAGGGCGTCCTCGAGCCAAGCGGGCGAAAGGCGGCCATATACGCACGGGCTGCTGACAGCTCGCCCACGGCGTATCTCCGCACGCCTACCACACCTGACGATACGCAACTCCACTGCGACACCACCGCCTTTAAACCTGACGGGGGGAGGGGGAGGTGGAGTGGGGTGGGGGTGGGGGGGGGGGGGGGGTCGTGCGCGACAGGGGCGGGGGGGGGGGGGGGGGGGGGGGGGGGAGGGGGGGCGGGGGCTGGGGGACACCAAAGCGTGCGGGCTTCATAGCCCCGGGGGGGGGGGGGGGGGCGAAGCGTAAGAGTCACCCACACGGACAACGACGCAAACCACACTCGGTGGAATGCCACCACCATGCGCATGTCAACGAAAAAAAATGTTCTCAATGGGCCTTCGACGTGGTTGATTTAGGGGGGGGGGGAAACGATATTCTTACGGTGTATGGATCATGGGACACCGGGAGCCTGCATACTTGTACCGTGCCCGTGCTGACATGACGCCGAAGCCATGCCGACGTGGGCTGACTTCTACGACGAGTACCGACAAGAGCTGCCTACGCCATCACCAGCTACCCCTTTCCACCTCACCGACGACCAACTCATCCACTTTATTCGCACCCGTTCACCGCGCCGTGCGGGGGGACCTGGACGGCTGGACTACTAAGGAGGCTAAGGAGTTACCCGACGACATCCTTCGCCTCTTCGCCAGCGTCTTACGCGCTATGCAACGCACTGGCACCATCCCAGAACCCCTCCTTCATGTGCCAAACCCGTGCCTCCGAAAAGGCCGAGGCGAACTCCCAACGGACCAACGACTTCTCTCGGTGCTTTCCGTTTGGATGTATGCGTGGAAGCGCCAGCTTACCGCAGCCTCACGGACTGGCGGAAAGGATGGACCCACGCCACGAGTTTTGGCGCTGTCCCCAAAGCTACCATTGGGGACGTCAGCACCTCTCTTGCCCTGCGCATCGAACACGCCAGGGCCTTACTCCTTCCCTTAGCTGGAGCGGCCCTGGACCGACAGAAGTGTTTCGACTACCTCATCACGGACATCTGCCTTAACCTTGCGCTTCACGCGGGGCGTCCCCAAGACATCGTTACTGTCCGCAGGAACTTCTACAGTCGTCACAAACGCTACATCCGCATGAACGGTGCGTACTCTAAGGAACTGGCCAGGACAAACGGTCACCTCCAGGGAAGCTCTTGGTCCCTGGACGACATTAAGCTGCTCATGTGCGTGTGGACCAAGAGACAGCACCGATACGTTCCGCGATCACTCAGCACTACCTTTGTTGACGACAGCAACTCCACTACTCACACCGCGCCTGAGTTGCAGAAATCTCTAGATGAAACCGCCAAGTTTGATCGATTTTCAGGTCAACGCATTCACCCTGGCAAAGTGGCGGGGTGGGCGCTCACCGACGAGCTTCACGCCGCCGTTACCCTGCTCACTCTGGCGGAACGGCCCTTACGCGTGGTCGACTCCTTCAAGCTCGTCGGGAGTTACATCAACGCCGAGGCAGCGCCGGCTCCAGCCGCGCTTAACCTCACGGCCACCGCTGACGCCCGTTTTCGCAGGGCGACTAGTCGCCTGCCGCGCATTGGCAAGCTCCCATCACCGATGCTTATTAAGGCGCGGCACGCCCGTTCCCTTGCTGCCAGCGTCTGCACCACGGGCACCGACATTCAAGCCCCATCAGGCCCCGTCAAAACTGCCTACAACCATGCCCTTAAGGCGGCTATCCGCCCCAAGGGAAACAAGTGGGTCGAGTTTTGGACTCTCATAGCCGTGTGCGTCCCAGGACACGCCCTGGAGATTGACGCTATCACGCAGCGTGAAGTTTTCCTGTGTCTGCGGCGACAGGTTAATCGCGACGCTACACTCTGCGGTCTCGTCAGGGATCTCCAACACCACGTTCAGACCCTGTTTGGGGGAGGACCTGTCGGACGACTTGTCCAGACGCTCCAGCAGCTCCGTTGGACCTGGCCCACATTTGGCATCATGTACGACGACTGGGGCTGTCAGATCAGTTGGCTGAACTTACCCCAAAACGCCTTCCTTCACATGCTGCGAGCCTCACAACGCAGAGCCTTTCTGAAAAAAATCAAGCCACGGCGTCATGACCTTGGACACCTGGCCTCTGTCAGACAGGGCCTCGACCTCTTCGCCAGCACGTGGCTCGCCCGAACGAAAGGAGCAGCCAAATGCAACGCATGGCAGCTGGCGCTCCTCCTAAACTACCTGTCGGGCGGGGACCACACCCAACAGCGACGATCCCGATCAAACACGTCTGCTGACCCCAGCCCAATCTGCCGATACTGCGACGAGGAAGAGGAAACTCAGGAGCACACTGTCCGCGACTGCAAGTGCTGGGCCCGAGAAAGAGTCCCTCTCACCACCCTCATCAGTGACGAGCAGTGGGCCAGTCTTCCGCCGCACACAAGACACTGCGGGCTCTTCGATGAAGACCCAGCCCTCCTCGACCTGCAGGCCGACCTCGCGAGGGACCCGCTACCTCAGCCCATGCCGCGGCCCCCCCCCTGAGGGAGATCCTGCGGCTTCAGCCCAGGACTCCTATACCACCTACCTTGACCACGACACTGGTTGGACATGGGTCTACGCTGCCACGGACGGTGCATGCACCAACCAAGCCATCCCATTGCTAGCACGAGCGGGCTACGGCGTCTACTACGCCATCGACCACCGCATGAACTACAGTGCACGCGTTCACGGCATTACGCAGAACGCACAGCTTGCGGAGACCCTCGCCATTGTCCACCTCACGGCATGTGCTGAACGGCCCGTACACGTTTTCGTGGACAATCAGGCGGTGGTCGATGGGTTCCAAAGTATCATCGACGGACACTCACCACCGCAGGGCACGCACGTGGAGCTCTGGGAAAAGATCCACCGATGCGTCATGGCCAAGCCCAACATGTTCCGCGTCGAGAAAATCGCAAGCCACCTGGGCGACATGGGCATCGACCTCGGGCTCATCGGGCCCATCGCGGAGGGGTTCAATCGTCAGGCTGACGCCCTCGCCACAACGGCGGCACGTACTCATAACCTTCCAGACGACATTGTCGAAGCTGCCAAAACACGACATCGCCAAGCGACCGTGCTTCATGGAGTCGCTGTCGCCATCTACGAGCGTAGACACCGTACACTCCCCCCCCCACACCGCAGGGCTGGGTTCACAGCTGCGGAACTCAACAAAATGGAACCAAATCCCCTGCTGTCTGACCAGGCACCACCCGCGGCTGGACCAGACATCCCACAGAACCCGGACGAGCTCTGGGCCGAGGCCCAACGGGCGATATTCGATGAACAGGAGGACGACCCTTTCGGCTTTGGTGGGGGCCTGGACTTCCTGGGCGACGGGCCAGCCAGCGCCAACCCTGCCCCGTCGGGCACCCGCACGGCGCCCTCGACTCCGCCATTGAGAGCGGCAGCGCAGCCACATGACAACGCCGCTCATTTTCAAGACGCTGACGAACAGGAGGATGACCTGTTCAGCTTCGGTGGGGGATCGGACGCTTTGGACGACGGACCAGCCAGCGAAAACCCTGCCCCGTCGGGCAACCTCTCGATCCCTACTGCGCCTCCGTCCCCGAGAGCGACATCGCCCACATACGATGATATCGGCCACCGCCAAGACGCCGACCACGACCTGGGTGACCCCCGCGGACTGAGTGGCATAGAAGACGCACCGCCGATACCCCACGCTGCCGACCATGCCGCCCTACCGAGACGCCAACCTTCTACGCGACCGACCTCAGAGCCCTTGCACGGCATCATGATTGGTCCCACCGCGCAAACCACTCCGCCCCCCCACCGGCGGCAGCCCGCGGGGGCGGCTTCAGCCCCCCCGCAGGGCACTAAACCAGACAGGCCCTCGGGCCCCGTCCACGCTTCCATCGTTGCTGAGCGAGAGGAAGCGGCTCTCCCGACCTCTCGGGGCGTGGCCCTAGCGGCTCCAGCCCTGGGGTCGCGTGTGCCCCTCCAGTCACCCTTCAAGGATGACGGACGACAGCGTGCAGGGTGCCGCACTACGCTAGTCCACCATTTGGACAGGCGTACCGAGGACCTCGCCTCTGTCTCGAGGCTCTCGGCTGCTGGCACTGAGCAGCCACCCCTCACCGACCGCGAAACCGAGCTGTCACAGGCTATGGCTGCTCTCCAGCAAAGGTGCTTAGCTCTCGCCGCGGACCTCGCCGCCGCCCAAGCTCGTCAAGGCCCTCTACTCCAGCGCCTCCACAGCGCTGGGCGAGCCTTTGCCGAGCTGATCACGGCCTCGCCCGATGGTGCCGTGCCGTCACTCACCATCCAAGCTATGCTGTCATCGTTCCGCGGCGCTCCACCTGGTGCCCCGCGCTAATCTCCCCCTTTCTGCCTGCCCGTGAGTACGCGTGGCTCCGCGTCCACGGTGTCAGGGCGCGGGGGCGGGGGGTGCCCCGTCACTGCGCGCCGCTTTGCGGCCAAGCGCCCAACTGGCGGTCTGCCAAGCCGCCTAGCCACGTGTCAGCACGTCGCCTTTCTTGTTGGGGCCTATTTCCTCACGCGGTCTGACAGTTGAGATCATCATCGTCTGTCCGCCGTCTGTAGCGTCTGTCGCACTGCGCCGGGGGAGGGGGTTTTTGTTGCCCGCCCTCGTATCTAAAGGCTGCACCGCCGCAAATAGTGTATGCGAGTTGTCGCACCGCAGTGCGCCTCGCGGACGGACCCTGGTCCGCCTACTTGTCCGATCTCTCTCGCTCTCTGTCGCTCTCTCTCGCTCTCTCTCTCTCTCTCGCTCTCACTCGCTCTCTCTCGCTCTCTCTCGCTCTCCCTCGCTCTCTCCCGCTCTCTCTCTCTCTCTCTCTCTCTGCTCTCTCTCTCTCTCTCTCTCTCTCTCGTCTCTCGCTCTCTCTCTCTCTCTCTCTCTCTCTCTCTCTCTCTCTCTCTCCCTATCTCTCTATCTCTCTCTTCTCTTCTCTTCGCTTCTCTTCTCTCTCTCTCTCTCTCTCTCTCTTCTCTCTCGCGAGCTCGCTCTGCTCTCTCTACTCTCATCGCTCTGCTCTCTCTCTCTGCTCTCTCAATCCTCTCCCGCTCTTCTCGCTTCCCCTCTCTCTCTCTCTCTCATCATCTCTCTTCGCTCCATCTCTCCTCTCGCCTCGATTAGCTCTCTCTCCTCGCGTCATCTCTCTCTCTCTCTCTCTTCTCATCTCCCCGTCACGGGCTCGTAGATCACAGGGTGGCTCCCCCTTTGGGCTCCCAAATGATGCCCCTGGCAGCGTTTTGTGACCATGAGGCTCTCAAGAGATACATGTTGGGGAGGCCAAACGGCAATTCTAGCTGAGGCGTCCCACCAAAATCGGCGCGAACGGGCTCGTGAGATCAGCCAGGTTGGCTCCCCCTTGGGGCTCCCAAATGATGCCCCTGGCAGCGTTTTGTGCGACCCATGACTCGCAAGAGATACATGTTGGGGCCCAACGCCAAATTCTAGCTGCAAACGCCCCACCAAATCGCGCATTGGGGCTCTGAGATCAGCCAGGGTGGCTTCCCCCCGTGGGCTCCCAAATGATGCCCCTGGCAGCGTTTTGTGACCAGAGGCTCTCAAGAGATACATGTTGGGGGCGCCAAAACGGCAATTCTATCTGAATTTCTCCACCAAAATCGGCCGAACGGCTCGTGGATCAGCCAGGGTGGGCTCCCCCTTGGGGGCTCCCCAAATGAATGCCCTGGCCAGCGTTTTGCGACCATGAGCTCGCAAGAGATACATGTTGGGGGGGGCGCCAAACGGCAACTCTAGCTGAGGACGACCAACAAAAATCGGCGCGAAACGGGCTCGTGAGATCAGCCAGGTGGCCCTTCACCCTTGGGCTCCCAAGTGATGCCCCTGGCAGCGTTTTGTGACCATGAGGCTCTCAAGAGATACATGTTGGGGAAGCCAAACGGCAATTCTAGCTGAGACGTCCCACAAAAATCGGCGCGAACGGGCTCGTGAGATCAGGCAGGGTGGCTCCCCCTTGGGGCTCCCAAATGATGCCCCTGGCAGCGTTTTTGTGATCATGAGAGAAGTGTGAGTGTGAGAGCCCCCCCCCCCTTTTTAACTTACTTATCTTATCTTGAATCTCGTATTACATACTTGGCTAGCTTATCTTACCTTGTAAAGTATCATATATTGTCTTGTCTTATCTGGTGATTATTCTTATCTTGTAGTATCTTATCTTGTCTTGTCTTATCTGGTGATTATCATTGGGAGGAGGGAGGCGCGAGCGGGAGGAAGGAGGAAGGAGGAGCAGTGGGAGGCGTCAGAGTAATAACAAGAACCCCAATCCTTAGGATATGGGGAATACTAGAGCTCTAACGAATTGAGGAATTTCGAGAACAAAATTTTCAACCGACCAAAAGTCACCAAAAAGGTCCGTCGAGATTTTTCTTGCCAACTGGGAACCGGCGGTAAACCGTCAACCAGGTTACCGCCGGGCACCTCGTAGAGCTCTTTCTCACACGGCGCTTCTCGGTGGACATGAAGAAAGCGTCTAGAGCAAGACCTCAACAACTCGAAAAATCACGTTTCTATATTTTTATTTAACGTCGGTTCCCCCAAGTGTTTTGATAGCAATACTGCAGCTACAGACCTGAGAATTTCAATGGCAGACGCGGCGTAACCCACAACAGGTGCGAAAAATCTGTTTTCTAAAGGAAACAAAAATGGTCAAATGTCATTCAAATCTTAGCAAAACCGACTCAAAGTTATCATTGTCTTTTCTGGCCGGGTCGATCAACTAGCTCCACCCCGCGCCGGAATTCCTCTAGCTCATCGACTGGCGCCGGCGGTGAACCGTCAACCTGGTCACCGCCGGGAACCTCGTAGAGCTCCTTGCACCCGTAAGAATCCTCAGGATCGAAGCGGAGAGCTTCTGGGAGCTTTTCTAGAAAAACGTCAAATTGAGATTTTCGGAGTGAAGATGAAGTCGGTTCCGGGAAGTCAACTAATATTAAAACTGGCTCTCGAGAGCTGAGCTTCTCAGGGAACAAAGTTTATATGCCAATGCTCGGCGTAAAAATCTGCTTTCTCAAAATGAATTGTCAAATATCTTTCAAGTCTGAGCAAAACCGACCCAAAGTCACCACTTTCTCCGTTCTGGTCGGGTCGACCAACTAGCTCCACCCCGCGCCGGAATTCCTCTAGCTCATCGATAACGAAGAGCTCTACGAGGTATGCCGAAGAGCTCTACGAGGTACTAGCTCTCCAGCGCCCCGGAATTACTCTTAAGCTTACAGCAATAACTTGCAAAGGGAAAACTGGGAACCGGCGGCAAACCGTCAACCTGGTTTTTTTGAGTTTGAGTCAGGGCGCGGACAGCTGTGACAGCTGAGCCCTAGGACTCCCAAACGGAGCACAGGGTAGCTAGAGAAGGCACCTCTTATCATCACACTGCCGAGCCACTGAGGCATAGGCATCGGAATAGGATGCAGGAACAAGGAAAATGATGCAGCACGACATGTGAAATTGCAAAGGTGTAGGAACAGGTTAGAGAAGAAAGAGGCTACCCAAAACGTGTTCCACGGCCACACAGAGCCGTCAATGGAGGCACATCCCTCCACAGAGCGCCCTCCGTCGAAGAATCCACGGAGGCCGTCTAGTTTTTGTTGTACTCGCATATGCAATAGGAGAGGTATGAACATAGCATCGTGCAATACGGTGCACGAGCATCTTATGTCAATAAGAGAGCTGCTCGCCAATGTCCGAAGCACCACCCTGCAATACGGTGCATCCTTATCTTGTCCAACCGACACAGCCCACAGGTTCTCTGGATGTCCGCGTCCTCCCCCCCATCACGGTGCAAAGCCTCACACAAACGGTGCAGAGCAGCCTTCTTCAAATAGAAATTTGCCCTCACTCGCTGGGTGGCCATTTTATCCCATGCGTGGAAGGCCGCATCCGAATCAGCGTCCTCATCGCACTCTGATTGATTGTCATGCAACTCATCCACCTCCGCCTCCTTGTCGCCTTCGGGCAACAAGGGCACACTTGGGGCGGGTATAGCGGAAGAAACTGAATCGTGAAAAGAGGACGGAGGTTGGGGGGGATCGCAAGTAGATGGATGGGCCGACTTTGACATAGAAGAGCCAGTTAGAACTGCCTGAGCCTTCGCCCTTGCCCGCCTCCTGTTTCTGCGGTGCCTCTGGCCTTTCCCACGGCCAGCATCCTCCTCAGGACTCGGCGCCTCCTCGGGACTCTCAATTCCCATTCGAAGTTTGTATGCCTTGAGCGCCTCGATCCGAGCATAGAACTCCTCTTTCGGGAGCCGTTCGAATTCCCGCCTAAGAGCAACTGCGTCGTCATTGGCACGGGCCCAGTCCCTGGCAGCTTGACACTCAGATCGATTGCTCTGAAACTCATCTGAACAAAGCCGGGAAGAAGAAGCACAGTTATCTTTACGCTGGTCGACTTCGCACTCTCCGTGGGTTTTCGAGGATGCCAACGGCAGCGCCTTTGGGCCTCCACCTTCCCTTTGCACTCGAGTAATCCAGAGGAGCTGAGTCCAGAGAATAATCCAAAGGAGCTGAGTGCAGAGAATAATCCAAAGGAACTGAGTGCAGTACAGCATTATTTGATTGAGAAGCAAGCGACGCTTCTTCAGCAGCAAGGTTGGGTCCTACATCCTGGGATCCTGAAGCGGCCGTATGGATCTCTGCACAATACGGATTCGCAGCAACTTTGGCAACCTCCGTATCCTCGTAGAGCTCGTTTCTTGCACAGCAATAATCGGAAAACTTGAAGAAAGCTTCTGGAGCGAGAAACGAAAAACTCGAAAAATGACGTTTTCCTGTTATTATCCAACGTCGGTTCCTCCAGTGTTTTCATAATAATACTGCACCTACTGACCTAAGAATTTCACTGGCGGACGCGGCATAACCCACTACAGGTGCGAAAATTCCGGTTTCTCAATATGAATTGTCGAATATCTTTCAAATTACTGGGAGCCGGCGGTAAACCGTCAACCAGGTGACCGCCGGGGGCCTCGTAGAGCTCTTGTCTGCACGACGCTGCTTGGAACACGTGGGGGAAGTTTTCTTACGCGTGAGCTGAAAAGCTTTAAAAAATATGTTTTTTAGCTTTCACCGAAGGTCGGTTGATTCAAATGGGGAACCGACAGCACCTCTCAGATCACTCGTATAATACGAATAGTTTCGCGGATCTAGCTCGAGTAGCAGACCGAGTTCAGACCTCTCGAGGGAACAGACAAACGCGCCTGATGATTTTGAATCGGTTTCTGTAAGTAGCAGCTCTGTACCTCTCCGAATTCTTGAGAAGTACAGAACACCGTCAACGCGTGTCAAGATGCTCGAAACGGCCGACGGTTCCCTCAAGTCTTTTTATGGTAATATTGCAACTAAGGACCTGAGAATTTCACTTGCAGACGCGGCACAACCCACTACAGCTGAGAAAAATACCGGTTCCTAAAACGAACTTTAAAATATTGTTCAAAGATTGCAAAAGCGACCCAAAGTTACCACATTCTCTCTGATGGTCGGGTCGGTCAACTAGCTCCACCCTGCGCCCGAAGCTCTTTTTTTGCTCAGCGCTTCTCAAAACACGTTTCTGAACAGAGGGCCAAAAGAAGAATACGAATAGGTTTCTCGTCATGGCTCGAGTAGCAGACCGTGTTCAGATCTCTAGATGAAATAAAGGAGCGCGCCTGGTGATTCTGAATCGGTTTAGGACGATATCAGCTCTATAGCTGCCCTGAATCTCGAGTTACATACATGAAACCGTCAATGCGTGTCGAGATGACTCAAAACCGCCGACAGTTCCCTGAAGTCTTTTGATAGTAACAAAGCAGCTATGGACCTGAGAATTTCACTGGCAGAAGCGGCATAACCCACTGCACGTGAGAAAAATACCGGTTCTCAAAACGAATTGCAAAACTTTGCATTAAGTGAAAAAAACCGACCCCAGGTTACCACATCCTCTCTTTTGGTCGAGCGGCCAACTAGCTCGACCGTGCGCCGGAATCCCTCTTAGCTCATTGTGCCGAAGAGCTCTACGAGGTACTGGGAACCGGCGGTAAACCGTCAACCAGGTTACTGCCGGGACCCTCGTAGAGCTCTTTCCTCACACGGCGCTCCTCGGTCGACATGAAGAAAGCGTATGGAGCAAGACCTGAAAAACTCGAAAAATCATGTTTTTCTGTTTTTATCGAACGTCGGTTCCTCCAAGTGTTTCAATAGTAATACTCCACCAACAGGCCTGAAAATTTTTACTGGCAGACGCGCCATAACCCGCTGCAGGTGCGAAAAATCTGCTTCCTCAAAATGAATTGTCAAATATCTATAGAATCTTAGCAAAACCGACCCAAAGTCACCACATTGTCCGTTCTGGTCGGGTCGGCCAACTAGCTCCACCCCGCGCCGGAATTCCTCTAGCTCATCGATAACGAAGAGCTCTACGAGGTATTAACAAAACCGACCCAACTGGGAACCGGCGGTAAACCGTCAACCAGGCTACTGCTGGGCACCTCGTAGAGCTCTTTCCTTGCACAGCGCTCCTCGGAACACATGAAGCCAGAAAACTCGAGAAATCACGATTATTCAGTTTTCATCAAATCAGTTCCTCCAAGTGTGATTGTCATACTGCAACTACGGATCTTAGAATTGACAGACGCGGCATAACCCACTCTCCTCCCTCTCTCGCTGCCTGCTCACCGGAATAACTTATCAAAAGCATTTTTTAATGTTGATGCAAAGTCGGTTCCTCCAATTGTTTTGATTGTAATACTGCACCTAGAGCCATAAAATTTTAATCAGCAAGTGCGCCATAGCAAACTACAGGAAATGAAAATCTCACTTCTGAAAACGAACTTCAAAATTTTACACACACAAAAAAAAAAACGACCCCAGGTTACCACATTCTCTCTTTTAATCGGGCTGGCCAACTGGGCGCCGGCGGTAAACCGTCAACCTTTCTTACCGCCGGGGGACTCGTAGAGCTCCCTGACAATATATAATGTCGAAAAAAATGCAGAGAACGTATAGTTTTTCAGCCCAAGCGATTTGAAACCTCTCGATGCAACAGCCGAACGCCTCCGATGCTTCTGGATTGTTCTGCACGAGCTCTGTAGCTCTCCTACAGCCCGAGTTACGTGCGTAAACCGACAGCACATGTCAAGATGACTCGAACAATAGAATAGTTGGCAAACCTAGCTCGAGTATCAGACCGAGTTCAGACCTCTGAATGCGACAGGCGGACGCGTCTGATGTCTCCGAATCGATTCCTGTCATTACCAGCACTGCAGCCCCCTACAGCCTCAGTTAAGTGCAGAAAACCGACAGCACCTCTCAGGATGACTCGAACAATACGAATAGTTTTGCGGACCTGATTCGGGCAGCAGACCGAGTTCCGAGCTCTGGATTCGACAGGCGGACGCCCCTGATGTCTCCAAATCGATTCCTGTGACTACCAGCACTGTAGCCCCCATACAGCCCGAGTTCAGTACAGAAAACCGACAGCACCTCTCAAGATGACTCGAACAATACGATAGTTTCGCGACTCTAGATCGCAGCAGACGGAGTTCAGAGCTCTGGATTCAACAGACGAACGCGACTGATGATTCTGAATCGGTTTTTCTAAGTATTAGCTCTGTAGCTGTCATACAGCTCGAGTTAAGTACAGAAAACCGAGAGTGCCTGTCAAGATGACTCGAATAATACGAACAGGTATGCGGACCTAGCTCAGCTAGCAGACCGAGTTGAGACCTCTGGATGCAACAGATGAATGCGCCTGATCATTCTGAATCGATAAGGTGTGCTTATCAGCTCAGCAGATGTCCTCTATCTCGAGTTAAGTACAAAATACCGACAAAGCGTATCAAGATGACTCGAAACGGCCGATCCCGCCAGTGTGCTTTTTTGGCAGTTAAAGGTACCCGATCGAGCTGAGATCAAGATGGCGAGCGGAAACAAGATCGAATATCACGGGAAAAAATACTAGAGCTCAAACGAATTGAGGAATTTCGAGACGCAAATTTTCAACCGACCAAAAGTCACCAAAAGGTCCGTCGAGATTTTTCTTGCCAACTAGCTCTCCAGCGCGTCGGAATTACTGGCGCCGGCGGTGAACCGTCAACCTGGTCACCGCCGGGAACCTCGTAGAGCTCCTAGCACGCGTAAGAGTGCTCGGCATCAAAAGAGAGGGCTTCTGGAAGCATTTCTCGAAAAAGAGAAAACATGTGTTTTTTTTATTTCGACATAAAGTTGGTTTTGCCAAGTGTTTTGATAGTAAAAATGCATCTAGAGAGCTCATATCAAGACGCGGAGGCCCTCATAGTCGTCTGCAGGTGCGAAAAATCTGCTTTCTCAGAATGAATGGTCAAATATCTTTCAAATATTTGCAAAACCACCCAAAAGTTATCACTTTGTCCGTCGGGGCTGGGTCGGCCAACTGGCGCCGGCGGTGAACCGTCAACCTGGTCACCGCCGGGCCGGGAACCTCGTAGAGCTCCTCACACTGGTGACAGTGCTGAGAATCGAAGTGGGGTAAAAAAACAGATTTTTCGAAAATCTTTATTTTTGAATTTTTTCGATGTTGACATTCGCTCAGTTCCCGGAAGTCAACTCATAAGAAAATACATTGGGAGAACTGAGCTGCTGTCAGAGAGGCTCTAGCTCATCGATGACGAAGAGCTCTACGAGGTATAAAACCGTCAACGCGTGTCGAGATGTCTGAAACCCGTCGACGGTTCCCTCAAGTCTTTTGAAATAGTAATATTGCAGCTACGGACCGGAGAATTTGACTGGCAGACGCGGCATAACCTACTACACGTGAGAAAAATAACGGTTCTCAAAACGAATTTCAAATTTTTGCAAAAAGTGGAAGACCCCAGGTTGCCACATCCTCTCTTTTGGTCGGGCCGGCTAACTAGCTCTACCCTGCGCCCGTATTCCTCTTAGCTCTTTAATGAAGAGCTCTACGAGGTACTCTTAAGCTTTCAGCAATAACTGGCGCCGGCGGTGAACCGTCAACCTGGTCACTGCCGGGAACCTCGTAGAGCTCCTTGCACGCGTAATAGTGCTCAGCATCGAAAGAGAGGGCTTCTAGAAAACATGATTTTTCCAGGTCGACATAGAATTGGTTTCGCCAAGTTTTTGGATTGTAAAAGTGCACCTAGAGAGCCCATATTAAGACGCAGAGGCCCTCATAATCGTCCACAGGTGCGAAAAATCTGCTTTCTCAAAATGAATGGTCAAATATCTTTCAAATATTCACAAAACCACCCAAAAGTCAGCATTTTGTCCGCCCCAGCCGGGTGGGCCAACTAGCTCCACCCCGCGCCGGAATTCCTCTAGCTCATCGATGCCGAAGAGCTCTACGAGGTAAAACCGCCAACGCGTGTCAAGATGACTCGAAACGGCCGACGGTTCCCTCAAGTCTTTTGATAGTAATATTGCAGCTACGGATCTGAGAATTTAACTGGCAGACGCGGCATAACCCACTATACGTGAGAAAAATACCCAGTATCCAAATGAATTGTCAAATATCTTTCAAATCTCAGCAAAACCGACCCAAAGTTGTCACATTGTCTCTTAAGGTCGGGTCTGCCAACTGGGCGCCGGCGGTAAACCGTCAACCTTCCTTACCGCCGGGGGACTCGTAGAGCTTCCTGACAATATATAATGTGGAAAGAATGCAGAGAACGAATAGTTTTTCAGCCCAAGCGATTTCAGACCTCTCAATGCAACAGCCGAACGCCCCCGATGCTTCTGGATTGTCTTCTTTGCGAGCTCTGTGGCTCTCCTACAGCCCGAGTTACGTGCGTAAATCGACAGCACCTCTCAAGATGATTATAACAAAACGAATAGTTCGGCAACCCAGCTCGAGTATCAAACCGAGTTCAGACCTCTGAATGCGACAGGCGGACGCGTCTGATGTCTTCGAATCGACTCCTGTGATAACCAGCCCTGCAGCCCCCCTACAGCCCGAGTTAAGTGCAGAAAACCGACAGCACATCTCAGGATGACTCGAACAATACAATAGTTTCGCGGACCTAGTTCGGGCAGCAGACCGAGTTCCGTGCTCTGGATTCAACAGGCGGACGCGCCTGATGTCTTCGGATCGATTCCTGTGACTACAGCACTGTAACCCCCTAGCCCGAGTTGAGTGCAGAAAACCGAGAGCACTTCTTAAGATGACTCGACCAATACGAATAGTTATCTCCAGGTCGGGTCTGCCAACTAGCTCCACCCCGCGCCGGAATTCCTCTAGCTCATCGTTGCCGAAGAGCTCTTCGAGGTACTTGCTAAGGGAAGCTCTACGAGTTACTAGCTCCACCCTGCGCCCGACTTGGTTGCGTCCAAAACCCGGAGAGCAAGGAGGACACACACCCGAAAGCCTTCCTGGCGAGCCCTCGGAAGCCCCCCTGAAGCGCTTCCGGGGCTCCGGGGGGCTCCCCTGGGGGGCTTCTGAAGCGCTGCCAGGAACGCTTCCACGCGCGCCTGCACTCGCGCAGGCACGCGTAAACGCTTGCCGGAAACTCCCCCGGACACGCTGCCGGGTCTGGCGAGGCGCTGCGGGGATCGTGGAGCGGCCGAGATGGGCTGCTGGCGGGCACCACCACCGTCCGGCTTCTAATCTAAAAGTCTCTAGCTCTCAGAGAGCTCTCCGGGAAATTCCTCTTAGCTCTTCGGCATCGATGAGCTAAAGGAATTCCGGCGCGGGATGGAGCTAGTTGGTCGACCCGGCCAGAAAGGACAAAGTGTTAACTTTTGGGTGGCTTTGCGAATATTTGAAAGATATTTGACAATTTATTTCGAGAAAGCAGATTTTTCGCACCTGTAGTTGGTTAAGGCGCGTCTGCCAATAAAATTTTCAGGTCCATAGGTGCAGTATTACTATCAAAACACTGGGCGCCGGCGGTAAACCGTCAACCTTTCTTACCGCCGGGGGACTCGTAGAGCTTCCTGACCATATATAATGTCGAAAAAAAATCCAGAGAACGAATAGTTTTTCAGCCTAAACGATTTCAGGCCTCTCGATGCAACAGCCGAACGCCCCTCATGCTTCTGGATCGTTTTCTGTGCGCACGAGCTCCGTAGCTCTCCTACAGCCCAAGCTACGTGCGAAAATCGACAGCACCTCTCAAGATCACTCGAACAATACAAATAGTTTCGCGAATCTAGCTCGAGTATCAGACCGAGTTCAGAGCTCTGAATGCGACAGGCGGACGCGCCTGATGTCTCCGAATCGATTCCTGTGATTACCAGCCCTGCAGCCCCCTTACAGCCTGAGTTAAGTGCAGAAAACCGACAGCACCTCTGAAGACGACTCGAACAATACGAATAGTTTCGCGGACCTAGCTCAGGCAGCAGACCGAGTTCAGAGCTCTGAATGCGACAGGCGGACGCGACTGATGTCTCCAAATCAATTCCAGTGATTACCAGCCCTGCAGCCCCCTTACTGCTCGAAGTTTAAGTGCAGAAAACGACAGCTCCTCCCAAGATGACTCGAAGAATACGAATAGTTTGCGGACCTAGCTGGGGCAGCACACCGAGTTCTGAGCTCTGGATTTGGCAGGCGGACGCGCCTGATGTCTCCAAATCGATTCCTGTGAGTACGAGCCCTGTAGCCCCCCTACAGCCCGAATTAAGTGCAGAAAACTGACAGCACCTCTCAAGATGACTCGAACAATACGACTAGCTTCGCGAACCTAGCTCGGCCAGCAGACCGAGTTCAGACCTCTGGATGGAACAGACGAACGCGCCTGATCATTTGCAATCGATTTCTGTGAGAATCAACTCTGTAGCTGCCCTACAGCTCGAGTTAAGTACAAAATACCGACAACGCGTATCAAGATAACTCGAAACAGCCGATCCCGCCGCGATGCTTTTTCGCAAAAATATTTACCCGATCGAGCTGAGATTAAGATGGCGAGCGGGAATAAGATCGAATATGGTCAGAAAAAAAATCTAGAGCTCTAACGAATGGTTGAATTTCGAGAACAAAATTGTCAACCGACCAAAAGTCAGCAAAAGGTCCGTCGAGATTGTTCTTGCCAACTAGCTCTCCAGCGCGCCGGAACTGGGCGCCGGCGGTAAACCGTCAACCTTTCTTACCGCCGGGGGACTCGTAGAGCTTCCTGACCATATATAATGTCGAAAAAAATTCCAGAGAACGAATAGTTTTTCAGCCTAAGCGATTTCAGGCCTCTGATGCAACAGCCAAACGCCCCTCATGCTTCTGGATCGTTTTCTGTGCGCACGAGCTCCGTAGCTCTCCTACAGCCCGAGTTACGTGCGAAAATCGACAGCACCTCTCAAGATCACTCGAACAATACAAATAGTTTCGCGAATCTAGCACGAGTATCAGACCGAGTTCAGACATCTGAATGCAACAGGCGGACGCGCCTGATGTCTCCGAATCGATTCCTGTGATTACCAGCCCTGCAGCCCCGTTACAGCCCGAGTTAAGTGCAGAAAA
>CAUYUJ010020048.1:199488-241988 GCA_963575745.1 Prorocentrum cordatum
GACGCCAACCTTCTACGCGACCGACCTCAGAGCCCTTGCACGGCATCATGATTGGTCCCACCGCGCAAACCACTCCGCCCCCCCACCGGCGGCAGCCCGCGGGGGCGGCTTCAGCCCCCCGCAGGGCACTAAACCAGACAGGCCCTCGTGCCCCGTCCACGCTTCCATCGTTGCTGAGCGAGAGGAAGCGGCTCTCCCGACCTCTCGGGGCGTGGCCCTAGCGGCTCCAGCCCTGGGGTCGCGTGTGCCCCTCCAGTCACCCTTCAAGGGTGACGGACGACAGCGTACAGGGTGCCCCACTACGCTAGTCCACCATTTGGACAGGCGTACCGAGGACCTCGCCTCTATCTCGAGGCTCTCGGCCGCTGGCACTGAGCAGCCACCCCTCACCGACCGCGAAACCGAGCTGTCCCAGGCTATGGCTGCTCTCCAGCAGAGGTGCGTTGCTCTCGCCGCGGACCTCGCCGCCGCCCAAGCTCGCCAAGGCCCTCTACTCCCGCGCCTTCACAGCGCTGGGCGAGCCTTTGCCGAGCTGCTCACGGCCTCGCCCGATGGTGCCGTGCCGTCACTCACCATCCAAGCTATGCTGTCATCGTTACGCGGCGCTCCACCTGGTGCCCCGCGCTAATCTCCTCCTTTCTGCCTGCCCGTGAGTACGCGTGGCTCCGCGTCCACGGTGTCAGGGCGTGGGGGCGGGGGGTGCCCCGTCACTGCGCGCCGCTTTGCGGCCAAGCGCCCAACTGGCGGTCTGCCAAGCCGCCTAGCACGTGTCAGCACGTCGCCTTTCTTGTTGGGGCCTCTTTCTTTACGCGGTCTGACAGGTGAGATCATCATCGTCTGTCCGCCGTCTGTAGCGTCTGTCGCACTGCGCCGGGGGAGGGGGTTTTTGTTGCCCGCCCTCGTATCTAAAGGCTGCACCGCCGCAAATAGTGCATGCGAGTTGTCGCACCGCAGTGCGCCTCGCGGACGGACCCTGGTCCGCCTACTTGTCCGATCTCTCTCTCTCTCTCTCTCTCTCTCTTTCTCTTTCTCTCTCTCTCTCTCTCTCTCTCTCTCTCTCTCTCCCGCATACCTCTCTCTCTCTCTCTCTCTCTCTGTCTCTTTCTCCACCGCCTCCTCCCTATCTCTCACTCACTCCTTCTCCCTCGCTCACTCTCGCGCCCCTCGGGGGTAAATCGTCGCGCGCGTCGGCCTCCAGACCGCCGCGTGAGAATCCCACGTGCTCTTTTCAAGACCCTGCCGGCTGCGCTGCCCAGGCTCGTTTTCTTCGGGGGGGGTCGCGGGACCCACGTTCAATTTTCAGGAATGCGTCATCGTCGCCGGAACCTGGAGGATAAGGACGAGGAACTTGCTGGCTTCAGGGCCCAAGGGCTCGACGCCACCAAATATTCGATTCGGAGGTCGGGCAGACTTCTCGGGATCCAGGTCGGGGTCAACGGTCATCTTGAAGCCCGGCAGCCCAGTCTGCAGCAAACTTAGGAGCCGCGCAGAGGACGTGCGCAACCTCGACCTCAGCTTTATCCAGTCCGTCCAGGGCTTTAACACGTACGTCGTGCCTGTTGTTTCCCACGTTGGCCAGTTCTTCTGCCCGTCAAAGGGCCTCCTCCGCGCCGAGCGAGAGGCGCGCCAGAAGCTCCAAAGAGCCCCGCGACATTCCTTTCCACCTCGGGCAATGTATCACTTGAAAGAGCTTGGGCTACCTGTGCAGTGCAGATCGACGCAGACTCTCTGCCGCGCCGCCATGCTCCGTTGCGCCATCCGCTCCGCGGAGTTCCATGCGATGCGCCCCCTGTCTAGCCAGGCCTCGGATGATGACAACCAAACTTTGACATATGAGTGGAACCCGAATTTCCTGAACTCCATGTTCTGGAATATGCTATGTGTATACCAGCCTTATATTCGCATCCCCGTTGCCCCGATCCACGCCCCCCCCCCCCCCTCAGAAAGCTGCCAGCGTTATTTGATCGCCGCGTTTCTGTTCGGTCGTTCTTCGCATCACTCCCTTAATCTCTCGTTCTCGCCCGACTTAGATATGGTGCCCTTTTCCTTTTTCTTTTTTTTTTTGCTTTTTGTTTTTTTTTTTTTTTTTTTTTTTTATTTTTTTTTTTTTTTTTTTTTTTCTTTTCTTTTTGTTTTTTTTTTTTTTTTTGTCTTCTTTTTTTTATTTTTTTTTTTGTTTTTTTTTTTTTTTTTTTTTCAAACCTGAACTACAACATGCTGATCTGACCATCCTGAGGCTTAATGGTCTCGCCGCTTATCTGCCTAGTTTCATCCTCGCGCACCTTTTTAAAAGCCGTGTTCAGTGCTTGGCCGACTACAAAGAGGTTGAGACAGGATACAGGAGCCTTCGTGTTTGGTTGCTGCAACCCGGGAGCAGATAATATTTATCATTCTGTTGTCTGTCCTATAGTTGCCCTCCTCCTTCGTAAGCTTGTGCCTGGTCTCCCGCCCGAGTGGGGGCATTTTGCCGCGTTCAATGGCCTGCCTCATCTGTGGCCTCACTCTGAGTTGTCTCCCCATGCATCCGCGCATATGCACTCGGCTGCAGTTGATATTGGCATTATCTTCTCTGCTTGTACCCAGCGCCGCAGGCGGTGGGGGCAGGACAGGCCCTTTGCAGCACAAGCCGTTCGAGGCCGCGCTCGGTGTCTAGCGTTCAGGCATCGTGGAGTGCACCTGCTGCTGCGCTAACGGGCGCGGGGCTCCTCCTCCTTCTCCCCTCCCTCCTCCTTTCTCTTCTTTCTCCTTCCTCCTCCTCCTCCCCCTCCCCCCCCCCCCCCCCCCCCCCCCCCCCCCCCCCCCCCCCCCCACCCCCCCCCCCCCCCCCCCTTCCCCCCCCTCCTCCTCCTCCTCCGCCTCCGCCCCTCCCTCTTCGAGAAACGAGTTGCCTCCAGAGATATCTGGGCCCCTGGTCGACCCCGGAACCGCGCCCCGCCCGGCGGCGTGAACGCGGCGCCTCGCACAGCCAGACGCCAACCCTTCGAAAGGGGGCGGCGACGCCGACGACGACGACAACGACGACGCAGATGGAGGGCGGCGACGACGACGCCGACGGCGACGACGACACCGACGACGACGACGACGCCGAAGACTTGCACATCAAAACGTATTACCCGAGATTGCAAATCGCCCATAACATTCGTCTGGCGCTGCGAGCGGCGGCTCGTCGAGCTGGCCGCGCGGCGCCATTCCACAATTGCGCGCCGCAGTTGAGAGGAACGCAGCAGGGGCCTTGCAAGGCTGATTCTGATCGGCGCGCCTAACACGCCAGAAGGGCGGCCGCGGCTTCTTGGGGGACAGGGCCTTGTTGGAGGAAAAACAAGCCCTGCGCGCCCGGAGAAGACCCCGCTGCCCTCTTCCGCGCGCCGAACGAGGCATGAATTAGCATCGCGGCCATGTCCACGGGCGGGTATCCGAGAAAAACGCTGCTGGGATCTCCAGGCTTCCTCGTTTTGCCGATGACAGGGTCGCAGAAAAACATATCGAATTCTTGGATGTGCACCCTCGGGTCCGCGAGGCTACGGCGTAGCCGCAGAGGCGTCGTGATCTCGGTGCTCTGTCCGCCACTCTTCTGTCCGCCCCCGCCCCGCCCATCCTCCACCGCTGCCCTGCGCCCTCCCTCGTCGTCGTTCTCGATGGCGGGGCGCTCGCGTGCATGTACCGGGGTCCTTGCGAATTTGTTTCGCAAATATTCTTGGGAATCTTTTTCAAATTAAAATCCGACCCTCCATCCCTCCAAACTCCACCGCAGGCGCCCAGAATAATAATAATTTCAAATTGCGGCAGCACCCCCAAATTGGAAGCATACCCCTTGGATTTGCCCAGGACCCCCCAGGAATCTTAGGGGCCCTGACGGATTCTGATGGATTCTGCTGGTTTCTGGAGCCCCGTCCTGGAGGATTCCTCCCTGGACGCCCGCTTGGAGCCGTGTCGGGCCGTTTTGGGAAGCCGCTTGGGCCGTCTCGAGGCCATCTTAGGTCGTCTTGCGTCTTGGGCCGTCTTGAATCGGTCTTGGGCAATCTTGGCGGCCCTGGTGGCCTGTTTGGGCCAGGTGGCAGTCATCTTGGATTCCTCGGAGGGCGCCAGGGGCATGTCTCGGCGCCGCATTTTGGACACCATCTGGTATCTGGAATCCAGATGACTGCCACCTTGGATTCCTCGGAGGGTGCCGGGCTATGTCTCGGACATGGCCCGGCACCGTTCGGCGCCGCATGTCCGCGCATGTTTCGGTGGCAGTCATCTTGGATTCTTCGGAGGGCGCCGCATGGAAAACGCATTGAATGGCAATGTATCGCCTCTTTTTTTTTGAGGCCCAGAATGCAAGTGAAACAGTTGTTTTTCTCAACAAGTTTTCTGGTGACCCCCCCTTCGTGGGTCACCTGGCGTGCTTGCGCCGTATCGAAAACGCATTGAGTGGCAGTGCGCCGCCTCATGTTGAGGCCCAGAATGCAAGTGAAACAATGGGTTTCTCTCAACCAGTTTTCTGATGACCCACCCCTTCGTGGGTCACCAGGTGTGCTTGCGCCGCATGGCAAACGTATTGAGTGGCAATGCATCGCCTCATGTTGAGGCCCAGAGAGCAAGTGAAACAACTGTTTTTTCTCAACCAGTTTTCTGGTGACCCACCCCTTCGTGGGTCACATGGTGTGCTTGCGACGCATGGCAAATATATTGAGTGCCAGTGCATCGCCACATGACGAGGCCCAGGATGCAGGTGAAACAATTTGTTTTTCTCAACAATGTTTCTGGTGACCCACCCCTTCGTGGGTCACCTGGCGTGCTTGCGCCGCATGGAAAACGCATTGTGTGGCAATGCATCGCCTCGTGTTGAGGCCCAGAATGCAAGTGAAACAATTTGTTTTTCCAAACCAGTTTTCTGGTGACCCACCCATTCGTGGTTCACCTTGTGCGCTTGCGCCGTATGGCAAAAATATTGAGTGGCAATGCGTCGCCTCATGTTGAGGCCCAGAATGCAAGTGAAACAAGTGGTTTTTCTTAACCAGTTTTCTGGTGACCCACCCCTTCGTGGGTCACCTGGTGTGTGTTTCGCCGTATTGAAAACGCATTGAGTGGCAATGCATCGCCTCATGTTGAGGCCCAGAATGCAAGAAAAACTATGGGTTTTCTCAACCAGTTTTCTGGTGACCCACCCCATCGTGGGTCACCTGACGTATTGAATGGCAGCGCATCGCCTCATGACGAGGCCCAAAATGCAAGTGAAACAATTGGTTTTTCTCAACCAGTTTTCTGGTGACCCACCCCCTCGTGGGTCACCTGGTGCATGCGCCGCATGGAAAACGTATTGAGTGGCAGTGCATCGCCACATGACGACGCCCAGGATGCAGGTGAAACAATTTGTTTTTCTCAACCAGTTTTCTGGTGACCCACCCCTTCGTGGGTCACCTGGTGCGCTTGCGCCGTATGGCAAACGTATTGAATGGCAGCGCATCGCCTCATGACGAGGCCCAGAATGCAAGTGAAACAATTGTTTGTTCTCAATCAGTTTTCTGGTGACCCACCTCTTCGTGGGTCACCTGGTGTGTTTGCGCTGCATGGAAAACGCATTGAGTGGCAATGCGTCGCCTCATGCTACGGCCCAGAATGCAAGTGAAACAATTTGTTTTTCTCAACCAGTTTTCTGGTGACCCACCCCTTCGTGGGTCACCTGGCGTGCTTGCGCCGTATGGAACGTATGGAAAACGTATTAGGTGGCAGCGCGTCGCCTCATATTCATGCCCAGAATGCAAGTGAAACAGCTGGTTTTTCTCAACCAGTTGCTGGTGACCCACCCCTTCGTGGGTCACCTGGTGTGCTTGCGCCGCATGGCAAACGTATTGAGTGGCAATGCCTCGCTTCATGTTGAGGCCCAGAATGCAAGTAAAACGGTTGGTTTTTCTCAACCAGTTTTCTGGTGACCCACCCCTTCGTGGGTCACCTGGTGTGCTTGCGCCGCATGGGAAACGCATTGAGTGGCAGTGCTTCGTCTCATGTTGAGGCTCAGAATGCAAGTGAAACAGTTGGTTTTTCTCAACCAGTTTTCTGGTGACCCACCCCTTCGTGGGTCACTTGGTGTGCTTGCGCCGCATGGAAAACGTATTAGGTGGCAGTGCCTCGCCTCATGCTGAGGCCCGGACTGCAAGTGAAATATTTGGTTTTTCTCAACCAGTTTTTTGGTGACCCACCCCTTCGTGGGTCACCTTGTGTGCTTGCGCCGTTTGGCAAACGTATTGAGTGGCAATGCATCGCCTCATGTTGAGGCTCAGAATGCAAGTGAAACGATGGGTTTTTCTCAACCAGTTTTCTGGTGACCCACCCCTTCGTGGGTCACCTGGTGCGCTTGCGCCGTATCGAAAACGCATTGAATGGCAGTGCCTCGCCTCATGTTGAGGCCCAGAATGCAAGAGAAACAATTTGTTTGTCTCAGCCAGTTTTCTGGTGACCCACCCCTTCGTGGGTCACCTGGTGTGCTTGCGCCGCATGGAAAACGAATTGAGTGGCAGTGCTTCGTCTCATGTTGAGGCCCAGAATGCAAATGAACCAATTGGTTTTTCTCAACCAGTTTTCTGGTGACCCACCCCTTCGTGGGTCACCTGGTGTGCTTGCGCCGTATGGGAAACATCTTGAGTGGCAGCGCATCGCCTCATGACGAGGCCCAAGATGCAGGTGAAACAATTTGTTTTTCTCAACCAGTTTTCTGGTGACCCACCTCTTCGTGGGCCCCCTAGTGTGCTTGCGCCGTATGGAAAACGTATTGAGTGGCAATGCGTCGCCTCATGTTGAGGCCCAGAATGCAAGTGAAGCAATTGGTTATTCTCAACCAGTTGTCTTGTGACCCACCCCTTCGTGGGTCACCCGGTGTGCTTGCGCCGTATGGCAAACATCTTGAGTGGCAATGCGTCGCGTCATGTTGAGGCCCAAAATGCAATTGGAACCTTTTGTTTTTCTCAACCAGTTCTCTGGTGACCCACCTCTTCGTGGGTCACCTGGTGTGTTTGCGCTGCAAGGAAAACGCATTGAGTGGCAATGCCTCGCCTCATGTTGAGGCCCAGAATGCAAGTGGATTTTTCTCAACTGGTGACCCACCCCTTCGTGGGTCACCCGGTGTGCTTACGCCGTATGGGAAACGTATTGAGTGGCAGTGCGTCGCCTCATGTTGAGGCCCAGAACGCAAGTGAAACCATTTGTTTTTCTCAACCAGTTTTCTGGTCACCCACCCCTTCGTGGGTCACCTGGTGTGCTTGCGCCGCCTGGAAACGAGTTGAGTGGTAATGCCTCGCCTCATGTTGAGGCCCAGAATGCAAGTGAAACAAATTGTTTTTCTCAACCACTTGTCTGGTGACCCACCCCTCCGTGGGTCACCTGGTGTGCTCGCGCCGTAGCGAAAACGCATTGAGTGGCAGTGCGTCGCCTCATGTTGAGGCCCAGAATGCAAGTGAAACAATTGGTTTTTCTCGACCAATTTTCTAGTGACCCACCCCTCCGTGGGTCACCCGGTGGGCTTGCGCCGTATGGCAAACGTATTGAGTGGCAATGCTTCGCCTCATGTTGAGGCCCAGAATGCAAGTGAAACAGCTGGTTGTTCTCAACCAGCTGTCTTGTGACCCACCCCTTCGTGGGTCACCTGGTGTGCTTGCGCCGTATGGCAAACATACAGAGTGGCAGTGCGTCGCCTCATGACGAGGCCCAGGATGCAGGTGAAACAATTTGTTTTTCCCAACAAGTTCTCTGGTGACCCACCCCTTCGTGGGTCCCCCGGTGCGCTTGCGCCGTATGGAAAACGTATTGAGTGGCAATGCATCGCCTCATGTTGAGGCCCAGAATGCAAGTGAAACAAATTGTTTTTCTCAGCCAGTTGTCTGGTGGCCCACCCCTTGGTGGGTCACCCGGTTTGCTTGCGCCGTATGGAAAACGTATTGAGTGGCAGTGCATCGCCTCATGTTGAGGCCCAGAATGCAAGTGAAACAATTGGTTTTTCTCAACCAGTTCTCTGGTGACCCACCCCTTCGTGGGTCATCTGGTGTGCTTGCGCCGTATGGAAAACGCATTCAGTGGCAATGCCCAGGACGCAAGTGAAACAATGGGTTTTTCTCAACCAGTTTTCTGGTGACCCACCCCTTTCGTGGGTCACCTGGTGTGCTTGCGCCGCATGGGAAACGTATTGAGTGGCAGTGCATCGCCTCATGTTGAGGCCCAGAATGCAAGTGAAACAATTGGTTTTCTCAATCAGTTTTCTGGTGACCCACCCCTTCGTGGGTCACCTGGTGTGCTTGCGCCGTATGGAAAACGCATTGAGTGGCAGTGCGTCGCCTCATGTTGAGGCCCAGAATGCAAGTGAAACAATTGTTTTTCTCAACCACTTTCCTGGTGACCCACCCCGTCGTGGGTCACCTGGTGTGCTTGCGCCGTATCGAAAACGCATTGAGTGGCAGTGCGTCGCCTCATGTTGAGGCCCAGAATGCAGGTGAAACCATTTGTTTTTCTCAACCAGTTTTCTGGCGACCCACCCCTTCGTGGGTCACCAGGTGTGCTTGCGCCGTACGGCAAACGTATTGAGTGGCAATGTTTCGCCTCATGTTGAGGCCCAGAATGCAAGTGAGACCATTGGTTTTTCTCAACCAGTTTTCTGGTGACCCACCCCTTTCGTGGGTCACCTGGTGTGCTTGCGCCGCATGGCAAACATATTGAGTGGCAGTGCGTCGCCTCATGACGAGGCCCAGGATGCAAGTGAAGCAATTTGTTTCTCTCAACCAGTGTTCTGGTGACCCACCCCTTCGTGGGTCACCTGGCGTGCATGCGCTGCGTGGAAAACGTCCAAGGTGGCAGTCATCTGGATTCCTCGGAGGGCGCCGGGCCATGTCCTAGGGATTCCTGAGGTTCCCCTTGGGGTTCCTTAGGGTGCCCTAGGAATTCTTGGGGATTCACCAGGGATTCCTAAGAAGCCCCGAGGGAATCCGAAAGATTCCCTGAGGACCCCGCAGGATCCCCGAAGGATTCCTGAGGATTTCCGAAGGGATTCTTTGGGAACGCCGAGAGATTCCTCAGGATTCCCGAGGGACTCTTGAAGATTCCGCTTTGAATCCCAAGGATTCCGCAGGGATTCTCTTGGATTCCCGAGGGGGCCATAAGGATTCCCGAGGGTTTCTGGAGTCCGCGGGGATTCTTAACGACACGTTCGGGATTCCAAAGGATTCCTTAGGGATTCCTGACGATTCCCAAGGGATCCCTCAGGATTCCCTTCGGATTCTTGAGGAGCCCTGAAGGATTCCTAAGGATTCCCTAAGGATTCCTAGGGGTGCCCTCGGGATTCCTTAGGATTCCCTTGGGATTCTTGTTGATGCCCTAGGGATTCCTAAGGATTCCTTAGAAATCCCTTAGGGATTCCCAAGGGATCCCCAAGGATTCCCAGAGTCTGCCCTTCGCAGGCCGCCCTTCACAGGCTTCCATAGGCTTCCCCCGATAGGCTGTCCCCCACCGGCAAATTCAGGGAAACCTTCCTTGCCACCCGCCCAGCCAAGAATAATCTACGTTGCGCGCCTCAAATTCACCCTCCATGCTAAAGCAGCAGGACCGCGCACGCCAATAATAATAATTTGAAGCTTTTACTCTTCTTCGGAAATTTCAGGGTTACCTCGTAATTCCAAGCCCCAGGCCAGCCCCAGAAGAATAATATTGCATTTAGTTTTGTTTCAGAACGTATTGAGATTCTTGGGAAATTCGAAGGTAACCCTCGAATTTCCCACAAAACCCAAGAAGAAGTAGCTAATCGATAGGGTTAAATGATAATCAGCGTCCCGTCATCGTTCTCGTCGTCGTCGCCCGCCCAGGCGGTGGTCAGCGGAGCTGGTGGATGGGGGTCGCCGCGGCTGCCGTGCGAAGCCTGGCAGTGGGTTTGCGCCGCTGGCATTCGAGAGGGCAACGAGCGCATGCGATGCTCTCTTGGCACCCTCGACGGCCGCCCCTCATTCCGACATTACAGCAATGAGACGCCATCCTCGTTGGTACCGCACCTGGCGCGAAGCCACTGTGAAGTCCCTCGTGTAGTAGCATCGAATGCGGGTTTCAAGCATGACGTCTGTCAAGCGAACGGTCATCGTTCCAAGGGAGCGGCACAGTTCATTTGGCCACTGTGCTTTCAGCGGCACGAAGCGTTGCAATGCCTGCTGCGCCATCTCGGACGGCTCCAACCCGATGCTGGATTTGGCACCGAGTACCTGGTTCACGCAATGCGACACGGCATGCAATGTGCAGTCGGTGAAATTGCGCTGGTCCAAGAACGCAGCAGGAGGCACCACGGCGCACGGACGTCCAGGATTTGCAGGGGTCAGTGCAGCAATTTCCTTTGTGTTTTTTTTCCGGGGGTGGCAAATGCACGCCGTAACCGCTGGCCCCCGTCAGGGAATCCCCGCGCGGTGGCGGCCCAGAGTGTAGGGGGCGAGCACTGCCGTGTCTACGAGAAATCATCAGGGCGACCCGTCGGGAGCGGTGCTTTCTGCCTCTTCTGGTCCTTGGCCACCTCCACCTTCTGCCGCATCTCCGCGCCCTGGCGATCTGGCGCGGGCATGCAACCAGGGCCAACCGCGAGCTGCGCATCCTGGCGCGCGGCCGCCCGCTGCGGAAACTGCTCCGCAGGCTCGCCATGAGAGCTAGCGGCGTACTCTACAGCCTGGCGAATGCGAGCGGCTTTCTCCTGCAGCAGCTTCTGCAGCCAATCCTCCCGAGTTGCTGACGGTGCTTTGCTGAACTGCCTCGCGACCGCGCCACGGGGGCCTTTTTTTCGACGCGAGGTCGACCTCCGATGGCAGGCGGCGCGCCCAGAGGGCCAGGGGGGGAGGGCAGAGTCTCGTGAAAGGCAAGAGGTTGTTGGTGGGGAAAAAAAGAGGTTTCGAACCCCCGAAGGCCCCTTCGAAACACAGAGCCGTCTAAGGAACCTTGTCCTTACCCCCCTGACCCCCCCCCCAGCGCGCGGCCTAGAGGGGGGCGGGCACATCTGGCGCCGTTGACCTTGACGCGGCTGGGGGCGCCGTTGTTGCCCCTGGCGCACGATGGGTTAGTTCAGTCCACCACCATCTTGTGCCCCCCCGCCACACAAAAAAAACAACTACGGAGAGAGGGGGGTGAGAGTGTGTTCGGTGGTCGCTTTGGGGTCAGTTTCGGGATCTCTTGTGTCCTCGTGTCCTCCCTTTAGTGCCTCCCTGTGGTTCCTCCCGTTGGTTCCTCTCTGGGCCTCCCCAGTGGGAGGTCTCGTGTCCTCCCTTTGGCTCCTGTTTGGGCCTCCCTTTTGGTCCCCTCTTTGGTTCCCCTTTGGTTCCCCTGGTGCCCCCCTTTGGTCCCCGTTGGTCCACCCCCTTGATTCTCCCCTGTGTGCGCGTGTGTGTGTGTGTGTGTGGGGGGGGGGGGCGGCGGCGGATTCTCAAGTGGTCTGCCACAAAGATGTGCATGGCGTCGAGGCGAGAATGCCGTTTCTGAAAAAAGTGTGTGCGGCGCCGAAGCGAAATTTAGATGTTTGAGAAGTAGTGTGCATCAGAGCGAAAATCTGGGGGCACCTTGGGCCAGGGGCACTTTTAATCAGCAGCCCCTTATCTCAGAAACAGCCTCTTTCTAAGAAGCCTTCCCCCCTCCTCCCCCCCCCCCCCTTGTGCGCGCCGCCAACCTTCGCCTTCGCCGCCACGCTGTGTACTTACAGGCACGCGTCGGTGCGGCAGAAGCTTTTCCCGTATTCAGGGGCAACGTCAGGGGGCGGTCTTCGAGGAGTGCCGCTGGCTCGATGAGGAGCCTGAATTTCTCCAAGCCGACGGCGCTAGTGCATCGCCGACGTCGCCGTTGCATCGCCGATGCAACGCGATCTTCCGAACCCATCTACTCGGACCCCATCCAGGAGGCTCTACAGTGGAACCCCATGCCAAGAAATACCCTGCTTGCCTCCAGGGTGCCCTGGGTTTCTTGGGTCGTTCTCGATCGTTCTACGATGGAACATGTGATGTCCCCAGGCCCCGAGACATCAGTGAATGTCCTGGGGTCACAGGGTTGGGTTTCTTGTGGAAGTTTCCTTGTGGTCGAGCTCCTATTGCACTCAGGGGCAACGTTATGGCGGGGGGATAGGCTCAGTGGGGGATGCATCGAGCCTCAATCGCCCATGGATCGCCGATAGGGGCCAGCTGGCCCACCGCACCCAGGACCGCGCGGATTTGCTATCGGGGGTTTAGCGCCGATATACCGGCGATGTATCGCCGATTCCAGATCGATGTTCCCCCCCTCTGAGTTTGTCCCCCTGGCGTTGTTCTTCACGTGGGCTCGATCTGGGCGTCCAGTTCGGCGTGGGTTGGTGACCACGAGTACGTACCCACAAGGCGAGCTGAGCGATCCAAGCGGTGTCATGAACAAAAGGTCCGACGTCGACACGGTAGAAATGCACGCTCGATGTGGGCGTCCAGTTTGGCGTCGGATGGTGGCCGGGGCTGCGTATCCAAAAGGCGAGCTGAACGATCCACGCGGTGTCAATAAGAAGCGTCCACGTCGACACAGACATGCACGCTCGATCCAGGCGTTCAGTTTGGCGTGGGTTGGGGACGGGGGTCCCTAAAAACGCGAGCTGAGCGATCCATGCGGTGTCAGTAACAAACGTCCACGAAGTCACAGTAGACGTGCACGATCGATCCAGGCGTCCAGTTTGGTGTCGGATTGTGACCGGGGGTACCTGCCCAAAAGGCGAACTGAACGATCCATGCGGTGTCAGTAACCAGTGTCGACGTCGACACGGCAGTCATGCGCGCTTGATTCAGGCCTCCAGTCTGGTGTGAGTTGGTGACGGGGTCCCCAAAGCGCGAGCTGCCGATCCCCTTGGTGTTAATAACGAACGTCCACGTCGACACGACATTTCTGTGCTGTACGCGCGATTTGGTTGTCAGGATTGGTGTGGGTTTGTTGCGGGGGGGTTGCCAAAGTGTGGTTGCCTTTGATCTCTCTCCAGGACGGGCATGGCGGCGGCAAGGAGTGCGGTGCCCGAGAACGCCGTCGTTGTCGTCGCCGCGATCGTCGTGGTCGTCGCCATTGTCGTTTTCGTCGGGGTCGTCATCGTTGTCTTCGTCGTCGTCTTCGTCGTCGTCAGCGTGATTGTCAAACCCGCCGCATTTTGCGGCGACTCGGCCCAGCACTCACCGCTGGCGCGCCGAGGGGGCAGAAACCATGTGCGGGCAAGGTTGAGCGGGCCGCAGCTGCACCGTCAGCGTTGTCGTCGTCGTCTCCCCTCCTCTGCTTCTTCGCATTTCCAAACGTGCTCCTCCAGACCCCCCTCCCTGACTCCCGATTTGTTGTACTCTGGTCGATTCAGCAAGTAGGGTGGACATTTCCCCCTTCCTACTGTTCAATCTCCCTTGATGCCGATTTCCGCCCTACTTTCCCGTCGCTGTTTCCGCCATATTTTTGTGGAAATGTCCGCCATATTTTTGTGAGGCGTAAATTTTCGCCATATGATTTGGTATCGGTTTGGAGTGCATCCATGGCACAATTTTAATGAAAGACTCTGACAATGTAGGGCGTATCCAGAGTCAGAGCTGGGTCTGGAGCCACATTCGGGCTCAAGGTTGGCGCGAGCGCCCAGGTTTCTGCCGCCCCTACCCCTCTCCTCTGTCCCTGCACCCCGCCGTGCTGCGCCTTTAGTGGGCCCTGGAAACGGCAGGGCTGTTTGTCTTGCAGGTTTCAAAGAATGTTGCTGAAACGCGAAACGGAGAACCAGAAACGGTTAAACAAGTTGTTCACCGAAACGGTTTGGGCAGTCTTGGGATCCGAAAGACGTTCGGAGCCAGTTCGACAACGGCTCGGACCTGGTAAACTAACCTTGATCTGGACCAGGCCCCTACCAGGGGAAACGGAACAATTTGTGAAGCAACGGCGCCAGAAACGTGAAAGAACGGCGCCGTAAACGGCAAACAAGTTGACAACGAACACGGTAAAATATTGCTTTACCGTTCCCATGGCCCACCATGAGGCCCCGCGCGCCAGGGTGCGCCAGGGTACCATCACGTTCAGGTCTGGAGCCACCCGGGCGCACCCTCCCCGCTGGCGGCGGCGGTCTCCGCCTCCTCTTCTGAACGCACATGCCGATGCTCGCCCTGGGCTCGCGCAACAGGTCGCGGGAGCTGCCCAAGGACCTGGCTTCGCAGGCCCTCACGCCGCAGCAGGCGGACCGCCTGAGCGCCGTCGTGGAGGCCCTGAAGCTCCGCCTCTGCATCTCCGTCGCGGGCGCCCGGGCCCTGCGGGGCCAGCTGGGCGTCGGCGCGGGCGCCCACGACCCCGAGGAGGCCGAGTGCGAGGAGCAGGAGCCGCCGACGCCGCTGGGCCCGCCGCCGCCGCTGCACAGCCTCGACTCGGTGCCGTCGGTCGAGACGCCGGAGGTGGGCGCGAACTCTTCCTCCAGAAGAAGAGAGGGCGGCACACGCCACACGCACAAGCTTCCGGAGCTGCGTGCAGGCTTCTCGCGTTGGCGCTGGGCCCTCTGCCGGCGCGCGGAGCGGACCAGGTGCAGCGCTGGAGGCGCCGACATGGCGGGGCCCAGCGCCGATTCAGGAGACCTGAGCGGAGATCAGAGAGAGTCACCACCCACCAAACCACCCCAACCCAACCCGAAGGCTCAGATTTACCCTCGATTTCCAGTGGGGGGGGATCCGGGAAACATCGAAAAAACGCATGTGGAACCCTTACCCCCCCCAACCCGAAATTCGGGTCTTCGGGTTGGGTTGGGGTGGTCTGGTAGGTAGTCAGAGAGCTCGAGCTCGCTTGAGCCGCGCAGAAAAACGGGTCCGACTGCGAGGACATCTGCGCGTGGGCTGCCCGCGCGAGGTCGCGCGTGGGCGCCCTCGTTTTTCCGGTCTGGCGAGTACCGCGCCGGCGGCCCGCGCAGGTCGCCGCGTGAGGTCGCTGTGCCATCTCGCGCGAGTCCCGCTCTTCGGGCGAAGAGAATTACGGTAGGTCCTTGTCGTGTCGACCCGCGGCGACCCCGCCAGCGGCGTTCAACCTTGAACGCCGGCGGCGGCCCAGAATCGGTCGATGTTGAACGATTGGACGTTGCGGCAGCGGCCGATCGTTCAAGGTTGAATGATCCCTGCGGTGTCAAAAACCAACGCTGGGGTCGGCACGACACGAACCTGCCGTATGCACGTGCACCGATCCTGGCAAGGCCCATCTTTGACCCAGGATCGGTGCATGTGCCCTCCTGGCCAAGGTAGGAGGGCGTATGCACCGATCCTGGGCTCAGGATGGGCCTGGCCAGAGTCGGTGCATGTGCATAGTTCTTTTTCCTCTAGTTCTCTGCGTCGGTCACGTGCCGCTTCTCCGGCCTCGACCTCTGCGGCGCACCACGGGGCACCTTTGCGGCGTCCGAGGGGTCCGCGCGGAGCTCCGAGGGCTCACAGAGGGGGCGCGCACCAAGAATAGCATCTGCTTTTCGTCAGGGTACAGTTCAGGAGGGAAAGAAACACACAGACACAATTAATCGTCGAGTCCCAGGAGAATCTGGGAAAATATGGGCATTGGTCGGGAAGACAGAAACCCAGAAAATATGGGAAAATATGGGGAATATGTTTATTTGTGTGTATTTATTTGTGTGTCCCAGGGCCCCTTTAACAGTCGGGGCGCTGAGGAAGGAGCCCTTTTCTCTGGGGAGGGGCTCGGTGTTCCTCAGTTGTTTTGCAGTTCGCCTTTGGTTTTGCTTAGGGCTTCGATGGGAAATCGAAGGTTAACTTGTGGGAAAAAGGGGCCTCGTTCCTTATTTAGGGTTCCTTAGGTCAACGCCCCGACTGTACAGAGGGGGCGCGCACCAAGAAAGCATCGGCTTTTCGTCAGGGTACCCCGGGGTTCTTTGCTCCGCGCGCTGCGCGGTGACTCCCAGCGGCCGTTGGAGAATTTGCTGCGTTCAGGGTGCTCTGTGAGTCCATCATTGCCGCCTGCATCTCGCGCGCGGGGTTTCAGGGCCGGGTGTCCTGCGAGGGTTCCCTCGCGGCCGCTTCCGCATTGAGTAGACGGGGTCGGAGGATCGCCCCGCATACCTGATGCATCGGCGATGCGACTCAATATGGGGCCCGACTTCATCCACGACGAGGTCGCCGATGCAGCACCGACGTCGCTGATGCATCGCCGATATGTCGGTGACACATCGGAGATGCGGTGCGATCCTCCGACCCCACCTGCTTGGACCCCACCTGGGGCAACGATCCATGACAGCGATGACGGTCACAACGAGATCACAGCGACAACGATAGCAACGAAGACGACGGCCACGACGACAGCAATACCGCTGCGATCGCCATCGCTTCCTTTCCAGGCACGCCTGTGCCGCTCTCTCCCCTTCTGCCCTCGGCGCACCCGCCCTCGGTGCAGCCGCCCTCGGTGTCCACCCGGGGCTCGGGGCGCGCGGAGCCCGCGGTGTGCAGCGCCGACGAGTTCCGGCGGCAGCTGCTGCAGGAGCTGCGGCCGCCGCCCGGCCGGCAGGACGCCGGCGAGTTGGGCGCCTCGGGCGCCGGCGGCGGCCCGTCCCCCCGGCTCACGGAGCTCCGGGGGAGGAGGAGGAGGAGGAGGAGGAGGAGGAGGAGGAGGAGGAGGAGGAGGAGGAGGAGGAGGAAGCACCGGCCAGCCACGCGCCGGGGTGGGGGGAGGGGGGAGGGCTTCTCAGAAGCACCCCTGCCTCTTGGGAGGCGCGGGCCTTCTCTATGGGTGTGGTGCCGGCGCCTTCTGAGGAGCAGCCTCCTTCCAAGGGGGTTGTGCGTCGACCCCGAGTCGCCCATTCATCGCCGGTAGGGGCCCGATGGCCCAAAGCTGCCCAGAAGCGACCGAATTCGCCATTGGAGACCTATCGCCGATCTATCGGCGATGTACCGCTGGTTCGAGGTAGATATTTCTCTCCTGAGTTGGTCCCCCCAACGTGGCCCCTCAGGAGCTCCTGTACCACGAGCTCTGCGCCAGCTCCGCGGCGAGGCTGCGGGAGATCCATGAGGAGATCGTCGGGAGGAGGGGGAAAAGATGCCGACACCGCTGCTCGTCCTGGAGAGCCCTCGCCGCCACGGCCAGATTTTTCTGGAGGGTCTTGTCGGAGTGCACCCGGGGAGGAGCCCGGGGAGCAGAGGAGGCCGGGCGAGGTTCGCGAGGATCGTCGGGAGGAGGGCAGGGTGTCAGTGGCCGGCCGCGACGCTGGGAGCATGGCAGCGTGCTGTTCCCTCGCGTCAGCACCCAGCACGCTGGTGGGTTCCCCACGGCGGCCTGTCGTCGATGTACTGTGCTGACCGCCGCCCCCACCCCCCAGCTCGAGGCACGCTGTGAGAAGGCCGCGTCGCCCGGGAAGGCCGCGGCGCCCGAGACATCCTCCAGGGACGCCAGCTCTCAGAGATTCTCGATTTGTCCGTACCCGGTGTTATCCTCGTCCTGGCTTCATCTTATGTTCCCGCGCGTCAGCACTCAACACGCTGATGGGTTTTCCACGGCGGCTTGTCGTCGATATGCTGCTTTGACCCCTCCCCCATCCCCCCCCACACCCCAGATCGAGGCAGGGGAAGCGGCACATGAGCGTGAGCTTTCTGCGGTCCGCGCGGGCTTCTTGGATCGGCGCTGGGCCCCGTCCAGGCGCCGATCCAAGAGATCCGCGCGGAGCTCCGGGGGGTTAATTATGCAATAAGCAGTCTTGTATCCCTCCTGGAGGAGGCGAGGGACGCCATAGCAGCGTGCCTCGGGCCAGTGGACACAGGGCAGGGCCTGGTCGAGGCCCTCGAGGCGGAGCTCGACAGGCTGCTGTGGGAGCGGAAGGAGGTCGAGCTGGTGTTTCATGCCTGGCTGTCTGGCGCGGAGCAGCTGTGCGAGAGTCTCACGCAGGCCCGCGGCGCTCCCACAACCAGCACGGTGGAGCACGCCCCTGCTGGCGCTCCCCAAGCATCTCTGCAAGCGTCCCCCTGGAGCACACGCAGTGACGAAAAGACGTGCCGAATGATGTCGCTTCGAGCGATCCTTACCCGAGAGCCCGAGGCGGGCCAGGGAGTACGGGGCCCCTTGGGGCCTGGCGGCCGCGGTATGCGGCCATCATTTGTCGAAGACGCGACCTGTCGGGTGGAGGGATAGACTTGCGCCCACCCGAAACAGAGGCACCCACCTGAACATCTCCGCGAACATAGCCAGCACATACTGATGAGCAGACCTTGCAAGACACCTGCACCCTCCAGACGAATGCGCCCATCAAAAATACCTCTGCACCACACCGGCCCCCACAGAGAACGCATGATTGATATTGAAACGGTCAAACCAACCACCCCTGCAAGAGTCCACCCGACTAAGTGCAAGCTTCAAGACGCTCCCATTATGATGCAAATGCCTCTCAAGCCCATCCGCGAGTTCCTCCCCCAACAGAAGTGCACCCACCGAGAGCACTTCCACAGCCACCCCGACTGGAGAGCAGACAGTGGTGAAGAACTCCCGAAGCGACTCTGCACCTCTCGCGGTGGTGGGGTGCTCCTGGAGATGGTTTGAGGGGCGTGTTCCCTGGGTCACCCTCTGCTTGGCATCGCTCGGATGTGTGCATTTTTCCTTCGGCCAGGGCCATCGAGGAGCATCCTTGACCATTTCGCGAAAAAAACACGCACGAAACCGAAAAAAAACAGGAAAAGGACGTCCGAGCGATGGCCAGCGCGTTGCAGCCTGGGCCAGAGAGCTGTTCTTCTCGAGGGCGCGGCCCGAGAGTGCAGTGGTCATCCGGGCGACGCGCGACGCAGCGCAGAGCGCGAAGTCGGGCGACCTGCTTCGGAGAGCTGCTCGCCCTGAAAAGTCGAGGGCATGCTTCTTAGGACGTGGAGCCTCAGAGGTCTGGACCCCTCCTGGCGGACCGGTTTGCCATGGCGCTTTTTCAGTGTCCCCAGGCCCGGCGAGGGCCCCCAGAGGCCCAAAATGGCGAGTTGTTTTACGTCATGACTTTCTCACGTCACGACGTGAGGGGGTCTGTGCTGGCTGTTGGCACGCTTCGAATCCAGGCCCGGGTGCAGATCGCGGCGCGCAAGGCGCAGGAGTCGGGGAAGCCAAGGGGTACCGATGCCGCCACTCCCGGACCTCTGACGAGGTGCGCTCTGACCAGCACCACCAGGAGAGTCCAGCGGCGACGAGGGCCTCAGGGAAGGCCCGAAAAGCCGAGAGCAAGGCAAGGGTACAGTCGGGGCTCTGAAGAAGGAACCCTTTTTCGTTGGGGAGGGGCTCCGTGGTCCTTAATTGTTTCACAGTTTGCCCCACGTTTTCCTTAGGTTTTCGGAGGGAAATCGAAGGTTAACTTCTGGAAAAAAGGGGCCTCGTTCCTCATTTAGGGTTCCTTAGGTCAACGCCCCGACTGTAGCAGTGTGGATGCCTCTTCCTCCTCCGAGGAGGCCTTCCGGGGCGACAAGCTCGCCGCCGACGACGTGCTCGCCCTGGCGCGCGCCTTCGAGGACCACCACCGCGCGCTCGCCGGCGGCGCCGGCCCGGTGCTCCTGGGAGCCCCCGGCGTGGAGGCCTCTGTGGCCGCCCACCGCGAGCGGCAGCTGGAGGCATTCGACGGAGGATCGGGGGCGGAAAAGAGGGGGGTGATGACTAGGGGGGGGTGGAGATCATGGCGGGGGCCATGATGTTTCCCCAGATTTCATGGCGCCTCTTCTTATTTCGTTACGTCCCTGGCCCCCCCGCTGGGCCGCGCACATCCCGCCGGTCATGATTTGCATCCCCCTCTTGGACACCCCCCTCTTGGCCGCTCCCGAGAGGAGAGCTTGGCATCGCTCGGACGTGCGCATTTTTTCTCGGCGAGGGCCATCGAGGAACACGCGTTGGAAGATTTCACACGGCAAACACGCCGCAGGAAGCCGAGAAAGATCCACAGGGGGTGGGCGTCCGAGCGATGGCGAGAAAGGGCGCCGATACAGCCACCCTTGCTTCGTTTTCGCGTTTGGATGCTTTCTTGGAGGTCCTCGGCGCCACGGCTGGATTCGCCTCAAAGTTTTAGTCAGAACACACCCTGGGAGAGGTCTGGATAGTTGCGATATCGGTATATTTTTGGGCTTCGCATACAACGGGCGATGTTGCCTTGTTTCGGGCCCCAGGGCCGTCATAGATCGACCGATCTCGAGAAATGCAGCAGAATAGTTGGGTCTGAGGCTATGGCCGCGGTTTTTGTCGCGGCGTCGCATTCTCGCCGCAACCCCGGATCGCAAGGCACACCTGCTGCACACCGTGCTCGCGAAGAGCAGGGAGTGGCTGCCGCTGCGCAGCAAGGGCACTCCGGGGCAACATTTTGGGGGGATGGTCAGAACCCCCAACAGTGACACGTCGATTAGTGAATTGTCCGTTTTCGGTTCTCGAGAGGGCGCCGCGGCCGTTATTTTCCAGGCTTGCGCCCGCCAGGTTTGGGCCCGAAGTCGTTTTCACGAAACCACGTTTTACGAAAGGGAGGCCTGTCCATCTCCGAATTTGGGGGGATGGTCAGGCTTACGGTAGGTTTGCGTCGTGTCGACTGGCGGCGACCCCAGCGCGGGCGTTCAAGGTTGAACGCCGGCGGCGGCCTAGAATCGGTCGATGTTGAACGATTGGACGTTGCGGAAACGGCCGATCGTTCAAGGTTGAGCGATCCCTGCGGTGTCAAAAACCAACGCTGGGGTCGGCACGACACGAACCTGCCGTAGGGGGGGGGGAGCGCATCGACCCCCAAGTCGCCCAGTGGTCGCCGCGGGGGCCCTGCCCGGGAAGGCGTTGGGAATTCGCCGTCGGGGGCCCGCCGCCGATCTGCCGGCGAGGCGTCGCCGCTTCGAGATCGATGCTTTTCCCGCCCGAGCCGGCCCGGAGGAGGAGGAGGAGGAGGAGGAGGAGGAGGAGGGTCTCCGCCCCCTCCGCGCCCCGCCGCTGGCTTTGTGGGGCTGTCGGGCTTCCGCCCCCTCCGCCGTTGCCGCTGGGCCCCTGATGGGGCTTTACAGTCGGGGCCCTGAAGAAGGGACCCTTTTCGTGGGGGAGGGGCTCGATGCTCCTTGATTGTTCCACACCTTGTCTCTTCCCTTCCGTTTTCGATGGGAAGTCAAAGCTTAACTTGCGAAAAAAGGGGCCTCGTTCCTCATTTGGGGTTCCTTAGGTCAACGCCCCGACTGCAAGGTTTCCGCCCCCTCCGCACCCCGCCGCTGGCCCTTTGGGGCTTCAGGGCTGCCGCCCCCTCCGCCGTTGCCGCTGACCTTTGATGGGGCTTTAGGGCTTCTGCGCCCTCTGCCCCCGCCGCTGGCCGCGGCGGACACGGGGCGCCGCTTGAGCTTGGCCATGCCCGTGGCCCAATAGTAACGAAGATGATGACGGTGACGACTATGAGGAGGACGAGGAGGATAACGGGGAGCATTCGGGGGAGGAGGAGGAGGAGGAGGAGGAGGAGGAGGAGGAGGAGGAGGAGGAGGAGGAGGGGAGGAAGGATGCACCGACTCAAAAGGTTCATTGGGCTCATGTGGCCCATGGGGCACTGTATGGCACACGGACACACGGGCTTCCGTTCGTCCTCCGTGTTCCTCCCCGTCAGCCTGTCCCCAACCCCCAACCACTTCTGGGGCACCAGAAAACCATTTCCGTAAATAGGAAAATGTTGTTCCAGAAGTTCGGATCCGATCACTTTTGGGGACCTCTTGGGGGCCTCTGGGAGGCCGTTTGGGGGTCTCTTGGGGGCATCTTTTGCACCTTTTGGATGCATTTTGGTGCCTCTTGAGGTCCTCTTGGGGGCCACCTGGGGGCCTCCTGGGGAGGAGAACTAGATGTTTGGTTTGTGATCCCATTCTTGGGCCTTGAGGCCCTTTTAGGCCGTCTTGGGCGCCTCTTGGGCCGTCTTGGGGCCCTCTTGGGCCGTTTTGAGGCCCTTTGGGGGGCCTCTCGTGCCGTCTGGGGGCTGTCTTGGGCCGTCCTGGAGTGTCGGTAAGCCGAACACGCGTGAACGCCAACAATTGTCAAAACTCTAGGGACCATTAATTATTTGGGCATCTTGAGGCCCTCTTGAAGGCCTCTTGGGGGCGTCTTGGATGCCTCTTGGGCAGTCTAGGGGCCATCTTGAGCGTCTTGGAGCGATTGTTCGGCGACTCGGGGCCCTCTTGGACAATTTTGGGGCCTCCTGAAGCCCTCTTGGTTTTAAACAAGTGAAGCGACATGTCGCGACAAGACCAAAGAAATTTAGGACATTTTGGTCCTGGCCCCTTAAAAAACTCTGTGGGAGTGAGGACTGAGGCTGAGGGGATTCGGCAAAATACCGGAGGAAACGCCTGGGGGCTCGGTGGCGGAGAATCGCGAACAATGAAAAAAAAAAACGGTTCCTTTGTGGAGCCTATCGTCGATCTATCGGCGATGTGTCGTCGATTCCAGCTGGGCGACGCAGAAAACGGGGTCGATTGCACGGACATGGACGCGTAATTTCCCCGCGTAAGACCGCGCGTGCGCGCCCTCGTTTCCAATGGCGCGCCGCGCTGGCGGCCCGCGCAAGGCGCGGGGAAAGGTCGCTACATGCCGTCTCGTGTAAGACCCGCTTCTTTGCGTGGCTCAGGTCGACCTCTCCCCTCTGGGACGATCCCCCCGCTGATTCGGCCACGTGCAAGGGGGGGCAGGGGGAGGGGGGAAGGTCTCTTAGAAGGAGGCTGCTTCTTAGAAGGCGCCGGCCTCACATCTCCAGAGAAGGCCCGCGTCTTCTAAGAAGCAGCCTCCTTCTACAAAAAACCTTCAGCCCTCCCCCTACCCAGACACTTTTTGATCTGCGGGGCGAGAGCGAACCTCTCCCGCTAGAAGCTAGGCGGGCTACGCACAGCTTGAATTAGGGAGACAGGGCACAGGAAGGCGGGGCCTCAGGCGGCCAGAGCGGGTGGGGCCCGGGGAACAGGCGGTGCCGAGGTGGATGTGCAGGAAACGGTACGCCATGGACAGGGACCGAGGGCGAAGACCCGGAAGGCCCCCCTACCCAGACACGCGACGTCCTGATGTTCCCAGTACGCGGTCCCCGGGAGTCCCGCCCCGCTCCCCGGATCCAGTCTCTCGGCTCGAGCCGTTTTTTGACGGCCCCAGGGCCCGGCGAGGGCTCCTGGAGGCTGAAAAAAGCAAGCAGCTTTCCGAAAATAGCAAAACGAAAACCTGCTTCGGGCGATCGCAAACATGGATCAAGTAGGGGGCCACGTGCGAACCCTACCCCTGCCCCCCACGATTTCTGAGGGGGAGGGTGGGGTTCACTTCGCTCGGGAGCTCCCGAACGAAGTGAACCCCACCCTTCCCCTCAGAAATCGTGGGGGCAGGGGTAGGGTTCGCACGTGGCCCCCTAAACATGGATCAAGGGTGCGTGGATTGGCGACGGGCCCCGTCTCCGTGGGAAGCCGTGGATCTCCGCCGCCGGACTCTGGGCGGCGCGGGCCGCCTTCTGGGGAGAGCGGCCCCCCCGATCCACGGATCAGGCGACCGGGCGCCAAATCCGTGGATCGCTGATCCACTAGGGGGCCACGTGCGAACCCTACCCCTGCCCCCCACGATTTCTGAGGAGGAGGGTGGGGTTCACTTCGCTCGGGAGCTCCCGCGCGAAGTGAACCCCACCCTCCCCCTCAGAAATCGTGGGGGGTAGAGGTAGGGTTCGCACGTGGCCCCCTATCCATGTCTGCGCGCCCCCGAGTTTTGGCCCCCAGGCTCCAGGAGCTTCTCAGAAGCGGCTTGAGCGGGGAAGGGGGCAGGGATTTCCGGGGGCCGCGTGCAGGCCCAGGCGAGAGGAGGGCGCAGAGGACGGCTTCGGCGGCCACTCGAATATCATAGCTCGATTTCTGCGCTTTGGGAGCAGCCTCCCACGGACCATCGAGTGGCCAGGACCGTCTCTGGTGCGGGCGATGCACGGAGAAGGGCCATCCGTGCGAGGTCTCGCAGGCCTGAGTGCCAACCCGTGTGGTGAATACAACTCTCGGGGGCGGAAAAAGAGGGGGGTGATGACTAGGGGGAGGTGGATATCATGGCGGGGGCCATGATTTTTCCCCAGATTTCATGGCGCCTCTTCTTATTTCAACACGTCCCTGGCTCCCCCCCTGGGCCGCGCACATGCCGCCGGTCATGATTTGCACCCCCCCCTCTTGGACACCCCCCTCTTGGCCGCTCCCGAAACTGCTGCAGGCCCTCTCTTGCGCGCCCCCGACCGGCGCTGCCCCTCCAGTCGACTAGACGTATAAGAGCGACCTTTCGCCAGAGTGACCTCTGGTGCGGGCCCAGAGGTTGACACCAACACCAATATCGGCCTTGTGCCTCCACCGAGGGAAGAAGATCCCGGTCTCGGTGATGGTGGTAATATTCTGGCTTCCAAGGTGGCCGAAAGATTACCACCAACACCGAAATCTATGATCATCTTCCCCCTGTGGAGGCAACCCCCTGTGTTGGTGTTGGTGCCCATTTCCAGGCCTCCAACTTTGGTGCGGGCCCAGTGGGGCCCCCCGATCGCCGAACGCGAGGGGGCGGTGGCGTCCTGCGCGCTCGCGCTTGGCCCCCCCGCGGCCCCCAAAAAGCCGCGCTCCACAGGTCGCTCTTGCCCAGGGTCCCTCCGCCGTGTGGCCGACTCCAGGCACCATGAGCAGGCGCTGGGCCGGGCGCGCCGCGGCCGCGCTGCTGCACCGGAGCTTCCACGCCGCGCTCCTCGCGCTCGCGGAGGGCGCGGCGGAGGGCGGCGCCGGCGCGCCCGAGGCCGCGGGGGCGCTGGAGGCGGCCGGGAGCCCCGCCTGCTCGTGGCGCCAAGCTCGCAGAGCGGATTTCGTGCGGGAATAACGAGAGGATGGGTTCGGGTGCGACTCCTGGGAGGTCAGATTCTGATTCAGCCCTGGTCCGGGATCCGGCTTGATCCCGGCTGGTCCGGCTTCATCCCGCTGAATCCCGCTGAAGCCGGCGTAGTTTCGCTCAGTCCGAGGCCCACTCCGGCGTAACAGCCCCCCAGCGGGGCTTAATCCTCCCTAATCCTTCCGGCGAAGACCTCCCAGCAGTTGCCTCCGAAGACGGGCCTGGATAGTCCTGAGGAGGACTTCGTTCCGGGTTTCGAGGTGGATTTCGCGCGGGTGTTTTTTTCGCAGACCTAGAGGTTGACACCAACACCAAGATCGGCGGTGTGCCTCCACCGAGGGAGGACGATTCCGATCTCGGTGATGGTGGTAATATTCTGGCTTCAAGGTGACCGATATATTACCACCAACACCGAAATTTAGGATCATCTTCCCCCTGTGGGGGCAACCCCCTGTGTTGGTGTTGGTGCCCATTTCCAGGCCTCCAAAGGTGGATGTCGTGAGGATGTTTTTTGGCCAGGAGTGAAGACTAAAACAGATCCACGCGAAAGGCATCTCGTTTTTCAGCCCCGCCTTCTCATGGCGCCGACCTCGCAGAGCGGATTTCGTTCCGGATTTCGACGTGGATTTCATGCGGATGTTTTTTGGCCAGGAGTGAAGACTGAAACAGATCCACGCGAAAGGCATTTCGTTGTTCAGCCCCGCCTTCTCATGGCGCCAACCTCGCAGAGCGGATTTCGTTCGGAAAACGAGAGGATGGGCCTCGAGAGTCCTGGAGGATTTTGTTCCGGATTTCGACGTGGATTTCGTGCGTCTTTTTTGGCCAGGAGTGAAGAATAGAACGAAGCCACGCGAGATTCACTTCGTTTTCGAGCCCTCGGGGGCAATGATAGGGGGGGATAGGCGTATGGGGGGATGCAGCGACCCCCAATCGCCCATTGATCGCCGATAGGGGCCTGATAGCCCCAACCTGCCCAGGAAGGTGCGGATTCACTATCGGAGGTCTATTTCCGATCTATCGGCGATGTATCGCCGATTCCAGGTCGATGTTTCCCCATGTTTCCCCCCCTATCCTATCCCCCCCTATCGTTGCCCCTCGATCCCGCCTTCTGCCGTGCCGCGCCGTCAGGCCAGACAGCGATGCCCTGAGATCCGACGCTCCCAGAAAAATTGAAGCGGGTGGTTTTGGCCGTTTTCGGCCTCTGGGGGCCATCGCCGGGCCTCGGGAGCGTCAATGAACGACTCAGGACGAAAAACTGGCCCCAGAGAAGTGTCCAGACCTCTGGGGCCCACGCATCGAAAAAGTTGGAGCAGCTGGATGTCTGGATACAAGTCGGTCGTTGAAAGTATGTATTTTTGGATTCCCAGACCCCGGTCTACAGTCGGACCAAGGAATAAGATCGAGGTCCGCTCGGGGAGGTTACCCTGACGTTCTTCGTGTTTGTTTGATGGTATTGAGCATCCTGGGGGAGGGTACCCTCGAATGATGTTATGGTTTTGAGTTATTTGGCCGGCATAGGGTGTCATGTTCTTGAAGGATGTTCTTCTGATCTAGGTCCGACTGTATTGTTGGATTCTCAGATCCCAATCTACGACGAGCACCTCCCTACCTCAATAATCGCCATGCTTCTGTTGTGTATTGTTACTATCTGTGAGGGCTTGGCCCCAAGCTTTTTGATCCACCCTCCCACTTCCTGTATGTTTGACCTACTTCTTCCGACCGACGTGTAGGGCATTCCTGCTGAGTTGTACTGTGATTGGGGTTGGACAGTTATGGCTCCCTCCTTCCCGTTCCCGCGTCTCTGCCAGAGCTGTTTGATCGCCCGCACAAGCCCGACTCAGACAGAACGCTCTGCCGCCGTCTGGCTTCAGCGCTGGGCCGGGAGCACGTCCACTGTGCTGATTTCGACTCTTCCGGCCCGACTCGATTTCGATCGTTTCCAGTTCTGAGTCGAGTCCATTCGGACTCCGATGCGGACTTCTTCGGCTGCTCCTGGCTTGGCCGCCAAGTTCCACCGATCCGATTCACTTCGATGATAGTTTATCCGACTTCACGATTCGATTCTGGGTTCTCCTGATAATGTGCTATCTTTGTCCACCGCCTGCGGTCGAGGCATTTCAAAGTAAACGTGTCTTTCCAGTGAGCCCCTAAGTAGGGCATCCCTGACATTTTGAAGTCTGTCGGGCCAACTTCAGGGGCTGGACAAATTCCGTGGCCCGTCTTGGAAGCCATCTTAAGGCGCCTGGACATTCTAGAGAGCGCCAGGGAAGCGCCAGAGCGCCCAGGGGGCCTCGGGAGAGGAGGCTGGTTCGACCGAGCGCCACCACTTGGTGGCAAATGGCGGCTCAAATTCAACACCTGTCGCCTTGAGGACTGGCCAGAAAATTATACACTACACGTTGTCCTGTGGCGTTTCTGCGAAGCCGCCCCATGGGACAGGGGCCAAATATTTTGCTGTAGATACGCGCGTTTCCCAGGCGGTGCGGGAGGCGCTGCGGGACTTCAGACCGCTGAAGTACGACAAGGATCAGGGGAGGAAAAGATGCCGACACCGCAGCTCGTCCTGGAGAGCCCTCGTCGCCACGGGTGGATTCTCCCCGCAACTTTTGGCAGAATGCACCCCCGGAGAGGTCTGGGGAGTAGCGGTATGGGTACCATCGCCTCTGCAGCTGCGGATAAAAGGGGGGCGGCGGGGTCGTCGGGCGTGCGAGGCTCTGACGATGCCCGCCGCAGGCGCCGATTTCTCACACATCTCACAGCGTGCCCGGCGCCGGCGCCGAACTCTCGTCTAAACCATGTGGGTGGGCCGCGGGCGGGTCGCTGGCGGGTCGCGGGCGGGTCGCGTGCTGGTCGCGGTTGGGTCGCGGGTGGGTCGCGGGTGGGTCGCGTGTGGGTCGCGGGCGGGTCGCGGGTGAGTTACGCGCGAGTCGTGGGTGGGTCGCGGGTGGGCCGTTGGAGGGTCGCGGGCGGATCGCGGGCGGGTCACGGGCGAAGACGATGACAGACACAACAATCATCTAGGGCTGATTGCTTACGTGTCAATCTCCGAGGGCGCGCCGCTGGATAACCCCAAAGGGGGGGGGGGCTTGGTACCGCCCCCCCTTCCCCGATCCGTCGTCGGGGACCCCCCCCTTCCCGGTCCGCCGTCGGAGACCCCCTCCCCCCTCCCCTCCTTTCCCAGTCCGTCGTCGGGACCCCCCCCCCCCCTTTGGGCTCGAAACTCGAACCCCTCCCCCCTCCCCCCCTTTCGCCACGCCGTCCTCTGACTCCCGAAGCCGCCCCCCCCTACCACACCTAATCCTTATCGTCACCCTAACCCCAGACCCTAAACCCAACCCCTAACCCTAACCCCAAACAGTAGTCGATACTCATTACTCATTATTCACTATTCGCTACCTACTCACTGCTTCCTACTCACTATTCCTTACTCACTACTCATTTGTTTCATTATTCTATACTCACTGCTCACTAGTCACTACGCGCTACTCAGTGCCCGCTGCTCACTATTGTATTTACTAAACACTATCCGCTATTCAATACTCACTACTCACTACTTCAGTACTCACTACTCTCTACTCGCTACTCCCTACACAATATTTACTACTAGCTACTCCCTACCCGGTATTCGCTGTTCAACTCACCACCCACTACTCCCTACTCCCTACTCCCTATTCACTACACACCTCACTACTCATTACTCACTAATTACTACTCACTACTCACTATGCGCTACTCCCTATTCGCTATTCGCTATTCAATACTCCTTACCACCCACTAGTCACTACTCACAACTCACTAATCACTACTCACTACTCCTCACTCATTACTCACTATCCACTATTCACCACTCAGTACTCACTACTCACCATTCACTACTCACTACCACTACTCACTGCACACTACTCACTACTCACGATTCACTATTCACTACTCCCTCTTAGCTTTTTACTACTCGCGCCCCCCTACTCGCTACTCACTACTCACTACTGCCTACTCCCTATTCACTACTCACCATTCACTACCCACTACTCGCTTCTCATTACTCTCTACTCGCTACTCAAGTTTCACTAGTCACTACTCACTACTCACACTATCACTACTCACTGTACAGGAGTCACTATTTCCTACTCACTACCGTTAGTTTCTTCTCACTACTCACCACTCGTTTCTACCCACTACGCACTACCCATTACCCACTACTCTCTACTCACCACCGACTACTCACTACTCACTACTCCCCTACTCACTACTCACTATTCACTACTCATCACTCACTGCTCGCTACTCACTATTATCTACTCACTACGCACTATTCACTGCTACTCGTTACTCACTACTCACTACTCACTACTCGTTGCTGTCTACTCACTACCCACTACTCACTATTCCCTACTCCATACTCCCTGCCCGCCTTCTCTGGCGAAGCAAGGAGCAGCGGGAAAGGCGCAAAGGGGGGGGGGGAGGGGCGACCCCCCCCCTCCCCCCGTTTTCCTTCAAGGGAGGGGGGGGGGGGGCGAAAATGGAGGGGTTCTGCGACGCCCCCCCCCCCCTTTCAATTACAGGGTGATCCAGCGGCGCGCCTTCCCAATGTCCCATGCAATCGACGCCCGCCCTCTTCGTCTTTGATCGCAAGCGAACGCGTGTAATGTTGCATGTGGCTCTGCAGCGCAATGCACAAACTCTCGCGCAAGCGAGCGCGGGGAGGTGACCACGGTCATCCGCCTGCGTGCTCGCGTAGAGTGTTGCTTGGAATAGAAAGGTAGCTGTGCTGGTTTTGAAACGGAAGTGAACACTTAGCGGTGGTCGATTGGATTTCCAAGTTTACGTGTGTCATCGTGTAAGTGTTTTTACAGCGTAATGCAGAAAGCTCCGCGCAAGCGAGCGCGGGTGGGGTGGCCGTGGTTACCCGCCTGCGTGTTCGCGTAGGACAGTGTCACTTTGTACTGTCTGGAATAGAAAGGTAGCCGTGCTGGTTTTGAAATTAAAGTGAACTTTTAGCGGTGATCATCAGGATCGGTCAAATAACATCTGTAATCTTGTATGTGCTTCTGCAGCGCAATGCTGAAAGCTCCGCGCAACCGAGCGCGGGGGGGTGACCATGGTCACCCGCTTGCGGGCTCGCGTAGAGCACTTTGTATCACTGTGGATGGAAGGGTCGCCGCGTTGATTTGGAAACTAAACGAACCCTTAGTTGTGATCCTTGTTATTTCCCAGCTAACATGTGCTTCCACAGCAATGCAGAAAGTTCCGCGCAAGCGAGCGCGGGGAGGTTACCATGGTCACCCGCCTGTGTTCTATCTAGCGTAGGGTACTGTGTTGTCTGGAATAGAAAGGTCGCCGTGCTGGTTTTGAAATTACAATGAACTTTTAGCGGTGACCGGTTGGGTTTCGTAGCTAACATGTGTCATGTTGCATGTGCCTGTGAAGCGCAATGCGAAAAACTCCGCGCAAAGCGAGCGTGGAGGGGGTCCATGGTCACCCGCCTGCGTGCTCGCGAAGTCGGCGTGCTGGTCTTGAAATTCAAGCGAGCCCTTAGCAGTGATCGAGTGGATTTCCAAGTTACCGCGTGACATGTTGCATGTGCTTCTACAATCCAGTGCAGAAAGCCCCGCGTAAGCGAGCGTGGAGAAGTGACCGAGGTCACTCGCCTGCGTGCTCGCGTGGAGCACCTCTCCATCGTTTGGAATGGAAAGGTCGCCGTGCTGTTCTTGAAACTAGAGCGCGCCCTTAGCGGTGATCGATTGGATGCCCCAGCTACCGCGCGTAATTCTCATGCGTTTTTACAGGCAAGCGCAGAAAGCTCCGCGCGCGCGAGCGCGGGGGGTGACCATGGTCACCCACCTACGTGCTCGCGTAGTTCACTCTGTATTGTTTTGACAGTAGAAGTCGCCGCGCTGATCTGGGAACTACAGTGAACTTTTAGCGGTGATCGATTGGATCTCCGAACTAACATGTGCAATTTTGCGTGTACTTCTACAGCGCAATGCAACGAGCTCCGCGAGTGACCATGGTCACCCGCCTGAGTGCTCGCGTGGAGTATCCTCTATCGTTTGGAATGGCGAGGTCGCCGCGCTGGTCCGGGAACTAAGGTGGGCCCTTAGCGGTGACCGGTCCGATTTCCCAGCTAACATGCGTCATTTTGCATGTGCTTGCGCAGCGCAATGCAGAATGCTCCGCGCGAGCGAGCGCGGGTGGTGACCGCGGTCACCCGCCTGCGTGGTCGCGTGGAGCACCTCTGCATCGTTTGGGGTGGTGAAGTCGCCGTTCTGGTCTGGAAACTAAAGTAAGACCTGAGCCGTGGTCGATTGGACTTCCAAGCTGCCATGTGTTGTTTTGGATGTGCTTCTGCAGCGTAGTGCAGAAAGCTCCGCGCAAGCGAGCGCGGGGGGTCCGTGGTCACCCGCCTGCGTGCTCGCGTAGAGCACTCTGTATTTTTTGGAATGGAGAGGTCGCCGTGCTGGTTTTCAAATTAAATAACCCTCAGCGGTGATCGATCGGGGTTCCAAGCTAACATGCGCCATGCTGCATGTGCTTCTACAGCCCAGTGCAGAAAGCTCAGTGCAAGCGAGCGCGGGGGTTGGCCATGGTCACCCGCCTTCGTGCTTGCGTAGAGCATTCTGCATAGTTTGGAATTATAAAGTCGCCGTGCTGGTTTTGAAACTAAAGTGCACCCTTCGCGGTGACCGACTGGACTGCAGATTTTGGAATGGAGAGGTCACCGTGCTTTTCTGGAAGCCAGGGTGAACCCGCGGCGGTGGTCGATTGGATTTCTTAGCTGGCACGTGTCATTTTGCTTGCGCTTCTACAGCGCAGCGCAGAAAGCTCCGCGCAAACGAGCATGGGGGGGTGACCGCGGTCACCCGCCTGCGTGGTCGCGTAGAGCACTCTCTTTCTTTCTCTTTCTATTTGTTGTTTCTTTCTTTCTCTCTCTCTCTCTCTCTATCTCTTTGTATTGCTTGGAGCGGAAAGAGCGCCAGTCTTGTCTGGAAGCTAAAGTGAACCCTTAGCGGCGATCGATTGGATTTCCATGCTAACATGTGTCATTTTGCATGTGCTTCTACAGCGCAATGCAGAAAGCTCCGCGCAAGCGAGCGCGGGGGTGTGACCGCGGTCACTCGCCTGCGCGCTCGCGTAGAGCACTGTGTGTTTGGAGTTGAAAGATCGCCGTGCTCGTCTGGGAACTAATATGAACCCTTAGCGGCGACAGCTAACATGTGCAATTCCTTGGTGCAACTCCTTCGTAGAACTCCCTGGGGCAGCTCCGCAATACAAGCGCAGCTCCCCAGTGCAACTCCCCAGCACAACTCCCCGAGACAATTCCAGCGCACCAGTGCAACTCCCCTGTGCAACTCCGTAGTGCAACTCCCTCGTACAATCCCCTAGTACATTTCCCTAGAACAAGTGGTAGTAGTACAACTCCCTAGTACAACTCGTTAGAATTATAACAATTCCCCAGTGCATCTTCCTAGTGCAACTCCCCGGTGCAACTCCCGAGTGCAACTCCTTGAGTGCGACTCCCTGTACAACTCCCTAGTGCAACTCGAACTCCCTACTACAACTCCCAGCATGACTCCCTGGTGCAACTGCCAAATACTAGTGCAACTCCCCAGTGCGACCACTACTAGAGTGTTGCTGCATTGCGCTTGCAATCTGGGCCCTCGCGCTTTCTCTCCCCGTTTGCGCCGGGGGGGTGGGGCCCTTCGCGCGGGCAGCCCCGCGGCGGAGAGCTCATTCCTCTCCCGGAATTTCAGGGGGGGCCTGGCCCCCGCGCTCGAACCCCCCGCTTGGGACTTGTTCCGCGGAAGCCGGGTCCAGACGGGCCCCCAGGTGTCTTGCGCGGGAGTCGCCTGGGCCTGGGCGACGCAGCAAAGGCGACATCTGCAGCAACGACGATGAGAGAAGCAGCGACGGAACAAATAATGTGAATATGGACCCAAAAGGGCTTTGAAGAAATATCACGAGATTACCCCCGCCGCCCCAAGATGCCCACCCCCGTCAAGCAATGGCCCCGATACGACCCCAGAGCAACCTTGCGGCCCTTAGAGAATGCCGAGACGAACCCGTTGACTTCAGCGCGAACAGCCGCGCGGCCCCGACGTTGCTCCGAGGCGGCCCCGCGAAGACCCCGCGAGTCCGAGGCGACTTCGAGATTGCCCCGAGATGGCCGTCTTAAGCCCTTGCTGACCCGAAGATGGTGTCAATATGGCTCCAATGTGACTCCGATGCGTTTCTCCCTTCTCTCCTTGCTCATGGCTTGGGCCGATAGGACTGATGGGGGTGCTGGCCCTCCGCCCCCTCGTCATCGCCGTCTTGTTCCCCCCCCCTCGCCCTCGTCGCCCTCGTCGTCGCCGTCGCTGTCCGCCTGCCCTCCTTGGCCCTGGGCGCAGCAGAAAACCGAATCCCGAACGCAAGCCGAATCCATCCATTCTCTGATGGAAATGGCAGCGGTAGATTGTAGATGACTATGGCGACGCGCGTGACTACAGCGGTCGCGATATTACGGCGCGAAGAAAAAATGCCGGCAGCGGCTCAGCCGCAGCTGCGCGACTTGCCGGATAAGGGCGGCACGAAAAAAGTGTTTGTGCGTGAACTTCTACGTTCACTTTTGACGCCAGGGTTTTTTGGTGGGATACGTCGGTCCGTTTCGGCTTACCCCCAAGGGGGATCTGACGGCTGCATCGGCGCCCCTCCCCTTGGCGCTGTAAAAATTGTTGGGGTTTGGCGCAGGGGGGGGCAATGTAGCTCGGGGGGTGCCAGGCGCCCGTAGATCTCCCGGGGGTAAGCCAAAACGCAGGGCCTGCACGTCCCGCCGCGGGGGGAGTTGTTACTCTTCTCTCCCCGCTCGCTCCCTGCCGCCGCCTGCCGCCGCCGCTTCCGCAGCTGTAAGTGGAAGGATCGAGGCGCGGGAGTCGTGCCAGGGGCGCGTCCCGCGCGCGTGGGGAAAGAATGTGCCTGGGCCGTCGCGTCGTCGTCGTTCCTTCCCCGTTTGCCCCCGCATCCAACTATGCCAGCTTAACGGACTATTGAGTATCAAAAAGCATGTTTGATATACCCAGCTTGAGCGACATCAATATCTTGGCACCATCATTGCATCCCACTTTGGCCAGAAACCGTATCCCTCTGGCGAGTGATTGACACGGGTGGCGGGGACGCGTGCGAACGCCGCCACTTGGGGCCTTCGGTGGAGCTCCCTATGGGGCAACGAAGCGCGTGGGGGCTTTACCGAAATGAGTGGTGGAGGCGCGTGCGAACGCCGCCACTGGGGATTTCGGTGAAGCTCCCTTTGGAACCGTGCAGCGCGTGATGAGGTTTGTCGCAATGGGTGGGTTGGGCGCGCGTGGGCACCGCCACTTGGGCTTTCGGTGTAGCTCCCTTTGGGGCCACGAAGCGTGTGAGGGGTGTGCCGACATGTGTGGCACCTGGACGCCGTCGTTGTGGCCTTCCGTGAAATTCCCGATGGGGCCACAAAGCGTGTGAAGAGTGTGCCTTAATGGGTGGCGGGGGCGCATGTGGACACTGGACACCACCGTTGGGACCTTCGGTGGGGCTCCACGCGCTTCATGGCCACGTAGGGCTTACGTGGCCATGAAGCGCGTGAAGGGGTGCGCCGAAATTGGTGGTGGGGACGCATGTGGGCAGAGCCACTTGGGCCTTCGGTGGGGCTCTTTTGGGGGCCACGAAGCGTGTGAGGGGTGTGCCGGCATGTGTGGCATGTGGGCACCGCCATTGTGGTGTGGCCTTCGATGGAACTCCCTATGGGGCCACGGGGCGTGTGAGAGGTGTGCCGACATGGGTGGCGGGGGCGCATGTGCACACCCCCCGTTGGGCTTTCGGTGGAACTCCCGTTGTGGTCAGGAAACGTGTGAGTGGCGGCGGGGGCGCATGTGGACACCGCCACTGGGGCTTTCGATGGGGTTCCGCATGGGGCATCGAAGCGTGTAAGGCGTCAGCCGGAGTGGTGGCGGGGACGCGTGTGGACAGCGCTACTGTGGTTTTCGGTGGAGCTCTTTTTAGGACCACGAAACCTGTGAGAGTTGTGCCGAAAATGGTGGCGGGGACACTTGTGGACACAATTACCAGGGATTTTGGTGGCGTTCTCTATGGAATCACAAAATGTTTGAAGGGTGTGCCAAATTGGGTGGCGGGGATGCATGTGGACACTGCCACTGGGGCGTTCGATGGAATTTCCTGTGGGACCACGAAGCGTGTGAGGGGTGCGCCGAAATAGGTGGCGGGGACGCGGGTGGGCACCGCCTCTTTGTGCCTTCGGTAGAGCTCCCTATGGGGCTACGAAGCGTGTGAGGGGCGTGCCGAGATGGTTGCGCGAGGGGCAATGGTAGGGAGGGGGGGGAGGAGGACGAGGAGGCGGAGGAGGAGGAAGAAGAGGAGGAGGACGATGAGGAGGAGGAGGAGGAAAAACAGGAGGAACAGGAAAAACAGGAGGAACAGGAAGAGGAGGGGGAGGGGGAGGAGGAGGAAGAGGAAGAGGAGGAAAATGAGGATGAGGAGGAGGAGGATAATGAGGAGGAGGAGGAGGAGGGAGGAGGAGGAGGAGGAGGAGGAGGAGGGGAGGAGGGGGAGGAGGAGGAGGAGGAGGAGGAGGAGGAGGAGGAGGAGGAGGAGGGGAACGCCGGGCGCCGTCTTTCCAGAGCGAGGACCCAACACCACAGGACTGTTGGGAAGCGCACGGCGCGAGGCCTGGGAGGGGCACGCACGGTGCGAGGCCTGGGAGGAGGAGGAGGAGGAGGAGGAGGAGGAGGAGGAGGAGGAGGAAGAGGAGGAGGGGCACGCACACTGAACACATCCTGGCAGAAAGGATCCGACCATACGCAGCTTCGGGCATCGCTTTCGGGTGACGGCCCTCGGCCGCCGGGGCCTGCGGTGGAACTCCCTTGTGGGGCCACGAAAAACGTGCGAGGTGCATGCCGCATTGGGCGCGTGTGTGCCACGCGGACGCTGCCGCGGGGGCCTTCGGTGGAGCTCCCCGTGGGACCACGGAGCGCGTGAGGGTTGTGCAGTCGGGGCGCTAAGCAAGGAACCCTTTTCGTTGGGGAGGGGCTCCGCGTTCCTTCATTGTTTCGCAACTTGCCTTAGGCTGTCCTTAGGTTTTCGATGGGGAATCGAAGTTTAACTTATTGAAAAAAAGGGGCCTCGTTCCTTATTTAGGGTTTCTTAGGTCAACGCGCCGACTGTACCGGATGCGGCGCATATGTGCCACGCGGACGCTGCCGTTGGGGCCTTCGGCATAGCTCCCTGTGGGCCCACGAAGCGTGTGAGGGGTGTGCCAAAGTGAGTGCGGGTGCGCCACGCGGGCTTTGCTGCGAGGGCCTTCGGTGGAGCTCCTTGTGGGGCCACGGAACGTGTGAGGGGTGTGCCGAACTGGTTGCGGGGACGCCACGCGGACGCTGCCGCTGGGGCCTTCGGTAGAGCTCCCTGTGGGGAGCCACGAAACGTTTGAGGGGTGTACCATGCGGAGGGCAGAGGCAGGGATGGGAGGAGGGAGGAGGGGGGCAGCGGGAGGGAGACGCGGGGCGCTGTCTCTTCAAAATGGGGGCCCAACACCACAGGATGGTTTGGACAAAACAGAATGGGCACCCGGGGGGAGCAGCGCGATTTTTTCCTTAGAGGCGCGAGTTCAGGCACAGGCAACGAGCGTCCTCACCGCGGATGCCCGCTCCAGGCACGCGCCCAGGGATGGCGTACGGCCGCTCGGCCCCCTCGCTCTGACCGATGCCGCTGCTCGCCCGGGAGAGCCCTCGTCGCCTCGGCCGGATTTCCTTCGAAATGCTCTTCGGACTGCGCCCGGGAGCGAGTATCGCCTCCCAGGGCCCGACGCGTGAAAGCCCTCCAGCTTCGGCCCTTTCCTGGTGCCCGAGACAATCCTTCTGGTGATCAAGGCTAAAGCAGGTTGGAGCATCATAACCCCAGGGGCAGCCCGCCGCCCCAGGTCGGGAGCGGCCAAGAGGGGTGTGTCCAAGAGAGGGGGGGATGCAAATCATGGTCGGCGGCATGTGCGCGGCCAGGGAGCGGCGGGATGGGTCAGATGTTTCTGCCCCGCCGGAGGACTGCAACTTCCTGCTGTACTTTTCTGGCAGGCTGGGGCGGCTGCTGGCGAGGCCCCCGCGCCCAGTCGCGGTGGTGCTGACGAGCTCCCACGGGGCGGGGCACTTGCAGGAGGGAAAAAAACACACAGACACAAATAAACATCGATTCCCCAGAAAATGTGGAAAAATATGGGAAGTGGGGGGAAGACAAAAACCCCAGAAAATATGAAGAAAAAATGGGGAATTATTTTATTTGTGTGTATTTATTTGTGTGTCCCAGGGTCCCTTCATTCTCGAAGAAGTCGCCATGGGGGAACGGGTCCTCAGGTTTTTTCTCGTTTTTGGCTTCCAGGGGCCTTCAGAAAACGACTCAGAATGGAGATTTGGTCCTGGGTCGAGGCCTCGGGGTCCAGGACCTGTTTCCTTCAGGACACGTTTCCCCCTGATAGCAACGAAGAACAAATTGTAAGCTCATGGGTCGGCGGCGAAATCCGAACCTTCCACCCGCCGATCAGCGATGTGGACAATTCGATGGGCGGCGTGGGTAATTCGTGCTCGGAATTCGTTGAACACTTGGCCAAATCCGAACCCTACCCCCGCCTCCTATCAGCTAGGGCGAACACATGGTTGATGGGGCTAGGGTTTGGATGTCGCCACCCAATGGTGAATGCCGTTTTTCCTTCATGGCATTGCGCTATCAGGAAAAACACAAACAACACACACTGTGGGACAAAACAACACACTGTGGGGAAAACACACACACTATGGGAAAACACACGCTGTGTATTTTTCCCCACACACGGTGTGTTTTCCCCCACTGTTTTTTTTGTTGTTTTGTGTGTGTGTGCGTTTATGTGTGTGTGTGTGTTGTGTATGTGGGTGTTTTTTGTGTGTGTGTGTGTGTGTGTTTGTGTGTGTGTGTTTTCCTCATGGCGTTAGCGCTATAGAGGGTTGCAAGTGGTAGGAAATGGCCATCGCAGAATCAGGGGTGCGGGGATCCCGAGACCGCCCCGCCAAGCAGCCGTTTCGCCTGAGTTGCTTTACACCTGAATTCACCCGCCTCGAACGTATCCCTATCCCAAAGATATCCTAAGATTGGCACGCCAAAAGGCGATGACAATATTAGGGATTCGCCCTCCAAAAAATAAAGACTGGCATCGTGATGAGGAGATGTCCAGCATAGAGATAGGGATATGTTCCAGGCTGGTAATGAATTCAAGCGTCGTGGTCTCGACTCAGTGTCAGCAGCATTTCTGGTCCGAACGGCCACGATCCTTCGGAAAAAATGAATTTTCCCCAGCTGCATCTTTTCTTATCAGAGCGTGAATTACCTACCCCGCTTTCGCTTCCAGGCAAAACCAAGCCACACCACGCGCCTCCTCGTCAAGCGGCCTGACCAGTACAGGCTGCAATTTGGCGTCGTTTGGTATCTCTTGGAAGCGAGGGTGGTCAACAGCGAGGTAGGTTTGTTTTCCCCGTATTCACTGGCTGACCTCCTCCTCTCAAGGATCCGCAGGACGTGTGTGAGCCCAAGCGTGCGTGTTACCCCGCTCGGGTCCGCCGATAGCGCACAGCCTGTGCCGGCTGTGCCGGCCCTCTTTGCGCCGCCTGCGCCGCCTCCTCCTCCTCCTCCTCTCCTCCTCCTCCTCCTCCTCCTCCTCCTCCTCCTCCTTCTCCTCCTCCTCCTCCTCCTCCTCCTCCTCCTCCTCCTCTCCTCCTCCTCCTCTCCCCCTCCTTCCTCCTCCTCCTCCTCCTCCTCCTCCTCCTCCTCCTCCTCCTCCTCCTCTGGCGCAAACACACGTTCCGAGGATCATCGATCCTTGGCCCGCCTCTTCACCTTTGCTGCTCTCTTCGGCTGCGCCGTTGCCCACGGGGACTCCAGCCGCAGAGACATGGCCGTGGGAAGGGCCAGAAGGGAGAACGCCAGAAGGTGCAGCAAGGCCAACCGGCGCCAGGCCGCAAGGCGAGCCAGCCGATCTACAGAGGGATCAAGCAAAAGGGCAGCTTGCAGGCACGGCAGGGCGCATTGGCAAAGATCGCCTGGGAGAGAGCCCAGACGACCTGTACAAAACCGAAAAAAAATCAGCGGCGCCAGCGCGCGGGAGGCAGGGGCGACCCCGCCACCTCGAAAACAAAGTGCTCCGCCTCGCCTCGGCGAGCGCCGCTCTGGAAATCCGCCTTCGCCAGCTGCTTTCACAGAGCCAGCTATGGGCGTCCCTCCGCACGGATCGGCCCTCGGCTCGGACAGCGCGGTGCCATCACGGCCCTGCAAGGCGGTCGGCCGAGCCTACCGAGGCCAGCCAAGCCGCAGCTCGCAGGCACGTCGAGGGCAGCCGTCGGGGCCAGACAGAGGAGCCCTGACGAAGAAACACAAACAGCGGCCAGACCGCGATGCGGGCAGGCATCGGGGCGACATCCGAGGCCGTGCCTCTGAAGACGCCCAACTAAGCAGCACAAAGCATAGACAGCGCGGCGTCTGCGTGGCACCGCAGGGCGAGTCGGCCGATCCCTCCAAGGACCAGCCAACGTCGCAGCATGCGAACCCACAGGACTCCACGTCGGGGTCAGCCTGGGAAGTCCCCAGACGACCAGAGACGAGCCAAACGCTCGAAGCAGCATCTGCCTGCCAGAAGAAGAGCAGGGCGATCCTGCCCAGAGAGAGAGAGAGAGAGAGAGAGAGAGAGGGACAGCAGCACCGCCACACCTCGGCGTGCGCTGGTCTGGGGGGCCACCCTCGCCAGCTGCCTGCACAGAGCCAGCCATGGGCGTTTCCCCGCAGGGTTCGACGCTCGGCTCAGACAGCACGTCGACCGCGCGGCTCCGCTGATCCCCTGCGAGGGCCAACCGAACTCGGGACTTGCAGGGCGGCAGCGCCAGAGAGGCCGTCTGGGAGAGAGCCCGCGCAGCCCGAGAGGGGCCAGCACTCCCGAGGCCGTGACTCTCTGAGAATGGCCCGAGCGTCGAAGGCACCGTGGGCCGCTCAGGATCAGCGCAGGGCGCGATCCTGGCGGGGCGCAGCACATTCGGGTCGGACCTGGGCGGCGGCCGCGACGGGGGAGACACCCTCAAGCCAGGCCAGAGCGGAGCCAGGCCCGAGAGCATGCGCGAGCAGCCTGCGGACCCGAAGGGATGGCCCGAAGCCCAGGAAAAGGAGCGCGCGGCATCCAGCCGATCCCGAGCCCGACTCACCACCCCATGGGCATCCCCCGAGACAGATCACGCAGCCTCCTCCGCACGGAGGGAAGCTGCCACTCTCTGGAGATACAGCCGGGGCCCTGAAGAAGGAACCCTTTTCGTTGGGGAGGGGCTCCGCGTTCTTGAAGTGTTTCGCAGCTTGCCTCAGGTTTCCCTTATGTTTTCGACAGGAAATCGAAGGTTAACTTGTGGAAAAAAGGGGGCTCGTTCCTTATTTGGGGTTCCTTAGGTCAACGCCCCGACTGCACGTGCGGAGGTCAGGGGGGGGCGCGCGGAAGGACCCGCGCAACCCGAGCTAGGGCTGGCGGCCGATGCCGTAGGGGCTGCGGTGGCAGCCACGAGCGCAGGATCACCCCGCGCGGCTGCGGCGTTCGAAACGGACGGATCAGGGGGAGAGGCACCTCCAACCAGAGTAGGACTCGCACCCAAGGTTGGGTCTCCTCCCGATCTCTGCTGAAACAGGTCGTGAGTGATGTTCCTGGCGTGCCGCTTGGTGCACTGCCGGCGGCGTGCAGCCAGAACCCTCTTCCACCGCGATGTCTGCCGAGCATCCATGCTACCGGGGGGGCAACGCTTCAGGAACAGGTTGGACGTCTGAGGCGAGCCCGTCGAGATGGAAGCACTGCAACGCACGCAGATAAAGAGGGTCGAATGATCCGAACAATCGACCAACCGAGCGATCCTCACAATATCGAGCCCGAGCACAGGACCTGTGCACTTCCTGGGGGGGGGGGGCGTCGGGTGGCCTCCGAACTTGAAGACAAACCTGGATTCGGAGGCTCTGCAACGCACTTCGCACCACCAAAGGCCCGCAATCCAGGGAAACATGCACCTGCCTGGCGCTGTCTTATCTGCCATCGCAGTAGATGGCTTGATGCACTTCACATCTCCATGATCCCTGAACGCAGGAAGCCTCGGCAACAGTTTAATAGCCAATTTGCAACAAGCGCAGGTCAAACGGATCCTACGGTCAGTTTCATCGAGAATGGACTGATCCATGGGGTGCGAATTAATGGCGGCTTTGGCTCCAATGTCGGCCAAGTGGTTTCCAGTCCTGCGGAAGAGCTCTTCTTCTGGCAAGTCGGGGTCTTTCGAGCTGAGGCGGGCTTTAACCATCCTGACGTCTTCTAAAGATTTAGGGGCCTCGTCGGCCCTGGCCTGGGCGACGTGCTCTGCATAGGGCTTCCTGATGTGAGGGCGCACCTGGGGCCTCGCATTATGATCCTCAACGGCATTCGCATCATCGGTATAAATTAAGGCCAGCCCCGCCAGGCACATAATCCTGCCAGTGAAAGCAGAGTGCTCTGCGGCCTGAGGGGGCTACCGAACCAGAGGATGCATTGGGAAACGTACGTCGCACACCGCCTCTGAAAGCGTTGCAGCTCCGGGCGGCGCGACAGAGCTGAGGCCTCCTCGAGTCACAGGACAGAGGGCTGCGGTCCGTGATGCGGCCGCCGATTTCGCCCAGGACGTCTTGGCCAACGATTTCCAGGCGTTCCTCTAAGGCAGAGCACTTCCACAGCTTGTGGTATAAAGTGTCACGGCACCCGCGGTCCAGAGGACACTCCTTGGGGCATTTGCACCGCTTGCTCAAAGCATAAACTCTCGTCCAGAGGGCCCCAGAATCAACCGTCCGAAGAGAACCCTTCTCATGGCGAGTGCTCTTTATGGTCCGTGACAGTATCAAAGCAGACGCGTTTGGGACAATATCCGTTTCCCCAGCGTGGTGTTCCAGTTGGCGGAGTACTGAGTTCTTTAGCAGGGGCCGCAACGTGCTCGGTTACAATGACGTTATCGCCGATTAACGCGACGAACTTTCTCGCCGTCCAGCCGAGGCGAACGAGAGAAAGCCTGAGGGCGGGCGCAGGTCCAGGCACCGAGCGCAACGTCTTTAACGGTTTGGCGAAAACAGTGTCAAAGGCGGTGCGGAGCTGCTGAAAACTACGGGTGGGTGGCGCGGACGTTCACGCGAGTGTTGAACATGTGTTAGCCCGCCTCAGAATGGGGAACATTTGAATGATCCAAGTGGGGCCCCCTTCCAGAAGCAATGCGGTAGAGAGGCAGTGGTCTCCCGCATCAGAATTCAGCACAGAGGCGAAACTACGTCTCAGCCCAAAAAGTTCACCGCCATTGATCTTGCGAGTTTCAGGCGCACAAGTAGCAGCGGAGAGGGGCCCCGCGACCCGAATGTGCTCACACTTGCGCCTCGGGGGCCTTCTAAGCTAGATCCTTTAGCGTAAGCCCAGGCGCCTGACCTCCTTGGCTTGGCCTTCCTGTCGAGCCCATTACTTCTCAGAGGCTTGCCAACGAAATCGTCAGCTTTATGGTTATGAGCAGCATTGACAACGGGCCCAGTGGGAGAGTGTCTAAGGCGAAACTAGATCTCCTGCCCGGCCGCCTTGCTGAACGTCAGAAGGCAAGCTTTGTCGTCCACGAGCGCCCCACCGATATCCTCGACGACCGCCCCCTTCAACTGCGCGC
>CAUYUJ010020048.1:246988-270737 GCA_963575745.1 Prorocentrum cordatum
CCCCATGGATGACGCGTCGGAGGTTGGTGAGTCTGAGTTTGGTGACCAGCATCGCGATAAATTGGATCAGCTTCGGAAGTGGTCACTGGATCAGGCTCTCACGGAACCTGAACGCAACCGCGTGGAGACCATCCTCATCAAGCAGGCAGCTCAGAAGGCAACTAAGCGACTCAAAACAGCGCGTGGAGAAGGAGCTGCTAGTTTCGGCGAGTACTTGAACAGGTGCACGAACGAGGCCCCGTGGCACGAGCAGCAGGATTTGCTGCTGGTGGAGGTGCAGGCGCTGCGGCGTCCTCTGCCGCGCGGGGGCCCAGCTCCTAGCAGCTCGCGTAGGCATGTGAGCGGGCCGCCTCTCAGTTATGTGCAGTTGCTTTTCTGGAATATCACGTTTTGGAATGAAGTGGCCCTGTCGTTCGCTCATGATGTGACGCAGACCTGTGACGGGCTTTCTTCTGCGAGCATCACCTCGCGGAGGATCAGGCGAAGCTTGCTAGGAGGAAGTGTGTTCATATGAAATGGCGATCTCATTTTCAGGCCGCCGTCCCCGCCCTTGGAGGGGGCACCCATGGAGGGGTAGGAGCTGTCGTCTCTCGAGGGCTTTGTTTTCGTAGGTTCCTGGCTGGTGCAGGGTCTGTGAAGGACCTGGACCAGGGCAGCTGTTGGTTGTTTCTTGAGCTTCGGACTAAGCAGTCCGTCCTAGCGATTGGGGTCGTTCATATGGTTTCGGATTTGGGCGTCTGTGGCGAGAATGTCTCTAGGCTTCAGGAGATCGCGGAGTTTGTGGGCGCCCTGGCGGTCCCCTGGGTACTTATGGGAGATTTGAACTTTCCGATAGATGATCTGGAGCTGCCTGGATTTACCCGCCTTGTGCGTGCTCGCGCTGTTGCCCCGAAAGGTTTTGAGTTTACATGTTCGCAGGGGAGGGGGGCCCTTATTGATTTCGTGGTGGCCTCTGATGAGATCGCTGGCTTCTTGAAGGTTGGCAGGTACACCCCCTCGCCGTTCAAAACGCATGCGTGCTTGAGCGTGAACATTGAGCATGAAGTGGTGGAGCAGGTTCTCTGGAAGCGTCTTAAACCAGCCCCTTTCCCTGAATGCGAAGGACCTGATTTGCCTTGGGAGGTCTTGTTAAGTGCCGTGACGAAGTAGGTTGGATGCCCCTGCGTTCCTGACTGACAAGTTGTTGCCGCATGTTGCTGACAAGTTGTCTCCAGCTCTCTCTGATTTGCATGCGCTGTGGAGCCGCGTCACGGAGTGCATGTATCTTTCGCGAGCGTGTGTTGTTGATCCCGCTCCGCAGAGCCTTGGTGGGCGAGCTGGATACCCATGTTTCTCTCGTGGCAAGGTTGGGCGTCGTGTTCTTGCGGGTCAGTCGTTTAGGCAACCAGCTCTTTGTTTCTGGGCGCACCTATCGCGGAGCCTCTGGGTGTACAGGTTGAGCCTGGCCAGGAAGTCTAAGGTGGCTATTGATCGAGCTGCTGCGGTAGTGGCGCCTCTCGCTTTTAAAGTTGAAGCACATGCGATTCCTGGAGACGTCCATTCCGCTGCGTGGTGGCGGGCTCAGTTAGCTAGCTTGCCCCAGGGCGTGCCAGCCCTCGATGCGATCACCGATGCGTGTAGTAGTACCCTGACTAAGGCGTGGACCGCGGCCCGCCCAGAGTCTAAGGCCGCCATGAAGGCCTGGCTGCTGCGCTCTCTTCCCGAAGGAGCCAAGCGAGTCCACGCTTGGTTGAAGTGCGACCAGGGCGAGGATCTTGAGTACGTACCTCGTCACCCCCTCGGAAACCCTGCAGCTTCCCGAGCACCTTATGGCCTATCGTGAGAAGTATTGGAGAGGGTATTGGGAAGCCACTCCTGAGAAACGATTGAGATTGTCGGGGGGTTTGGATGAGCTACGTGTGGTCGCGCTGGCGGCTGTGGAGGATTTGGAACCTCTTGGGACGCTCGGTGTGCATCGGGCGGCGCGGGTGTTCAAGGCTGATACGGCTGTGGGGGTCGATCACTGGGCCCAGCGTTCCCTGTTGGTTCTCCCTCCGCCCGCTGTTGGGGTCTATGCCGATCTCCTCAATCAGCGCGAGCGCTACATGGTGCGGCCCACCCGAACCATGCTCGGTATCATCTCTCTTCTCCCTAAGGCCAAGGATGCGGAGCGCCCTGTCTGCAAATGTGCCACCGTGTATCGAGTGTATTGCAAGGCTCGGGGGCGGGATATCGTTTCCTGGACCACCGAGCGAGCTGCTGTCTGTGACACGGCGATTCGGGTGTCCTTTGCTTTGGTCGCCGCCTTGTTGCGTGCAATCGGTCACGAGGTGGCCTCGTATATGAATATGCAGCCTAGTGGCCTGTATCGGGACCTTGCTAAGTTTTTTTGGCACTGTTGACCCTTGTCGCCTCGCTGGATTTGCTTCGAAAATGCGGTGCCACGTGCACCTCCTGTACCTGGGGTTGATTATGCACGAGGCCCCTCGCATCTAGGAGGTTGGGGGCTTGTCTCTGATATCGTCCCTACAGGCGTAGGGGTACTCCCAGGTGGTGTGCAATCCACGGCGTGGGTTAAGTTTTTTTTTTTTTTGCATGGCGTGCTGGGCTTTGCGTACGCCAATGTTTCCCCTGTGCGAGTGTGGGCTTATGTGGACGACACCACCCAAACTCAGCAGCCGTGTGGCTACACCATCAGATTGAAGCAGCTGGTACTGTGATTTCGGACAAGCGTGCTATGGTCTGTTCTAGTGTTGCCCTGGGGCGAGCTGCCACTGCTCGGTTGGACAGTGCTGGCCTTAGGCTTCGTTGTGAGCGTGCTGTGCGTGACCTGGGGGTCATGGCCACGGCTGGTAGGAGGCGCTGCACGCGTAAGGTGAAGGAGCGGCAGCGCAGGGCCCGCAAGAAGGCCCAGAAGGTTTCTCACCCCACGAAGCTTGTTAGTCGGGCCAGCCGTCTGTGCAAGCCAGCTGTTTCGGCGGTCGGGTCCTGGGGTCGTGAAGTTTTGGGGCTCACTCCTAGTCAAGTCCAAAGCATGAGGGCCCAAGCGGCCATGTGCTCTGGGTGGTTGTCTTCGGGGGCTTGTGCTACCTCGGTGTTGGGACTTCTGGGTTCAGCCAAGGATGCCCCCCAGTTTAGGCTTCGGTGTGAGCAGTTGTTCAGTTTTGCCAGTGTCTGGAGGCACTTGGGCCACTCCCAGAGGATGATGATCAGGTAAGTTCGATCATACCCGATGTCGTTGGAAAGTTGTTCGGGGTCCGATTGCCGCTACCATCGCTGTCTTGCTGGATTTAAGCTGGGAGCCCATCTCTCCTGTCTTCTGGCGTGCAGGTGCACGCGAACTCCGTATTGTCGATGATGAGTTTCCTTCGGCCTTGTGGGGGCAGTTGCTGGACACTTGCTCGGCGTTGTCTTGGCAACAGGCCGCGCGCCATCATATAGCGCTGGGCTGGAAGGAGGAGGGGCGGACTTTACGGTGGTGAAGAGGGTCTTGTCTAAGCTTCAGAAGGACGGGGAGGTGGGGGCAGCAGGGATTCTTAGAAATGTGATTACTGCATGATATTGGGCGGAGGCTAGATTGTGCGATGCTGGCTACCTTTCTGTCTCCAGGGGCTTGTGCCCCAGGTGCGGCGCCTCAGCTGAGACGCCCGCCCATCGATTTTGGGATTGCGAGTGCAATCGAGACATTCCCGATCAGGTCGCGGAGCGCACCGAACATCTGGCGTCGCGCGTGCGATCGGAACCTGGAAAAGCTTGCTTGCGGTTTCGGGGTATCCCTTCACTCGAGGCCTCCTGTGGCCACTTACCTGCTCCCCAGAATCGTGTTTGGGAGTGGAGCCGACTGACTGGAGGCTTTAACATCCACGGGGGAGTCTGGGGAATCGATGGGTCGGGGGTCCGATGTACTAAGGACTGGAGGCTCCGCCGTTGCGGGTGGAGTTGTGCCCACTTAGGTCCTCATGGGCTTTATGGTGGCCTTGTTAACGGGTCGCTTCCGACGAGGCGACAGTCGTCCCCTCGCGCCGAACTTTATGCACTTACCCAGTTAGCGTTGAGCAGTACTGGGGGTTGTCGTGTATATTGTGATTGTTTTTCGGTGGTGAAAAGGGGCTCGGCAGCCTTTGGAGGCCAAGCAGCGCTCGAGCATGCAGGACTTGTGGGCCCGCTATCATGCTGTCATGAAAGCCCGCGGTGGAAGTCTCAATGTGCTGTGGACCAAGGGACATGCCACTGATGCCCAACGCCGAAACATGTTGCTTTCGGATGTCAAGCTGCATTTGAATCGTGCCGCGGATCAGTTCGCGGAGGACGCTGCGGCGCGTGCTCAGGTTTCTGAAGTTGATGTTAGGCGCACCCTGGAAGCGGATCGATTCGCTTCGGATTATCGTCTCTTGGCTGTGCAGAGGGAGGTTTTGTTTTGCAGCGATCGTGATCGGGCTGTTCGCGCGCCTCGCCGTGAGCGAGGACAGTCCACTAGTTTCGCTGAAAGGATGCGTCGCCTTCGTGATGCGGGGCGCCAGCCAGAAAAAAAGGAAGGCCGTGATCCGTTGTCCTGCCTGTGCTAAGGGTTTCACGATGCGTGGCCCTCTGCTGAATTTGTTGCCTGATCCTTGTAAGCCGCGCTGCATGCTCCAGCAGCGACTACAGTTGCTGCCTGCACGCCCTGTGAGTGGTCGTGATGATCCCGAGCCTGCCCCTGGTGACCTGGGGCCGTCGGCGTTGTGTGGGGGTGCCCTGGGCCGTCCTCTGGCGGATCAATGCGACACCTCACACCATCTCGCTGTGCTGCGAGGGGCACTGTTCTGTGCGACCTGTGGCGCCTTGTGCACAGTGAAGGCGCCGCGGGACTTGTCGAAGAAGTGCCACCCGCCCACGAAGACTGGGCGTGATGTACTTTCTCGGCTCAGGCGAGGCTCGCCGCCTCGGTCAGGCACTTCTTTTCCTGACCGGAGCTGGTGTTTTGATGCGCGGCCTGCCTAGATGCAGGGACACGCCTTGAGGAATTTGGAATTTGGAATCCCTGATCCTGTCCGCTTGCTCCACAGCCTTCTCGAGCAAAGCCCTGGTGGCCTCCTTGAGGCCCTGCTGTAGCTGAGTGATAGGATGTCGGCTCGGTCCGTATCTTCCCTGGACAAGGTGATGCCTGACTCCTCGTCGTCAACCAGGTCTCCCAGGGAAATGGGGGTCTCCTCGATGGATCCGTCCAAGATAGAGCCGACAGACCAGGCAGCTGGCTTCTCTTCCGCAGGCTTGCGAGCGATCTGCAAATGACGCTGAGCAGGCAATTGCTTGCGCAGCTCCTCGACCTGAGAGCAGTCTGCTTGCAACCGGCAAACGAGTGACCGCTGATCCTCGAGGGCTGCTTGCATCTCCTCTATACGGTTGACTGCTTTGCCCAGCCTGTCTTCATTGGCTCATTGCGTTGAAAGTTGTAGTGCTACACTGCTGTAGTGGATGCTCACGACTGGCATGACCTTTTGCCTCCAGGGCCTTCCTGTAGCCCTCGGCGGCCGCAACGTCCCCAGTGCGAGTGAGCATAATGACGAGCGGCACAAGCTCGGGCTCAGCGAGGTCCTTGGAGTCCAACTGTGAAGCCTGTCCTGAGTTAGACTGCAGACCAGGAAGAGCAGGACCGCGTGAGCACCGACCTGTTGAGCTTGCTGAGGATTCGACCAAACCCCTTGCGGGGTACGGGTACCCTGACCTGGTTCAGAACGTGGTGCACCGCAGTGATGACAGGACGTTGCCGAGGCCGCGATCTTTCTGCACGGGCATTGCGAACAAACCCACTTTCAACGTCGAGGGTAGAACGGTGGTCCGCCTCCTTCATTACCACCCTGAGTGAAGCCGCCAAAGAGCTGACCTGGAGGGAGCGGGACGCGAGCGAACGGGTTCTGAGCCACCATGCCTCTGCATGGCGTAGTGTAGCCAGGGCGCGCCCACTGGAAAGGCGGCGCTCCCCAGAACTAGCCCATCGGGCTGCCCTGCATCGCCATGAGTCGGTAATGGTGACGAACAAATACCGCTAGCAAAAGGCTAGGGGAAACGGATGCCCCTCCAGGAGCTCACAAAAGGTTTTAAAAAAACCGTCTGACCGGGCAGCTGATGGGGCACTGTTGGGGGCCGTTGCTCCCCCTCGCCAGTAGGGCCAGGTCCTGAGCAAAGACGCTACGGACTTGAGCCGAAGTGGCCACGGACTGGCTGCTCTGCTGGGGTATTACCAGCCTCGAACGTATCCCTATCCCTAAGATCGACGCCAAAATCGCCCTAGAAAAATAAGTGAATCCCTAAGATCGGCATCGTGATGAGGAGATGCCCAGCATAGGGATAGGGATATGTTCCAGGCTGGTAAGGGTACTCTGCTCCTCCAGAGGTACTGCTCCGCGGCCCGGGGCCTCGAGGCGAGCCTGTCGGGCAAGGGCCTCGAGGTCCACGTGGTGGACCTGTCGAGGGACGCGGGCTCCTTGGAGTTCGAGCTCGTGGGCCAGCTGCGGCAGTCAGGGGCAACGTTGGGGGGTGGTCGGCTCCGGGGGTGACGGCTCGAGGTTCGAGGTTTTCGGGCGCGTGCGCTAGTTCTCGTTGGTTTTCCAGCCTCGGGGTGCTCTCCAGCAGCAGCAGCGCCTCGCCGAGAGCGTTCGGGAGACGCCCGGATCGTCCCGAACGGCCGCTGACGGCCCGAGTTGTGCTCCGAAAACTATTGGTGCCTGGCATGGGCGCAGGGGGGGATGCATCGACCCCTCAATCGCCCGTTCATCGCCGATGATGGCCTGATAGCCCCACCCTGCTCGGGACCGCGCGGACTCGCTATCCGGGGCCGATCGCCGATCCGTCGGCGATGTATCGCCGATTCCAGCTCGAGGCTCCCCCTCTTGAGCCGGTGCCCCCCCTGCAGTCAACCAGTACAGGTTGCAGCTTTGCCTCCTCGGTCCATCCTTCGCCGCTTTCGCTGGCCGCGCCCCGCTCGAGAAGCTCCGAAATGGGCGTCCAAGGCCCTTGCATCCTCATCGCGCATCCTTGCTATGCTGGTTGACTGCAAGCAGCAGCTCCTGGGAACACCGAGCTCCCGGGCCACAGTTCAGGCCTCCAACGACCGTTGCAACGGTCGCCGGAGGCCCGAATTGTGGCCGTTGCAGCCGTGGTGTCGTCCCCATGGGGACGACGCCACGGCTCTCCCGGGAGCGCTGTCGGCGAGGCGCTGCTGCTGGGAGGCATCCCGGGTCGAGAAGTCGGCGGCGAGCGGGGGGGGAAGCCTTCTCGGAAGGCGGCGGCCCTCTCGGAAGGCGGCGGGGCCTCTCAGAAGCCCCCCGGCATGCTGAGAGGCTGTTTCGCCGAGCGCGTTCCACTACTCGCAAAGTGCCTCCTCGCAAACGTCCGACAAAAAAACACATGTCCGTTTTGATGTCATCTCTCGTAGATCCTCCGCGGGGGATCTAGGCCAGTTGCGGGTAGTGGGTAGTTACTTTGCGAGTAGTGGAACGCGCTCGCCTATTTCGACTAGACGTAAGAGTGACCTTTCGCCGGAGTGACCTTTGGTGCGGGCACAGATGGCCCTCAGATGGCTGAAAACGAAGCAGTAACAGCAGCTTGCGCGCCCAGGTTTGGTCTCCCCGCTCCCCCCAAAAAGCCGCGCACCAAAGGTCACTCTTACCTAGGGTCACTCTTGCGTGTAGCCGACTATTGTTTGTGTCTTCGGGGGACGCTCAGAAAACTCTTCAGGAGGCCAGAGGACTTCCAGGCCTCCTGACGGGGCCCGCCCCTGCTCACTCCCCCCCTGGGCGCGCCGCCGAAGAGGGCAGCCGAGAATCGACGAGAACGCCTCTCGAGCCTCGAACCCCTCAGGCAGCGCGCGGGGCCCCCCGAGAACAAGCAGTGCACCGCCTTCGAGGACCTGCTCGCGAGGCGGCAGCTGGCTGGGGCGGCCAGCGGTGCGGGGAAGGAGCCGGGCGCTGCGCTGGACGACCCAGACGACACCGGGAAGGCGGACGGCGGGAGGTCCTGCTGGGCCTGTTTTCCACCACCACCACCACCAACACCATAAGTTGGAGGGGGAGGGGGTCCTCCTCCTCCTCCTCCTCCTCCTCCTCCTTCTCCTTTTCCTCCTCCTCCTCCTCCTTCTCATTTTCCTTTTCCTCCTCCTCCTCCTCCTCCTCCTCCTCATCTTCGTCCTCCTCCTCCTTCCGCCCATCCAACTTATGGTGCTGGTGGTGGAAAACAGGCCCATCAGGTCCGGCATCGCGGGCCCGATACGGTCGCCGGACCATGACAGCATTTTCAAGAGGACCGTATGCGATCTCACAAGCGGAAGTTCCCGCCCCGCTCTGCAAGCTCTTCTGTAGCCGGTTTCCGCCCTACTTTGCCCTCGCTCTTCCGCCATTCCGAGACAGAAATTGCCGCCCACCGCCTGCGCCTCGTTTGGATTGCGATTCCGACACTGCGAAGAATTGAAAATCAACCCAAGTACGGCGCATCTGGAGTCAGAGGGGGTACGGAATTTCAACCTGGTTTCGGCCCCGCCACCAGGCGGTTTCCTCGATGCATGGGCGCCTCGGACGCTGAGAGGCGCTGGGAAACCAGCTGCGTGAGCTGATTCGCCCACCCGGACCGGTGCAGAGACAGCATGAGCACAGAACCGTCCGGAGCTCCGCGCTGACTTCTGGGCTCGTCGCTGGCCCCCGCCCCCCCCCCTGGCGGCGCCTCCGGCGCAGCCCCTGGCGCGCTCCGCGCGCTGGGGAGGGGAGTCCAGCGCCGACCCAAGAGATCCACACGGATCTCCGACAGGCCGAGGCACATTTGCTTGGCGGCGCGCAGAGGGGGGTCGGGGGGGGGGGGAAGGCTTCTCAGAGGGAGGCTGCTTCTTAGCAGGCGCCGGCCTTACATTTGTAGACGAGGCCCGCGCCTCCTGAGAAGCGTGCTTCTAAGAAGCCTCCCCCCCCTCCCCCTACAGTCGGGTCCCTGAAGAAGGAACCCTTCTCGTTGGGGAGGGGCTCCGTGTTCCTTAATTGTTTCACAGCTTGCCTCTGGTTTTCCTTATGTTTTCGATGGGAAATCCAAGTTCAACTTATGGTAAAAAGGGGCCTTGTTTCTTATTTAGGGTTCCTTCGGTCAATGCCCCGACTGTACCCCCCTTGTGCGCGCCGCCAGTCTGCGCAGTGCCTCCTCCCCGTGGACAGGATGCTGCGCGGGCACTTCCTGAGCCTGCGCCCCGCCCTCGTGGTCACGGTCTACCACGCGGACCTGAACCCGATCCTCGCCCTGTGCGAGGAGCTCGGCTCCCTGCCGCTGATCCACCTGTCGCCGGGCCTGGAGGCGAGGATCTGGGAGGTGTTCGGCAGGGCCGCGCCGATCTACCCGAAGTTCAGCGCGGGGGTGCCCTTCGACGTGCCGCTGTCCTGGGAGACCCTCTTCCCGCTCTCCACGCACCAGGTCTTCCTCGCCGGATACCCCGTGCGCCCCGAGTTCCTGCGCCCCGCCCCCACGCGCGCCGAGTGGGAGGCGCTCAGGCGGCGGCGTGGCCTGCGGGAGGACGAGCACGTGGTGCTGGCGATGGTGGGACACGGCGCCCAGGAGGCGGCGTGGCCGCAGCTGCTGGCGAGCTCCGCCGCCTGGGGCCTGACGTGCAGCGCCAGGGACGTCATCCGCCCGAACAACCCTGTACAGTCGGGGCCCTGAAGAAGGAACCCTTTTCGTTGGGGAGGGGCTCCGTGTTCCTTAATCGTTTCACAGTTTGCCGTCTGTTTTCCGTAGGCTTTCGATGGGCAATCGAAGTTCAACCTATGGAGAATAGGGGCCTCGCTCCTTATTTAGGATTCCTTAGGTCAACGCCCCGACGGTAGACTAGACGCCAAAACCATTGGGGGGTGGGGCGAGGGTCCTGGCCGTGGGCTTGGCACGCGAAGTTCCTCAGCTGGGCCTGCGGTTTCTGTTTCCCGAAAGGAGGCCTCGGGCGGTGGAGTCTGCCTGGGGCGGGGAGGGTGCGCGCCACCGACCATATTTACAGCCTGGCCGGTGCAGACTGCCGGCCAGTCTTGGCGTCGCTGCACCGGCCTGGCATCGCTCGGGCGTGTGCATTTTTTTTTCGGCGAGGACCATCGAGGAGCATCCTTGATCATTTGGCGAAAAAACCACGCACGAAACCGAAAAAAACACAGGGAATGGACGTCCGAGCGATGGCGAGCCGAGTGTTGGTTCGAGAGCTGGAGAAACTCGAGCCACGGAAGTCCAGAGGCAACCCGAACGGACCCAAACTCAGCACGTATACATCACAGGCTTGAGAGGCCGCCCACCGTTGCGCTGTGCGGCGGCCTGCCGAAAGCCCGAGAGGACGTGCTGCCGCGGCCGCCGCGCGGCCCCGCGGACCCCCGCGCCGCGGGCCGCGCCGACAGCGGCGGGAGCAGCCCGCGCTCCCCCGGCGCGCGCGACGGCCCGGCGCGCGCCTGCGCCGGCGGGCCCGCCGGCCTGCCGCCCGGGCCCGCGGCGGGGCCGGCGGGCGCCGCCCAGCAGTCTGGGCGGCTCGGCCTGCTCGGCGGCGCCGCCGGCCGCGGCGACAGCCAGGAGCTTCGACGTCGTCGTCGTCGTCGTCGTCGTCGTCGTCGTCGCCGCCGCCGCCGCCGCCGCCGCCGCCGGGAGGGTGGGGTTCACTTCGCTCGGGAGCTCCCGAGCGAAGCGAGCCCCGCCCTCCCCCTCAGAAGTCGTGGGGGGGGCAGGGGCGGGGTTCGCATGTGGCCCCCTTAGCCACGGCAGCGCAGGGGCGCCCTCGGTGCAGCAACGCGTGCTGGAGCCCGCGTGTGTCTCGGGAGCTCCATGTTTGGATGTGCCGCGGCGTTTGCTGGCGTCTGACAGTGGATGAGGGTGCGCCGATGTCGCGTCGATTTCAGCGTCGATTTCAGCGTCGATTGGCCATCAGCATCGGTCGGCGTCGGTCAGCGTCGTTTCGCAAGAGCCAGCGAGATGGCGTCGGAGGCTCCCATGAGTTGCCACCGAAGGTGCCTGCCGTGCCGCAGGCGCCTGGCCGGGAGGACAGCGGCGCAGGCTGGGGATCCACTCCGCTCGGCCGAGCCGAGTCGACACCGATACCGGCCGGCCCGATCCGATTCAATTCCGACATGCCTGAAAGAGTTTGAGACGGCGGCACTGGGTCTTGTAGGGGACCTCGTCGCCACATCTGAACGCAGCTCGGAAAGCTGATGTGTTTGGACCCCGGGACGGGTCCAGGGGCCAGTTTATCAGGAGGGGAAAAAACACACAGACACAATTAATCGTCGATTCCCAGTAAATATGAGAAAATATGGGAAGTGGGGGGGAAGACAAAAACCCTGAATATATATATATATATATATATATGTGAAAAATCTGGCATATTTTTATTTGTGTGTATTTATTTGTGTGTCCTGGGGCCCCTTCAGTTTAGAGCTGCCGCTGGTGCAACTCGCCAGGCTCCGAATATCCTTGCGACCCGACGCGTCCCGATGCTCGCATGGCGCTGCTGTGCATTCGGCTGGGCCGATCCGGTTCGATTCCGGCTCCGTGCCGATTGGGCCCGACCCGACGCGCGCTCCGCGATATTCGGGGGCGGAAAGAGGGGGGTGATGACTAGGGGGGGTGAATATCATGGCGCGGGCCATGATATTTCCACAGATTTCGTGGCGCCTCTTTTTGTTTTATTACGTCCCTGCCCCCCCCGCTGGGCCGCGCACATGCCGCCGGTCATGATTTGCACCCCCCCCTCTTGGACACCCCCCTCTTAGCCGCTCCCGAGATATGGCCTGGTTTCTTCCCGACTCGGTTCTGGCTGATCTTCGCAGGCCCTCCGTCGCCGTCCTCCACGCACACGGAGGATAAGAGAAGCAGCGCGAGCGGGGACGGGCTGGGGCACCGCGGCGCCAGAGCCTGCGAGGAAGTTGCCTGGACGGACCCGAGGCTGCGGGTGGTCGTGGTCGCTGGGAAGAGCACGCAGCAGGCGCGGAGGGCAGAGAGGGACCTTGGCATCCCTGCTGGGGCCAGCCGGCCAGCTGGATCCAACGCCTTGGTCGCGGTGGAGATCGCGTGCGACCCTGGCGGCTACGGAGGCCCAGAGAAGAACCAGATATTACCGCTGCGCTGCTCTTCCTAGAGAGCCCTCGTCGCCACGGCTGGTTTCTCCTCGAATGTCTGTTCCGACAACCCGGGGACAGGATTGCGACACCCACCCCTCAATACTCGCAGGCCTAGAGATTGACACCAACACCAATATCGGCGCTGTTCCTCCACCGAGGGAAGAAAGATCCCGATCTCGGTGATGGTGGTAATATTTTGACTTCCAAGGTGGCCGAAATATTACCACCAACTTCGAAATCCAGGATCATCTCCCCCCTGTGGAGGTTGCCCCCTTGTCTTGGTGTTGGTGCCCATTTCCAGGCCTCCAAAATGCAAATGCCATCACACTTTCATTATTTGTGACGCGAAGCCTGCCTCCTCCTCCTCCTCTTCCTCCTCCTCATCCTCCTCCTCCTCCTCCTCAATACAGATGCCATCATATTTTCATTACTTGTGACGCGAAGCCTGCCGCGGGGCCCCGGCATGCCGAGCGCGGGGAGTCGCAGCTCGTGCCTTGGACGAGTTGCCGATGCTTCGCGGAAGCCGCCCTCGCGGGAGTCCAGCCTTCCTGGCGTCTGCACGCGGCCATACAGTCGGGGCCATGAAGAAGGAGCCCTTTTGGTTGGGGAGGGGCTCCGTGTTCCTTAAGTGTTTCACAGCTTGCCTCAGGTTTTCCTTATGTCTTTGATAGCAAATCGAAGTTTAACTGATGGAAATAAAGGGGCCTCGTTCCTTATTTAGGGTTCCTTAGGTCAACGATCAAGGCCCCGACTGTAGAGGTCGCCGCCGTTCACGATGATGCTCCTGCTCGTCAGCACGGGCGAGACCGGCCCACGCTACACACGCGGTACAGTCAAGACGCTGAGATAAGGAGCAGTTTGGGTTCGGAAGGGGCTCGATGTTCCTCAGGTTCCTCCAGTGCTGTTCCTCTTGCCCTCCTGGGGCACGGAGGCGCTTACAGGGCCAAGAAGGGGCTTCGTTCCTTATTTAGCGTTCCTTCTTTCAGCGGCACGACTGCATTTCTAGAAGCGATTCGTTATTCCGCGGGCCATCGGGTGTATACAAAACCCACCAGAAAATCATGATGGACATCCACTCAAACGGATGTGTACACCCGCCAGAACATGTATACACTCGGCCACAACAAGGGCACGTGCTTCAGGAAAGCGACGTAAACACCCACCAAGCCCAAAAGGAAACCAAGTGCTGGCGCATTTCGAGAGACGAAAACCCTCATGTGCTGCGTCGCCACTCCAGTGCCTTCGACGAGAGCCGCGGGTCTGGCTCAACTAGCAAGCCACGATCTGCTCGGGCGTGCTCCCACACGGAAGCCTGCTCGCGTGGCCTGCTCGGCCGTCTGCATCCTGCCGGTCTTTGCCGACGATGAAGATGCGATGATGGGCTTGTTTTCCACCACCACCACCATAAGTTGGATGGGGGAGGGGGGAGGGGGTACTCCTCCTCGTCCTCCACCTCCTTCCGCCTCCAACTTATGGTGGTGGTGGTGGTGGAAAACAGGCCCATCATGCGACGCCGGAGTAACCTTCGGGGCCATCCACTGGCCTTGCGAAGTAGGCTGGGTGGGTGTCGATTTTCTGCTCCCATTGGGAGAGGTCCGGGGGGTATTTTTCTTGTCCCCCCAGAGGCGGCTCCACGGTGCTGGGCGCTGGCGAGCTGGCAGACTTGATGGACGTCGCCAGCGCCGCCATCGTGAGGCCGAGCGGGAGCGCGGTGTTCGAGCTCGTGTACCGCGGCGTGCCGATGGTGCTGGACCTGCCCCGGGGCGCCTCCGCGACGGAGGAGTTCGCCGCGCAGAGGCTGGAGGAGGCCGGGCGCGGGGTCGTCCTGCGCGGCAAGGCCCCGGGCGCCCTGGAGGCCGCCCTGCGCAGGGCCCTGGCGCTGGGGCGCGACCAGGCCCTGGCCGCGGACGGCAGCGGCGCCCTGCTGCAGACGTGCGAGCGGCTGCTCCGGCGGGCCGCCGCGCTGAGCGGCCAGGCCTTCCTGGGCGAGCGGGAGGCGGCGCCGCCGGCCAAGGCGTCAGGGGCAGCGGTAGGGGGGGGGGATGGGCTCGAGGGGCCTCGAGGCGAGCCTGTCGGGCCCGGGTCTCGAGGTCCACGTGAGCGATGGAGAGAGACGGGGTCGACTGCGCCGCCATCGGCGCGCAAGCTGCCCGCGTGAGGTCGCGCGTGAGCAGCCCCGTCTCCAGTGTGGCTTGCCGCGCCGGTGGCCCGCGTCAGCCGCCGCGTAAGGTCGCTGTGTCATCTCGCGTAAGACCCGTTTCTTTTCGCCGCTCACGTGGTGGACCTGTCGAGGGACGCTGGCTTTCAGCCCATAGCCCCGGCCGCCAGCGGCGGCTGGACGAGCGGCGGCCCCAGAACGCTGATATCGAGGCGCAGCTGTTGGAGAGCATCCCGAGTCGAGGAAACAGTCGAGAACCGACGAAAAGACGAAAACGTCCCTCGAACCTCGAACCTCGGTTGGTCACCCCCTACCGTTGCCCTTCCAGGCGGCCCCGCCGCTGGCCTTTGTGCTGCCTCGCCAGCAGTCTTTCGGCAGCCAGGCAGGGTCCATTGTTCGATCCGATCGATCCGATTCGATATCGGCTCTGCTTGGAAGAAAAGAAACACACAGACACAATTAATCCTCCATTCCCCCGAAAATATGGGAAAATACAGGAAGTGGGGGGGGGGAAGACAGAAACCTAGAAAATATAAGCAAATACGGGGAATCTTGTGATTTGTATGTATTTATTTGTGTGTCCCAGGGCCCCTTTGCTCTGCCCCATTTGTTCGTGAGGCCTGATGCGGCCCGACGCCTGCATGGCGCCGCAGCGCCTCGAGGCGCCGCCGATCCGATTCGGTTGTGGCCCCGTGCCGGCGAGGCCCGATCCGACTCGCGTTCCGGTTCGATCGGATGTCCCGAATTCTCAGCCACGCGCAGAGGGGGGTGGGGGGAGGGGGGAGGGCTTCTTAGAAGCACCCCCGCTTCTTAGAAGGCGCGGGCCTTATCTATAGACGTAAGGCCGGCGCCCTCTAAGAAGAAGCAGCCTGCTTCTAAGAAGCCCCCCCTCCCCCCACCCCCTTGTGCGCGCCGCCAAAAGTCGATGCTGGCCGATCCTGGCCAGGCGGCGCCTGCATCGCTGGCGGCAGCGCCGCGGCAGCCGCCGCAGGCCTCCGGAGACCTGCCTCCCACGTGGCAGGGCCCTGCCCCCGTCGCCGCGGCGGGGGCGCCCCCGAGGGTGCCAAGCGCTCCGCCCCATCGCAACAGCGAGCCAGCGGCGTCGAGCAGGGCGGAGGTCCTGGGCCTCTCAAGTGGGGTCGGTACAGGCGGGGTTGGAGGATCGCGCCGCATCGCCGGTGCACCTCAGGAGGGGAAAACGGCACAGAAAGAGACAGGATCGACGCCCCAGCGAATGTAGGAGGTGGAGAATATTACCGAAGTCTAGAAAATATTGAAAGTATATGGGATCCTGGAATTTGTGTATATTTATTGGAGAGGCCTTACGGCCGGTGCCGCCGACCCTGCACGACGACGACGACGACGACGACGACGACGACGGCGGCGGCGACGACGACGACGACGACGACGACGACGACGACGACGACGACGACGACGAGCTCTCTCGGGGGCCTCTTGGGAATAGTTCGGGGGCCTCTTGGGAGGCTCTTGGGGACCTCGTGGGAGTCTCGTGGGGGCCTCTTGGGGCTTCCTGGAGGTCTGTCTCGCTGGGGGGCCTCCTGAGCTGGCTTCTTGGGGGAATCTGAGGGCCTCCTGGGAGCCTCTCAGGCCGAGGGCTCGAGATGTCCGTTCGGGTCCCCCGTCTGGGCTCCCTTTTGGAGCTGTCTTGGGGGCCTCTTGGGCTGTTTTGGAGGCCTCTTTGGCGGTCTTGGGGCCCTCTTGGCTCGTTTCGGGGCCCTCCTGGAGGCCTCTTGGTCGATCTTGGGGGCCTCTTGGGCTGTCTTGGAGCGTCGGGAAGCCGACAAGGCGAGAACACCAAACTCTTTCAATTATAGCCGGAGTGCAGTATCCCCTAACAGGGTTTTTAGATCCACTGCGGTTTCCAAAGTCGATTGCGTGCCCGTCCAGTGCGGGCTGGCATGGCATGTTAAAACATGCCTCCTCCTCCTCTTCCTCCTCCTCCTCCTCCTTCTCCTCCTCCTCCTCCTCCTCCTCCACCTCCTCTTCATCCCGAACGGCATCTCGGAGCCCAGAGTTGCGAGGATGTCTCCAGCGTAACGGGCTGGACCACCTCGCGCGCGGCATTTCGGACCCCAGAGTTGCGACGATGTCTCGGGCGAAACGTGCTGCGAGGAAGTCTCAGGCGAAACGGGCCGGACCACCTCGAGCGCGGCGTCTCAGAGCTCCGAGTTGCGGGGGCCTCCTGGGGCCTCCTGGGACCTCCTGGTGACCTCCTGGGGCTTCCTCCTGGGCCTCATGTGGCCTCCTGGACCCCACCTGGGGCTTCCTGAAGCCTCTTGGGGCTCCCAGGGGGGATATCTAACATGTGGCCGTCGGGGCCTCCCAAAATGGGGGGGGCCACAAGAGCAGGAAAAATCAACGAATCGACACCGGATGTGTATTAACTTGACACGTTCTGATAGGGTGCCTCCTGGGGCCTCCTGGGAGCCTCCTGCGAGCCTCCTGGGAATCTCGTGCGGACCCCTGGGGCCTGTCCTGGGCGTCCTGCGGCCTCCTGAAGCTCTCTGGGGCCTCCTGGGGCTCCCAGGGTCCCAGGGGGGATATGTAACATGTGGTCTTCTGGCCCCCCAGGCTGGACCACCTCTTGCGCAGCATCTGAGAGCTCAGAGTTGCGAGAATGTCTTGTGCGAAACGGGCTGGACCACCTTGCGCACGGCATCTCAGAGCTCAGAGTTGCGAGGATGTCTCAGGCGCGATGGGCCGGACCGCCTCGCGCAGGGCATCTCGGAGCCCAGAGTTGCGAGGATGTCTCAGGCGAAACGGGCTGGACCACCTCGCGCGCGGCATCTCGGACCCCAGAGTTGCGACAATGTCTCGGGCGAAACGTGCTGCGAGGAAGTCTCAGGCGAAACGGGCCGGACCACCTCGAGCGCGGCGTCTCAGAGCTCCGAGTTGCGGGGGCCTCCTGGGGCCTCCTGGGACCTCCTGGTGACCTCCTGGGGCTTCCTCCTGGGCCTCATGTGGCCTCCTGGACCCCACTTGGGGCTTCCTGACGCCTCTTGGGGCTCCCAGGGGTGGATATCTAACATGGGGCCGTCGGGGCCTCCCAAAATGGGGGGGGGCCACAAGAGCAGGAACAATCAACGAATCGACACCGGGTGTGTATTAATTTGACACGTTCTGATAGGGTGCCTCCTGGGGCCTCCTGGGAGCCTCCTGCGAGCCTCCTGGGAATCTCGTGCGGACCCCTGGGGCCTGTCCTGGGCGTCCTGCGGCCTCCTGAAGCTCTCTGGGGCCTCCTGGGGCCTCCTGGAGCTCCCAGGGGGGATATGTAACATGTGGTCTTCTGGGCTCCCAGGCTGGACCACCTCTTGCGCAGCATCTGAGAGCTCAGAGTTGCGAGAATGTCTTGTGCGAAACGGGCCGGACCACCTTGCGCACGGCATCTCAGAGCTCAGAGCTGCGAGGATGTCTCAAGCGAGATGGGCCGGACCACCTCGCACAGGGCATCTCGGAGCCTAGAGTTGCGAGGATGTCTCAGGCGAAACGGGCTGGACCACCTCGCGCGCGGCATCTCGGACCCCAGAGTTGCGACATTGTCTCGGGCGAAACGTGCTGCGAGGAAGTCTCAGGCGAAACGGGCCGGACCACCTCGAGCGCGGCGTCTCAGAGCTCCGAGTTGCGGGGGCCTCCTGGGGCCTCCTGGGACCTCCTGGTGACCTCCTGGGGCTTCCTCCTGGGCCTCATGTGGCCTCCTGGACCCCACCTGGGGCTTCCTGAAGCCTCTTGGGGCTCCCAGGGGGATATCTAACATGTGGCCGTCGGGGCTCCCCTAAAATGGGGGGGGGCCACAAGAGCAGGAACAATCAACGAATCGACACCGGATGTGTATTAACTTGACACGTTCTGATAGGGGGTCTCCTGTGGCCTCCTGGGAGCCTCCTGGGAATCTCGTGCGGACCCCTGGGGCCTGTCCTGGGCGTCCTGCGGCCTCCTGAAGCTCTCTGGGGCCTCCTGGAGCTCCCAGAGGGGATATGTAACATGTGGTCTTCTGGGCTCCCAGGCTGGACCACCTCTTGCGCGGCATCTGGGAGCTCAGAGTTGCGAGAATGTCTTGTGCGAAACGGGCCGGACCACCTTGCGCACGGCATCTCAGAGCTCAGAGTTGCAAGGATGTCTCAGGCGAGACGGGCCGGTGTCTCGGGCGAAACGTGTTGCGAGGAAGTCTCAGGCGAAACGGGCCGGACCACCTCGAGCGCGGCGTCTCAGACCTCCGAGTTATGGGGGCCTCCTGGTGCCTCCTGGGGCCTCCTGGTGACCTCCTGGGGCTTCCTCCTGGGCCTCATGTGGCCTCCTGAACTCCACCTGGGATTTCCTGAAACCTTTTTGGGCTCCCAGGGGGGATATCTAACCTGTGGCCGTTTGGGCCCCTCAAAATGGAGGGGGGGCACAAGAGCAGGAAAAATCAACGAATCGACACCGGATGTGTATTAACTTGACACGTTCTGATAGGGGGCCTCCTGGGGCCTCCTGGGAGCCTCCTGGGAATCTCCTGCGGACCCCTGGGGCCTGTCCTGGGCGTCCTGCGGCCTCCTGAAGCTCTCTGGGGCCTCCTGGGGCTCCCAGGGTCCCAGGGAGGAATGTAACATGTGGTCTTCTGGGCTCCCAGGCTGGACCACCTCTTGCGCAGCATCTGGGAGCTAAGAGTTGCGAGAATGTCTTATGCGAAACAGGCGGGACCACCTTGCGCACGGCATCTCAGAGCTCAGAGTTGCGAGGATGTTTCAGGCGAGACGGGCCGGACCACCTCGCGCAGGGCATCTCAGAGCTCAGAAGTTCGAGGATGTCTCAGGCGAAACGGGCCGGACCACCTCTCGCGCGGCATCTCCGAGGTCAGAGTTTCGAGGATGTCTCAGGCGAAACGGGCCGGACCACCTCGCGCAAGGCATCTCAGAGGTCAGAGTTTCGAGGATGTCTCAAGCAAAACGGCCCGGACCACCTCTCGCACGGCGGAACCTCGGGGCTCAGAGTTTCGAGGATGTCTCAAGCGAAACGGCCCGGACCACCTCTCGCGCGGCGTCCCGGAGCGCAACTTTTCGAGGTTGTCTCGGGCGAAACGGCCAATCCCAGCCAACTCAGAAACGAGAGTTGCGAGGATGCTTCAAGCGAAACGGCCCAGACCATCAAATTTGTGTGAGGATGTCTCTGCTTCGGCTTCCCTCGGCCGGAGTGAGCTTCTATCACAACAGCACCCCGTTCAGCAAGCTGTTTGGGGAAAAAATGAAGGACAACCTGTGATTTTTGCTTCTGGGGGCCCACTTCGGGGTGCTCATGGAGGCCTCTTGGAGCGTTTTGAAAACTCTTGAGATGTCTGGAGGCTTTGGCGTCTTGGACCGACAATTGGGCGATTCGGGGCCCTCGAGGACCTCTTGGGGGCCTCTTGGGGCATTCTTGCCGCGTCCTGGGGCTTTTCTGGGCCCTGGAGCCGCCCGGAGGGAATGCGTCTGGGCGACCCTCCCGGGACCCCCCCCCCCCGGGGGGCCCCTCCCTGGGACCTCCCCCCTCGGATCCTCCTCCTCCTCCTCCTCCTCCTCCTCCTCCTCCTCCTCCTCCTCCTCCTCCTCGTTCTCCTCCTCTTCCCTCCTCCTCCTCCTCCTCCCCCTCCTCCTCCTCCTCCCTCCTCCCTCCTCCCTCCTCCCTCCTCCCTTCTCCTCCTCCCTCCTCCCTCCTCCAGCGTGGAGGGGACCAGCGTGGAGGGGACCACAGGGAAGGAGCTTCTCTTCGACTCAGCTGCGACGTTGCTCAACGTCGGTGTGGCTGGCGCGCTTCAGGAGGAGGGTCCAGGGAACGGAGATGGGAGACGACGGAGACGACAAGGAGACGACGGAAACGCAGACGCAGACGACGACGACGACGACGACGACGACGACGACGACGTCGACGACGACGACGAAAACGACGACGACGACCACGACGACCACGACGACCACGACGACCACGATGACGACGAGGAGACGACGGAGACGACATGACGACGAGGGCCCAAGGAAAGGAGAAGGGGGATGACGGAGACGACGATTGACGGAGACGACGAGGAGACGACGGAGACGGAGACAGAGACGACGACGGAGACGACGAGGAGACGACGGCGACGACACGACGACGACGACGGCGACCAACGGAAGAGAGTTTTCCACACGCCGACAGGGTCGTCGGATTTGTGTCTCCCTTGGCCTCTTCAGCATCGGCGATGCGGCTCGATGTGGAGCCTGGTGTTCTCCACGCCGACGTCACCGATGCATCGCCGATGCGGCGTGATCCTCCGACCACATCTACTCCGACCCCATCTGGGAGGCATCCAGAGGTGCCCATCGTGAAAGCCAGCAGCTGCTTCCAGGTGATCTAGCCATGCTTCTCGAAAGCTAAAACAACCGCATAAGCAGTAATATTCGGAGCTCCCCGCAGATTTCATGGATCGGCGCTGGGCGTCCCTGGCGGCGCCTCCAGCGCTGCCCCTGTCGCGCGGGGGTCCAGCGCCTATCCAAGAAATCCGGGCGGAGTTCCGAAAGTTTATGTTTGTGCCGTTGTTTGTTCTTTTAGAGCAGGGAGGAGGTGCACATCGTGAAGTTCAGCGGCTGTTTCCAGGTGATCTTGCCGTGCTGCGCTGGGTGCCATGTGGGCAGTCGCGCTCTTCCGTGCCTCTCCTCGTGACTTCTGGAGCTCCCCAGAGCCCTTCTCAAAAAACAGGTGCCGGCATACTTCAAAAGATCTGGCGACTTCGAGCTCATGACTGCCCGTGCGCTGCAGCCACCAGTGGCTCCAGCAGGTCCTGGGCTAACAGCAGGCTCACGCCGCGTTGACGTGGCGGCGACCCTGCGCGGGCTTTCTAGGATGAATCCGCCTTCAGGAGGATTCTCGCAGCAAGTGTAAGGAACGGGCGTTCCATCTTGCCCTTGCGTCTTCCTGGGTGCAGAGGAGAAGGGGAAGGAGGGGGGGGCAGCGTCCATGCGCAGGTCCTGTTCAGGACGTGCACTCGTTGGGGACGTCCTCCTCGCGGCGCAGGCCCCACTTTGGGGCTGGCAGTGAGGCCCCCAGTGGTCCACGTTCCCTGAGGGTCTCTCCTCTTCTCCTACGTCCTGTAGCCGTCGTCCGTTCCTCGGCGTCTCCCCCGCGTTGGCCTCCCGTTCCGGCCCCCTGTGGATGAGGCGGGGCCGATGGTTTCAGTGACCCTATCCAGCCCCCCGCGAAGATGAAGGATTCTATGAGTTTGACGAGTTGTGAGACCCACCATAAGATCGGATTTAATGTCGGAGCTCGACGCCATGATGCACTCCATTGACGGCTGAAAGGCATATAGTGGCTCTTCCGTGCCATCCACGCACTGTTCACAGGGACTTCGCACTGTTCGGTGTGAGGGATCGTTTTGTGAGCAGCCCGCCGCCCCTGGGATTGCGCATAGAACGCCAGGCTGGTTGGAATCTCAGCGAAGTCTGAAGGAGCCATGCCCCCTTACCCCAGCTTGAGTCAAGCCAAGTGCTGCTGGGCATCTGCGCAACCGGGGCTGCGCACATCGACCGGGGTACGCACCATCGATCTCCACGGTGCTTGTCTGCATCGCCGCGCAACACCTCCACGGAGCGCGCATTGCCCTAGAGGCCCACGCGTGCCAACCCCAGCAGAATTCCCAGGCCGCAGCCCAGGATTTGTTATATAAATATATATGTATATATGTACATATACCACCTCAGGGCGAACCTGCAAACGGGCTGGGCGCAGGAGCTCGACGACGTGCTGTTCGCCGCGCTCGAAAACCTCCTCGCGGAGCCCCTGGGCGACGTGCGGCGCCTGCGAGCCACGCTGCGCCTCTCCGACGGAGGGTGCGCTTTCCCTTCGGCCGCTCAGACCGCCCCGGCCGCGTACGCCGCCAGCTGGGCCCTCTGCCTGCACGACGTGGCCACCTGCCTGGGGGTCAGCACCCTGGAAGAGCTTCGCGCCCGCTGCCCGCGCCCCCTCCAAGCCTTCGCCCAAGCGGAGCAGGCGCTCCGGGGCGCCGGCGCGCTCGGAGAAGAACCCCTTTGACCTGCTGGACTGCATGCGGGAGCCGCAGCACAAGCGGCAGGGGCACTGGGGGAAAGCCGCCTCGGAGGCCAGCAAGAAGCGACTCCTGGACACGCTGCTGGACGAGGACGGCCGCCTCTCGCTACGCTCGGCCAGAGGAACGGGGGCGGGGCCCTTCCTGCTGCCCCGACACGCCGGCGACGCCGCGCAGCCAGACAGACACTTCCTCACGAGCCTGAAGATGCGGCTGGACATGCCCGTCTGCCCTGAGGGGGCCCTGGGCCAGCACAAGAACAAGACCACTGGGCAACTCTGCAACAAGCCGCTCGATCGGAAAGGGTGGCACGCCAGGAAGTGCGAAGTGGGGGGCCGGGGAGTCTCGGAACGACCGACACAACCGGCTGCGGGACTGGCACTCCAAGCGACACTCGGCGCTCACTGGATACGCTGCCCCCACCGAGCAACGCGTGCCCGGGTGGGATCGTCGCCTCCCCAACGGCCGCCTCGAAGAGGCCAAGCTCGACGTGGCCACCGTCGACCACAACACCGGGCGCCACATCTTTGTGGACTGGGCCGTGACCTGCGCACGCTCAACCTATGCCCCGCGCAGGCAGGCCCAGCCCCACAGGAGCGGCCTGGCAGCGGCCCAAGAGGTCGACAGCAAAGAGGGATCGGTATCCTCCGCGGCAGGGCCTCGAGCTGGTCCCCATGGCCATCGAGGCCGGGGGGCGGCCCTCCGAGGAGGCGGCGGCCTTCGTGCGCAGCTACGGCGCCGACTTCGGGGAAGACGAGCGGGGGGAACTCCTCGGCCGCTTGTGGCGGGATATCTCGGTGACCCTTCACAAGGGGAACGCCGAGATGGTGCTGAGCGCCCTCGGGCAGTAGTCCGCCGCGGCCGCCACCGACGCGACCAACGCCAGAACGGCTAGCTGCTAACCATCACGAACACCACGACCACCAGCACGTCCACCACCTGCCCGACCAGCAGGCCCTCCGGCTACACCAGCAGACCAGCCCCTGCCATGGCCACCAGCGACCACCGCCAGCAGACCACCTCCAGCCCCGCCAGCAGACTGGCCACCAGCAGACCCATCACCCAGCACGACCATCACCTGCACGGCCGCCGGCAGCACGACCACCGCTAGCACGGCCACCACTACGACCACCCAGCACGACCCCCGCGACCATCACCGCCCCCCGTCCCCCGCCTCCCTCCCGCCCCCGCCCTTCCCCTGCCCTCTCCTGCCTCCCCTTCCCCGCCGGGCCGCCCCTGCTGCTGCCTGTTCCCCTTCCTCCTCCTCCCCCTCCTCCTGCTCTAGTGTCGTGTCGGCTTTGTAGTCCCCGCCCTAGGTGTAATTCATGCGGGTTAATTCAAAGCCCCCCACTGTGTCCCCACGGGTCCCCTTGGCGAAGGGGGAAGGGGGCCAACTCTGGCGCCCGTGGGTCTTTCCGCCGGGAGGGAGGAGGGAGGAGGGAGGAGGGAGGAGGGAGGAGGAGGGAG
>CAUYUJ010020048.1:270837-314951 GCA_963575745.1 Prorocentrum cordatum
AGGAGGAGGAGGATGGGGGAGTAGGAGGAGGAGGCGGAGGAGGATGAGGATGAGGAGGAGCAGGAGGAGGAGGAGGAGGTGTAAAAGTAGGAGTAGGCGTAGGAGTAGGAGGAGGAGGAGGAGGAGGAGGAGGAGGAGGAGGAGGAGGAGGAGGGAGGAGGAGGAGGAGGAGGGAGGAGGAGGAGGAGGGAGGAGGAGGAGGAGGAAGATGAATACTATTAATACTAAAATCAATAATAATGATAATAATACTAAGACTACCATTCAAAATAATCATAATAATACTAACAATACTAATATTCATACATTATAACAATAATAATATTCATACATTCATAATATGATAATACATTCGTAATAATAGCATTATTATCAGTATTAATAGCAATAACATTAACAATAACAATAATAACACCACTATTAATAATACTAATAATAATAATACTAATAACAATGATAATGACAATGATACTAATCATAATGATAATAATAATACTAATGCAAATAAGAATAATACTAATAATAATAGTAGTAATAATCATAATATTAATAATAATATTAATGATAATAATAACAATATTAGTAACAATAATAATACTAATACTAACAATACTAAGAATACTAATAACAATAAGATTAATAACAATAATAATGTTAATGATAATGATAATGATAATGATACTGACACTGATAATGATACTGATACTGATAATGATAATACTAATAACAATAATAATGATGATGCTGATACTAATAATAATAATAATGATAACAGAACAATCATAAGAAAAAATAATACTACTAATACGAATAATAACCAGACTAAGAAAAACAATAAGAATAAGAAGAATACTAATACGAAGCATAATAATAGGAATACGACGAATAAGAATAATACTACCAAGAATACTAAGAGGAGGCGGAGGAGGAGGAGGAGGAGGAGGAGGAAGAGGAGACCGAGAAGGAGGAGGAGGAGGAGGAGGAGGAGGAGGAGGATGAGGAGGAGGAGGAGGATGAGAGAGGAGAGAGAGGAGGAGAGGAGAGGAGAGGGAGGAGGGAGGAGGGAGGAGGGAGGAGGGAGGAGGAGGGAGGGAGGGAGGAGGGAGGAGGGAGAGGGAGGAGGAGGAGGAGGAGGGAGGAGGAGGAGGAGGGAGGGGGAGGAGGAGAGGAGGAGGGAGGAGGAGGAGGAGGAGAGGAGGAGGAGGAGGGAGGAGGGAGGAGGGAGGAGGAGGAGGAGGAGGAGGAGGAGGAGGAGGAGGAGGAGGAGGAGGAGGAGAGGAGGAGGTGGAGGAGGAGGAGGAGGGAGGAGGAGGAGGCAGGAGGCAGGAGGCAGGAGGCAGGAGGCAGGAGGCAGGAGCAGGAGGCAGGAGGGGAGGAGGAGGAGGAGGAGGAGGAGGAGGAGGAGGAGGAAGAGGAGGGAAGAGGAGGGAAGAGGAGGGAGGAGGAGGAGGAGGAAGAGGAGGAGGAGGAGGAGGAGGAGGAGGAGGAGGAGGAGGAGGAGGAGGCGGAGGCGGAGCAGGAGGAGGAGGAGGAGGAGGAGGAGGAGGAGGATGAGGAGGAAGGGAGGGAGGGAGGGAGGGAGGGAGGGCGGAGCCGTTGGCGCACGGCCAGGACTTACCGAGGAGGGTCCAAGCTCTCTTTCCGACAGAGGGACATCCAGCACTACCCGCCCCTGCTCCTGAGCAGCTGCCGGAAAGGTTGGCGGGCGCCTTGAAAGGAGCAGTGGCCAAAGCCCTCGCCCATACGCCTCGCCGGTTTGGCGGCCTGCCTCGGTGGCTCACGCTACGAGCGCTGGAGGGCCCTCTTGGAGGTCGCTGGAGGGGCGGACAAGGTCTGTGCCCTGGCGATCCTGCTGGCCGAAGGGCGGGCGCCCCACAGAGCACAGCGAGCCTTGGCGCGCGGGCGGTTGATCCCGCTGCAGAAGACTGGAGGCGGGGTGCGGGCTGTGGTAGTCCAAAGCACCTTGCTGGCCCTGCTGCAGAAGGCTCTGGCAAACCTCCTCGGACCTACGATCCGGGCGCACACGGCACCCTTCAGCATGGGGTAGGCACGCCGGGCGGGGCAGAGACTGTGGTTCACTTGACGGCGGCTGCCTTGCAGGCCAATCCGGACTGGGGCTTGCTCAGCCTGGACCTTTCCAACGCCTTCAACGAGCTGGACAGGCACTACTTGGGGAGCGCCCTCGACACGACGGTGCCCGCGTGGGCGCCGGTCGTGCGCCGCCTGTTGGCCGCCGACTCGGAGCACCTGCTGGTGACGGATGACGGCGCTCACGTCCCGGTGCAGGTCAGATGCGGGGTCCCACAGGGCGGTGCATTCTTGGCCTTGCTCTTCGCGCTGGGGATTGACGCTCCGGTACGCGCGCTAGACGGTACCTTGCAGGCGGGCGGCGTCCCTAGGCAGCTCACCGCCTACATGCACGACGTCGATGTGGCGGCGCGCCCAGCCGTTTTCCCGGACACGGTGAGAGCGGCGACGCCGGCTTTCGCCGAGGCGGGTCTCCGGCTGAACGCGTCGAAGACCACATATTGGAAGCCCGAGGGTGCGCCAGGGCCGGCATTCGAGACGACGCTTACGCGGGCGCGGCTCCCAGTGGCAAGAGTCCGGCAGCCGGAGGTCTTCCGCGTGCCCCTCGACGTGGGCGCCCCGGGCATGACGGAGGCGGCAGGCCAGGTATGGCAGAGGCTACTGGACCGGCGCCGACGCGCCTGCGACCGCCTCCAGCAGCTGGCTCTGGCAGGTCTGGGCAGGCACCAGGCCTTCTGCCTCCTCCGCACGGTCGTGCCGGCAGATGTGAACTTCCACATGCGCACGTTGCAGGCCGAAGAGCACGCCCTGGCGCAGCTGGACGCCCCAGTGGCCGCTGCGACGGCCGCCCTGTGCGGCTCTGCTTCTCTGGACCCCTCCCGCCTTCGCTGGTCACGCTTACCGTTGCGTGAGGGCGGCTTGGGGCTTCCGGACGCGAAGCGGACCGCGCCGGCGGCGCTCTTGGCTAGCGCTGTGGACGCACTGCCAGCCGTGGCGAAGGCTGTCAATGCGAGCACGTTGGAGGAGCTCGGAACGAGGGCACCGCGGCTGGCGGCCAGAGTGGACGCGGCGACGGCGATGCTGGAGCGAGCAGGGCTGGCGGTGCAGGACGACGTGCGCCACGGACTCACGCAGCCCCAGGCCCACCTGCAGAGTCGCCTTGGGCGTGCCCTGGCCGAGCTGCAGAAGGACGCGCTGCTTCAGGAACTCCCGAGCGAAGACCGGGCGCTCCTCCGCTCGGGCGGAGGCCCTGGTGCGGGTACGTGGCTGCTGCCGGCTGACGAGGACGAGGAATGGATGCCAGACGACGATTTCGCCGCTGCTGTTCACGTCCGTCTCGGCCTGCCGCTGAACTACATGCCTGCCGCGTGCAGCGCCTGCGCACGGGCCGGAGTCCCCGACGCCGAGGCGCAGCGCAACCGCCAGGCAGTCCATGCCCTCTGTTGCGCGCGGGGGCCTTGGCACACGCGGAGGCGCACGCGAGTGCTGCGCGCTTTCAGCAGCGCACTGGCGGACGCGCTCGGGGCGCCGCCGCAGGAGGAGCAGGTGGTGCCCGAGTGGGCGCAGGACGGGCCAGGGGCAAGGTTGGACCTCAGTTTCGCCTTGCCCGGGGGCCGCGCGCGACACGCCGACGCGACGGTCGGCCACCCGCAGGGCCGCGGCTCCAACGCCCGCGCGGCTGCAGACCGGGATGGCGGATTGGCAGCCGCGCTCGAGCGCGAGAAGCGCCGTCGCTACCCCCACCCTGAGCTGGTGCCGCTGGCGCTCGAGAGCGGCGGGAGGATGGGGCCTGCTGGCGTGGCCCTCCTGCGCGCGCTCCACAGCGGTCTCCCGCCAGACCAACGTGCCGTGCCGATGCGCCGCGCCTACAGGCGCGTCGCCATGGCACTCCAGCGCGCCCAGGCGCAGACGGTACTACGCGCTGGGGCTGCTCGGTGAGAAGGGGGGGGCTGACCGGTGCTTGGGCGCGGAGCCTCTGAGGGCGGCTCGCGCCTGGGGGGGTGGCGCCACCCCGGGGGCGCGGCAGCAGCGCTGGGGGTCGCCATCTGCGAGCGGCACCGGGCGAGCGGCGTCCCTGGCGGCCCGGACGGCCCCGAGCGCGGGCGGCTCCCGCCCGAGCGCGGGTTGGCCGAGTCGGGCGGCGACTCGGCCATTTCCCGCGCGGGCGGCGGCGGTGGACGCCGGGGCGCCAGCAGCGGCCCGGGCGCGCGGCGGCGCGGGGTGCTCCCGCCCGAGCGCGGGTTTGGCCGAGTCGGCCGGCGACTCGGCCACGTCCCGCGCGGACGGCGGCGGCGGCCGCCAGGGCGCCGGCAGCAGCCCCCGCCAGGCGCGCGGCGCGCGGGCCCGCGCGCGGGCGCGGCGGTGTCGGCGCGGACACGCGGTCCGCAGGGAGGGAGGGAGGGAGGGAGGGGTACGGACGACCACAACCACATACCAGACATGGGGGGGGCACGGTCGACCCCGCCCGCTCGTCCTCCTCCTCCTCCTCCTCCTCCTCCTCCTCTTCTCCTCCTCCTCCTCCTCCTCCTCCTCCTCCTCCTCCTCCTCCTCCTCCTCCTCCTCCTCCTCACCCCTCGCCCTCCTCATCATTCCGTTACCCTCTTCCTCCCTTGACCTGGGGGATACAACATTTGAAACTTTGGGGTTTTCTGGTTTCCTGACCGTCGGGAGGTCCTGGAGATTTGGAAGTCCAGGGCCCAGGGATTTGAAAAGTTCTTAAACTGTTAGAAGTTTTAAGAGTTCTAGGGCGCCTGAAACCTTTAAAACTTGTAAAAGTTTAGAATTTTTGGGGATCCCTGGTTTCCTGACCGTCGGGGGGGCCTGGAGATCTGGGAACCCAGGGCCCAGGGATTCTCAAAAGCTTTAAAACTGTGAAAAGTTTTAAAAGTTTTAGGGCGCCTCAAAATTTTAAAGTTTTTAAAACTTTTGAAAGTTTTGAAACTTTGGGGATCCCTGGTTTCATGACCGTCGAGGGGTCCTGGAGATCTGGGAATCCAGGGTCCAGGGACTTTCAAAGTTTTAAATCTCTTAGAAAGTTTAAAAGTTCTAGGGCGCCTGAAACTTTTAAAACTTTTAAAACTTTTAAGAGTTTTGAAACTTTGGGGATCCCTGGTTTCCTGACCGTCGGGGGCTCCTGGGTTTATTTTGGTGTCTCGCGAGTGCTCTGCGAGACGAAATTGCATTAAAATCTGTACCACTGCGCAGCCATCGCGCCCTTTTGGGCTGTTGGAGTTTTGGAGTTTTCGCCTGGTCGCCTGGCTTTTCAGATTCCCCCCTCGCCGGGGAGAGGGGGAGGACGGGGAGCAGAAGAGGAGGAGGAGGAGGAGGAGGAGGAGGACGCCTTCGCAGCGGGCCGTCTTGGAATGATATTTGGAGTCTCCTGGGCTGTTTTGGGCAGCTCTTGGCTTCAAGAGGCGAGAACCCGAAAACCCTTCCAAAACCATAGAAACACTACTCATATCTCTCGCCTGGGCTGCAGGACCAGATTTTGCATCTTTGGGCCCTCCTGTGAAGCCTCTCGGCCCGGGCTGCACAGTGGTACGATATTTCTTTAAATTCGTACCAATTCGCAGCCCCCGCGCCCTCTTGGGCTGTATTGGGGACCCCTTCGGGCCGTATTGGAGCGTCTTGGAGGCCTTTAGCTCCGTCAGGCGCTGTAAAACATCGATTTTGCGCAGAAGTCGTTTTTTCAATGAAAAAGCGACGTCTGCGCAAAACCCCGCCGCCCTGGATTTGCTGGTGGATTCTGGATTTCTTGACGCATGGTTTACAGGTTCTCCCCACCTTCTCCAATCAACCTCCTCCTCCCTCCGATCTCATTCGCCCTCCCCCCATCCGTTCTCTTTCCTTCCTCCCTCCATCCTCCCCCTCCTCAGGAGGATGAGTAAGAGGGTAGGAGCAAGAGGAGGAGGAGGAGGAGGAGGAGGAGGAGGAGGAGGAGGAGTTGGAGGGAGAGGAGCTCATGCACCGCCCTTTGACGACGACATCGTGTTTTCCACAGCCCGGCGAAAGGCTGCAGGTGCATGACACCTCTACGGGCTGTCTCTCTCTCTCTCTCTGTCTCTCCCTCCTCCTCCTGCCTTACCTGTCTACGTTTCCCCTCCGCCTCTTCATCATCCTCACCACCAACATCGTCATCACCACCATTATCATCGTCATAATCGTCAGCATCATTCTTATCATCATCATCATCATCATCATCATCATCATCATCATCATCATCATCATCACTATCAACATGCTATTCATCGTCATCATCATCACCATCATCATCATCATCATCATCATCATCATCATCATCATCATCATCATTATAATGCTTACTCATGGCATTACATTGTATTGCGTAAAATAATTCGAAATCGTTGTGTTTATCAGTAACCATTTCGGCTGTGCTACTTCTTGTGTGCGCGTTCGCCACGTCTTTGTCGGCATGGCTCTGCGCTTCCCAAGTCCTGGGTGCACAGTCCCGCTGTTGCAGTTCTTGGCCGCCCGTAAGGCTATCGTGGACAACCCTGGGAAAAAAAGGCCATGATTTTGAAAGCGGCCAAGGATGTGTGGGCGCATGTGGACATGGATGTGTTCTCCGCTGCGTCCCTCGAGTGGCGACCGCGCCGCTGCGAGGCCGACAACGATCCAAAGTGTGATTAAGATTCCTTCCACACCCGAGTTGGGCAACGCGGCGCTGCGTTCGCTGCGCTGCCCAGCTCTTGGGGTGGCAGGTTTACACGTGCGCTTTGGACAGTTACCGTATCAGGTGAACGCTTGGGAGGTGTTGGGGAATTTCAATTTCTCCCTTGGCCCGACGGACTTTTCCACCACGGTGGTGGGGAAGTGTATGGACAAGTTCCAGCGTCGCTCCAAGCCCCGCCTGGCGTGCGCCGCCGTGTGCGCCATGATCGCCGGCCGGGGCTTCCACCAGAAGCTTTTGACGAAGTTGGGGGGCGGCGCTTCGACCAGGGCCGTCGTCGCTGCGGCGAAAGAGGCCATCGCCGCAGTGCCGGGGGACATTTGTTGTGGTTCTTGAAAGCGAATATTTCACATGTTTACCCCTCTTTTGCTAACATATAAGTTATATATATATATATATATATATATATATGTCATATATATATGTACGTTTGTATATGTACATATATAAACATATAATTCATACAGTGTCTAAATATATTTATCTATATATATATATATATACATATACATATACAAGGTCCATAAGTACGGGGCGAGAGGCCCCAGGAGATCCCACGAAACCACAGGAGGTTCCAGGAGGTCGCAGAAGGGCTCCAGGAAGCTCCAAGAGGGCTTCAGGAAACCCTGGGAGGCCCCAAGAGTCTCCACATGACCACAAGAGTTCCGAGGAGGCCACAGAGTGGCCTCAGGAAGCCCCAGGAGGCCCCAGGAGGTCACAGGAGGACCCAAGAGGCCCCAGGAGACCTCAGGAGACCCCAGGAGGCTCCAGGAGGCGCCAGGAGGCCCCAGGAGGCCCCAGGAAGTGCCAAGAGGCATCAGGAGGAGGCGCCAAGAGACCTCAGGAGGCCCCACGAGTCCCAGGAGGCCCCAGGAAATCCCAGGAGGCCCCAGAGGGCTCCAGGAGGCCCCAGGGGGCCCCAGGAGGTGCCAAGAAGCATCAAGAGGCCCCAGGGGGCGCCAGGAGACCTCAGGAGGCCCCACGAGTCCCAGGAGGCCTCAGGAAATCCCAGGAGGCCTCAGGATGTTCCAGGAGGCCCCAGGAGGCTCCAGGAGAGACTCCAGGACGCCTCAGGCGGCTGTGTCTGGTATGTGGTTCTGGGCGCTGGCACGGGAGGGAGGGAGGGAGGGGGGGGGGGGGAGGGAGGGAGGGAGGAGGGAGGAGAGGGGGGGGAAGGGGATGGGGAGGGGAGGGAGGGGAGGGGGGGGGGAAGGGAGGGCGGGAGGGAGGAGGGGGGGAGGGAGGAGGAGGGAGGAGGAGGAGAGGAGGAGGAGGAGGAGGAGAAGGTGCAGGAGGAGGAAGAGGAGGGGGGAGGAGGAGGAGGAGGAGGAGGAGGAGAGGAGGAGGAGGAGGAGGAGGAGGAGGAGGAGGAGGAGCAGGAAGAGGAGGAGGAGGAGGCGGAGGAGGAGGAGGAGGAGGAGGGGGGAAAGGAGGAGGAGGAGGAGGAGCAGGAGGAGGAGAAGGGGGAGGAGGAGGAGGAGGAGGAGGAGGAGGAGGAGGAGGAGGAAGAGGAGGTATTGGAGGATCAGAACAAAATGATCGAACGCTGCTGGCGACATTCAGTCTTTGGCGGCTTCCCGATACTTGATAGCTGCTGGTCACATTCGGCCTCTGCGATTCGCCGACGCCTCTGGGGACCTGCCTTCGGACGCCGACCGCGACGAAAGCGACGGCGGACTACGGACGACGGCGGCGGAGGCGACGAGCGGCCGCGGCAGCAACAGCGGCAGCGTGGCTCAACCCGTTGGAAGGAGAGCCCCGGCACGGGCACCGCGCTGGCCGACGAGTCCCCGTCGCCGCCGACACTTGCGGTGCCGGGCTCTGGCGAGGTCGGTGTTGTGGTCGTCGTCGTGGTCGTCGTCGTGGTGGTGGTCGTCGTCGTATTCGTCGTCGTCGTCGTGGTCGTCGTCGTGGTCCTCCTCGTGGTCGTCGTCGTCGTCGTGGTCGTTGTCGTCGTCGTGGTGCTGGTGGTAGTCGTCGTCGGGCTCATCATGGCGAGGGTGGTGGGTGTCGTCGTGGGCGTCGTCGTCGCCGCCGCTGGTCCCGTCTGCGCCACCAGTCTCCTGGCGGAGCCCTGACCTGAGGAGGGATCGGATCGACTCGGCAGGAGGGGACGTCGAGAACCACAGCGCCGTCTGGGGCCCCTGCGATGTGGGGCGGAGAGGAGGGGAGGGACGGGGCGGGAGGCGAAGAGGAGGATTGGAAGGGGGAGGGAGGGAGTAGGTAGAGGGAAGAGTAGGAGGGGGAGGCGAAGGGGAGCAGAGGGAACTTCCGCGCGGCCGGGAGGCGACCAGTAATTGAGACCGATGGTTCTGGGCTCAACAGGACGATGTCTTTGCCTTGCCATCGGCGGGCGAACGGCGCAGCAGCCGGCGCCCCAGCGCGGCGCCGACTCGGTCGGGCACCTTCGGCAGCTGCTCGATGCGGCGCGCAGCCAGAGCGGCGAACTCTGCAGAGCTGCCCACCCCTACGCAGCACAGGTCGCCAGAGGAGGCGCAGGGCCTGCCCACGCGGTGGCAAGCGCTTCTGCCATTGGGGCATGCGCCTCCCAGCATGGCCGCCGTGGTTCTGTCCTCGTGGGAGCCCTCGGCTATCATGCTCAGTAGCTTCTTGGGCCTCGACGGCGGCGTCCGTCCCAGGCTGCGGGCAGTGGGAGGTACGACGGGGTACGAGCCCATGAAAACCTCCTCCCCCCCCTCCTCCTCTTCCTCCTCCTCCTCCTCCTCCTCCTCATCATCATCATCATCATAATCATCATCATCCCATATCTGCCAGCAGGGCCAAGTTATCCTGTTGTGCTGCCGCGCGATGCTGCCACCTCGCTCGGGCGGGTGGGGGGTTGGGGGGCCCTGGGGGGAAAGTCCACAAGGCAATGTTCGACCGGAAAGGCCAAGCACGCAGGGACTCGGCCACAAAAATGCACGCATCGGAGGCTCGATGCGTCGGAGGGCCCTGACGTTTCGCAGAAGGCCAAAGGGCCCGACGCACACCAGCCGCTGCAAACGCGGTGGCGGACAGGACCTGGCCGACATGGACAAAGGACATCATGCTTGTTTGCATCGAGCACCACGACAACTTACTTTGGCATCGTTTTTGTTTTTGTTGCTAGCGCTGGATGCTGCACACAGCTGCGAAACTGGAAGTCCGCGAACTCCATCAGGTCAAACATATGTTCCAGCTCTTGCAAACCTCGCAATATGCTTGATGGGCCCTATGCCTCAGAGGTGCAGGAAACTGCTAGGGGGAAAGGCCAACCGAGTCCGTGTTCACGGGCCAAGAACCAAGAGCGCAAAGATGCCCGAAGCCGCGAAGCCGAATCTTCTGCGAAACGAGATGGCCCGGGGAAACATCGCCACAGACGAGGCACGGGCCCTTCGCCAGCGAGTTCTGCAACGAGCCATGCCAAACGAACATACTTCGACGCCACGACGTCGTTCGCGCACCACAGCCGCCCTCGTGGGCGCTGGGGGAGGAGGAGGAGGAGGAGGAGGAGGAGGAGGAGGAGGAGGAGGAGGAGGAGGAGGAGGAGGAGGAGGAGGAGGAGGAGGAAGGAGGAGGAGGAGGAGGAGGAGGAGGAGGAGGAGGAGGAGGAGGAGGAGGAGGAGGAGTGGAGAGGACCGCCGCCGCCGCCGCGGGGCCTGCCGCCGAGCACGACCTTCGGAAGCCTGTGCCGTGGCCTCGGCCCGGCGTGCCAAGGGTTTGGCGGACGGCCGCCCCGGGCGCAGGCTGCTCGCCCAGCGCGCTCGGCGACGACTGGCCCTCGCCTGCCTCATGGGCTCCCCGCCTCCGTCCACCACTGTGCCTCTGCCACCCCCCCGTCCTCTGTCGTCCTCCTCGACCCCCCTCTCTGTCCCTCCTCCCCCCCCCTCTGTCCTCCCCCCTCCTCCCCCCCTGTCTATCCTCCCCCCCTGTCCATCCTCCCCGCTCCTCTCCATCTTCCCGCAGTGCCCCTTCCGAGACTGGGCCACCAGGCTGCGGTGAGCGAGCTATCTCAGGCAGCATGTGCGCGCGCGTGTGCTTCTACATGGTTGTCGAAACGCGTTCTCCATAGCTCCCCAGCCAGTGCTTACACCGACGAGGTCTGACTTCATGAGGAAATGGTTGCCCTCACACGGCGGTATATTTGCAGGTGGCGCGGTGGTGCGCCATTACCCCCATGCGTTCTTTCTCCTCTTTCCCCCCCCCCGCATCGGCGACGGCGGCGGCGGCGACGTCATGCGAGAGAGGTCCTGGCCGCCACGACCTGCCCCGAGGGCGGCAACGAGGACGACGAGGCGCTAGGGGACGGGCGTCGTCCGCTTGTCGTCGTCGGCGAGGGGAGGGGGGAGTCAGGGGCAACGCTAGAGGGCGATGGGCTCAGGGGGGGATGCATCGATCCCCAATCGCCCACTCATCGCCCATAGGGGCTCGATAGCCCTCTCCGCTCAGGAACGTGCGGTTTCTCTATCGGGCGCCAATCGGTCCCCCCCAAACGTTGCCCCTCAGAGTGGACTCGGCAAATCTCCGACGCCAGTTCGCTGCAATTCCACGTTTTTTTTTGTTCTTGCGCGCACTCCACTGCTTGCGCAAATCTACCACCCTCCCATCCCCAACTTGGTGGGCAAAATACATTCGGCCACGATTGCGGTTGTCGGTTGAAACTTGCTGGCGCATCTCTGCGGCCATATTGGCGCGCGCACGTTCCCGCGCAGATCGACCAGCTGGTTTGACACAGCTGATGCGGCCGCGATGGCGCTTGCCGATGGGAGCTTTCCAGCACATCTCACAGGTCACGCTGGCGCGCGGGCCCTTCGCTGCGATTCAGTGATTCGGGCGGGCGCGAGATCAGGATGACGTCAACGACGGCGGCAACGATGACGGTACTAGCCATGGTGGTGGCGATGATGACGACAGCGACGGTAACGCCAATCACGGCGGCGGCAACGGACGATATGATGACGATGATGAGGATGTGTCCATGTGTCGGTGTTGTCGGTGGTCTTGATGAAGCTGCTGGAGCCTTTCTAGCCGCTCCCGCCGATTCTCGCTACCGCTCGCTGGAGTTGCAATTGCGTTGGGTTATCAAGGGCCGCTATCGCGGCTCTGCTTCGGTGGGGAAAAGGCGCGCCCGGCTGGCCGGAGCCCTCACTACCCATGCTTCGGTATATATTTTCAGTTTAATGGACACTATTTATCGCCGTGCTGGACTCTGTGATCCATGCCACTGGGGGAAAAACCAAGCATCACTCGATGATGGGGATGTTGCCCAGGAGCGCGCTCTTGATAGATTTGCCAGACAAAGACCCGAATAACATTGTGCCAAGTTCGGACGTATCGGATAGGGATGCTTCGCCAATCATAATCCGCACTGGCGCGCCAATGACATTGAAACGCATCCTATCGTGGATTCGGGCCCCGAAGATTTACTGAACACCAGTGATGCCAGCGACGAGCATGGCTGTTCCACCGCCCGACTGCTGTCGGACAGCGTTGCTGGCACGCAAGAAAACAATCATAACCGCAGACCATCCACATTGATTGGTTCTGATATCAGGCCCTTTGCGTTCCTAAAGTGAAGGGCGAGCCGGGCGATTTCGTCGTTCGACCCGATGGAAAGGATGATAGAACCGTTGGCTTAGCCGGGAGTTTCGATATTCTCTCGATCTACCGTCGGGGCGCTGAAAAAAGGAATCCTGTTCGTTGGGGAGGGGCTCGGTGTTCCGTGATTGTTTTACAGCTTGTCTTGTTTTTTTTCTAAGGTTTTCAATGGGAAAATTGAAGTTTAACTTATGGGAAAAAAGGGGCCTCGTTCCTTATTTAGGGTTCCTTAGGTCAACGCCCCGAGTGTATGAACCCCCTTCGGCTCGGGAGAGACGTCGGGGGGCCGCGCAGCTTTTCCCCAGGCAACCCAACGTGAAACGTTTTGGCGTGCGGATCAAAATGAAATACTTTGAACCCCTGCGAGTAGTTATCCTGAGTCCCCGTGGGCGGGATATCCAACAACTCATGAGGGACCCCACCTAGAAGACGCCGTTGCCAAAGCGACCGAAAGGATGGACGGTGAGTTGCGTCGGTCTCGATGGGTCACCAATGCAGGCCTCCGGCTTAGCCGGGAGTAATTACTGGATCGGCGACTCAATGCAACATGCATCGTGAAACCGACGGGGGTAGACGGCGATATCCCAGACTTGATGGACTTAGTCCATCAAGATCAGGGGAAGGAAGATCCGGCCAGACACCACAAGGGGAAACCAGTCCCAACATCGTAGGACCCCCTCCGGCTTCTCCCATCCCAGTAAGACGACGGAAGCTAGGATCGCCGGCGGTTGGTCGCGCGAGGTCGAGGAGTAGCCGTGGCCCAAGCAGCCCATCTAGGCAATCTTCCCCCAGTCGTATGTCGGCCCTCGCAAATCGCTGGGCCCGGGGACAGACGTGCCCAAGGGTGGGGGGGGATCGTGGCTTGGGAAATCCAGGAAAGCCGAACGTACCTTGTCCCTTGCCGTCGCCCTGCATGCGGAGCACGTTCGGAGACTTGTGGGCATTGTGGTTTGAGTCGGCACTAAAGAGCACAGCTGACAATGTTTGATTATCTTAGCCTGGCAAGAACAGGGACAAGGAAAGGCCGCCGCGATGCTGCTCAGATGAAACTACAACTGGTGGAGATGAAACGTTAGGAAAACGAGCAGTTGCGACGGATGCAGCAAGAAAAGGAGCATTTAATATTATTTGCGCGGCGCGCGCAACAGAAACTGCAGGAAGCCCCAGGGGGAGCTAAACTGCATTTTCATGATGCTGGGCTCGAGAAGACAGAGGCCGAGGAAGCGGCGAGGTTTGCAATCGCGGGGGTGGGGATGAGCTAGCGGCAGATAGAGCGGTTGAAGAAGAGGAGCAAATTCAACGACTGTTGCAGGCCGCCCACGAGGCGGCTGCTTTCAAGTCGCAGAAAATCGTGGCAGCCCCTCAAGGAGGGACGGCTCTGGCTGCGAATGCGACGCAGCACGATAGGAGCGAATGGCCTCGGTGCGCGAACATCAGAGAGACCATGCGCAACGGGCCATTGCCCAGACTCAGGATAAGGCTCGCGCCGCGATGCAGCGGGCGACGCCCGGGGGGCCAGCTGTCATGGGGGAAGCAAGACAGGCCAGGGAATGCACGACCATACATGAAAGCACGCGAGTCATATTTGACATTCTCATTAAGATTGGCCCGGGAGCGATTGGCGACGCAAGAGAAACCGGCTGCGTCGATGGCTAAGCGTGAGGTGTCAAATCAGGTTGTCTTAACGTCCCAGGACTTTGGCCGCTCCGCTGAGTCGCCCTCGAAGTGCACGGGCCTCTTCGCCAGGTGAACCCGCCCCTGTCCCGACTCAGTCGGTTGGCAGCAGGGGCGGGGCCGCCTTGTGCCCGGTCGCTTTCGGGTTGCGCCCGGACAGCTCAGACGTTTGGGGAGGGGGGAGTATTTTGTTGGAGAAGTGCCATGTCTGTTTGGGATCGAATCGGGCTGATTGCGTCCAATGCGGTGACCCTTGCTGCGACGATCACATGGTCGTCGGCACTGAGAGATGCGCCGTGCGCTCCCAGAAGGAAGCCGACGCTGAGGCACGCGTTGCGAATGACGATTTGGAAGGTGAGGGCTGACTGAAGTTGTCGCAGATATGGGGCATCGGCGCGCGTGGGCCCGCTCTCCCGAGGGCAGGGGAAGAGCTCGCGGATCAAATCCACAAGGGCGAAGAGGAGCCCGCACACGTGGAACTTGCGATTGGCGAGAGGACGAGGCAACGCGCAACGAGATCCCAGAGGAAACGACGCCGCTGAACCGTCGAGTTCCAGCGGCCCACGACAACGGGGCGCGAAAGGAATTGCACCGCCCCGGGCAATAGAATATATGCTCGATGGCATGCCACATTTCCCCTTCCGAAGCGGCCCCCTGGCAAGCTCGGCCAGCATTCTCGCGGGGCCCTTTGGTCGCGTCGCCCGCCGAGGTCGCTGACGCGCCCAGTCAATTCCTCTTCGCCCGGCTCGGCTGGGGGCGATGGGGGGGGGGCGTCGGGGGCGAGCCCAGCGACGGGGGTGATGAAAGCAAGGGAGACGGAAATGCTTTCCTCGCGCTGCCGATGGGCCTCCTGGCGGAGGCGGCGGCAGAGGGGGCGCCCCTTCGGCGCTTCTCGTTGGCCCTCTTGATCACTGGAGACAGGCCGGGGGGGCCGCTGAAGTGCGCTTGTTGCCTGTTCTGGGCCCCGGTAAGCTTCGGCCATAGATGTTGCGCGCGGCGCGCGAAAAACTTTCGGCTTCGCCAGACGTCGCGGGGGCGCAGCCTTGGGCCATGAAGGCTTTGGGCCCGAGCGTGGGCTCTGAAACTCTTCCTAGGTTCGGGGCGTTTCAGACGTCTCGATATGTTCATCGCCTCAGACTTGACCGACAAGTTCAGCGAAAGAGGCGTCTGCGCGACGTGCCGGTGCAATTCGTTCATCGTGTAGCTCACATGGTTTGGGCGGACCAGGAAGCTCAGAACGAGGTTCGATTGCTGACGGGGCGTGAGATGATACGTGCAATTTGCGCCTGGGTCTCCATCCGATTGGAGCACGGGCAGCTCTGCGCGCGTCGCGATCTCTTCGCAATTGTCATCGACAGGTAGAGGCCGAAACCATGCCCCTATGTTTTGACTACGAATGGATGGCCGCGCTCGGCGACAGGTTTGGCGGGGCCCGCCGTCTCTCGAGATGGCTGCTTCCATCCGCGAGCATTTCTTTGATCTAATGAAACCTGTGCCTAACGCGAGGCATGTCGTGACTTAGTGTGACTTATCTGCATGTAGAATTGGCAGCGGAGTTGGAACCAACGAATGGTTGATTGCCCAGTCGCAGAAACTCACGGGCCGTGGGGGCGAGGATTCCAATTGCGATTTCCGAATCATGACGTTGAATCAGCGTGGACCTTGGACACGCGAGAAGGCGCGCAATGCTGCGCGTTTGACCTCGCTCGGGAAACCCACTGATCGTGTCCGAGATGGGCGCGTGGAAAAGGAGGTCACCTGCAAGCATGTGGGCCAGGGGAAAACGCACCCGCATCAAATCAAGCGCTGCCCCCGCAGCCACGAAAACCCAGTTCTGCGCCGGCTCAGCCGGCGCAGATCCAGCAGGGCGCCTTGCCCCGATGCGCTCGGGCGCAAAGTTTGAGCTGCCGGTCGGCCCCGAGAAATCCAATGTTCCAAGGGCCGCGGGCCAAGTTGAGCGCGTTGTTGACAGGGGAAGCCAGTGGCGCGATGGATTATGCCCCTGTCGCCCCTGTGCAGTTGGTCGAGGCGGCTGGTTTCGGCTGCCACCAGACTGGTATATGGCAGAAGCCCTGAAGCTAGCTGCGCGGAACGGGGCCGTTCCGCATTGCGTGGTCGGTCCGCTCGAGCCCGCCCATCGACCGACTCGCCCGCCGTCGCGCTGGGGAAGGGTCGTCGCCGCAGCCCGACGGGGCTTCTCTCGTGTTCGGGAGATCGGTGGCAATTCCACAAAAGAACAACGGACTCGAATGTCCCTCAAGTCGAGTGCGTCCTCTTTGGCAGCATTGTTGAGGGCCTCTGACCCTGCGGGCGAGATTGGGCATGTCTGGCTCGATTGGGGGACTGGATCGGGGGGGGTGGCGCCGCCCGAGGCAGCTGGGTCGCCGCGGGCGACAGAGATTTCGATTCCGTTCGGCTCGGGCCAATCCGCTTCTATCTCCGACGCCAGCTGCGGCTTCAACCCAGACGCGGAGAAACCCATTAAAAGTGCACGCGTTGCGGGTGAATTTCGGAGGTTGTCGTTTGGAAGTACCTTGGGCGCTGCTGTGGGAGCTATTGAAACTTTCAGCACAGCATGCGTTGCATGTCCCAAGTTCGAAGATGGTAGGTTTGAAGCTTTGGTCATTCCGGAGACTCCGAGCGTGATTCCTGTAGGGTAGCGCGGCATGGATCGCGGCTTTCGTTCCCTAGCTAGGCTCTGCCTAGAAGGGTTATTGCTCTCTTGGCTTAAAGGGCCGGGCAGTGGGGACCGGCCCGGGCGGTTCCCCCAACATCCGCCCCGCGGTTCCCCCAGTTGCGCCCCCTTGGCTTAGCTTTGCTTATCTCATCTTAGCTTAGCCTAGCTTAACATAGCATAGCTTATAGTAGCCTAGCCTAGCCTAGTTTAGCTTAGCATAGCCTAGCCTAGCTTAGCCTAGCTTAACTCAGCTTAGCTTAGTTTAGCATAGCTTAGCTTAGCTTAGCTTACCTTAGGTTAGCTTAGCGCAGCGCAGCATAGCGCAGCGCAGCATTAGCACAGCAGAGCAGAGCATAGCATAACATAGCATAGCATAGCATAGCATAGCACAGCATAACATAGCATAGCATGGCGCAGCATAGCGCAGCATATCATAACATACAATATCATAGATTATATAGGCTTACGCCACATCCGCCGACCCCTCATCTTGGCGGTCTTGCCGGCTCGCTTGAATCGGGCTGGGGAGTCGTGTAGGGGTCCATACCTCTCTTGGGGCCATGTGGACTCCGCTCGGGGTCCTCTCGAGGCCCCGGGGGGCCCATCGGAAAAGAAAGGACGCTAATGCAATCTTGGCATCGTTCTGGAGATGCCCAAAGGGTGGAAGCGTTGGATTGGGGCCCGTATATTTCTTGCTGGGTTTGACTTCTTTGGTGAGGCGGGGTTGTTTTTGGGGGCATCCCTCAGCCCGCGCGGGGAACCTCGGGGCTATGGAGGGGACGAGTCTCACACGCTTGGGGGCCGAGAAGGTGTTCGCGGTTTGTTTCGCATTGCTAGGTCCAGGCATGTTGCGAGCCCGAGGCCATCGCGTGACCTACGGGGGCTGAGCTAGGACGCTACGCGCGGCCGAAGCGGTGGTTCGGTTGGTGTCCCCCCGCGTCCTCACTGGGCGTTTCGTCATCATCATCATCACCACCAGGTGCATCGCGGGGAGAGAGTGGAGTGGGATGAGTGGGAAGAGGAACTAATGCCACGAGACCAGTGCGAGCGCTGCCGGCGGAGGTTGTTGGTAGAGGCGTTCACGAAGTACGAGTTCCAGAGAAAGGAAAGGCCGGCGGTCTGCAAAGAGTGCACGGAGGAGATGAAAAGCGCGGGCGAGAAATGGCGCAAGACGCGCAGAGGGTGGGCAACGAGAGGAGAGAGTGACGACGCGGCACGCCATGGCAGCGGTCGGAACGCGGATGCGGCGGCCGACGATGGGGAAACGAAAAGGATTAGGACAACGTGCTGCGCGAAGTGCAGCGGTATCAAAGCCAAGCAGAACTCGCGGAAAGACAGCGCGAAGTGGAATCAGAGCGTCGGAACAGTGCGATGTACGAACGGTAAGTGCCTGTCGCTATATAACGAAAAGGCGGATATGTCGGAAGTTCAGAAGAAGCGCGCTGCTGCGGGGGAAAGGCTCTGTCGGAAATGCGCGGAAGAACGAGAGAAAGAGGTGCGACGGGGGAATGCGGAGGCAGCGAACCGCAAGCGGAAAGCCGAGGCGGACGCGAAGCCACTGACGTGCGCGGCGTGCGGAGAAGCGTTCTCGGACACCTTTGAAGCATAAGCAAGGTGAAGATCATCGAGCGGCGAAAGGAGCGAAAGTGGTGTGCGGAGGCTGCAAGATCCTCGGGTTCACAGCCCGCAGTTGCCAGGCGTATCAGTGCGGCGGCGCGTGCAAGAGAAGACTACCGAAGTCGGCGTTCTCCGGGAACCCTGCCAACGTCGCACGCGATGCAAAAAAGGGCACCCTGATATGCAAGACCTGCAAATGATGCCCAATCGGGGGCGCGCGCGCGCGGGGGAGGACAGGGGGGATGGGGGGGAGAGGGATGGGGGGCGAGGCCGAGGATGGGGGGAGAAGAATCGGGGAGGAAGAGGATGAGGCGGGGGAGGAAGAGGAGGAGTGGGCGAGGAGGAGGTGGAGGAGGAGGAGGAGAGGGGGAGGAGGACGGGGACACAGAGACGAATTTCTGGGATATGTGCTATGGGTGAGAGGCTTTTTGTATGTGTATAGGGATCTCGCGGCACGCCTTTCGGTGACCTCTGGAATGCAGTTTTGCACCCACCTGGCGGACGAGGTGGAGGAGGAGGAGGAGAAGAAGGAGGAAGGGGGCACAGAAACAAGGCTCTGGGTTATGGGTTTTGGGTTAGAGGCGTCTTGCACCAGCTTGGGACCAATTTGGAAACAGGTTTTGCCGTCTCGGGGTCGTCTTAGGCCGAATTGGGAGGCGTCCTGGGCCGCGTTGGGATTCTCAGGGGCCGTCTTGAGGCCCTCTTGGGGCGCCGTGGGGCGATCTTGGAGGCTCTTTGGGCTGCGTGAGCCGACGGAAGCCGGGAAAGGCAACAATTGCAAACATGCTCAACAACGCAATGGAAATGTAACGAAATGCGTAATGCGCGCCTCTTTCAGATGTCCTGGTGGTATTCTTGGAGATTTCGTGGGCGATAGTGAAAGCCTTGCAGGCCATCTTGAGGCCATCTTGGGCCGTCTTCGATCTGTCTTCGGCCGTGTTGGAGCCGTCTTGGGCCGTTTTGGAGCCATCCTGGGCCGTCTTGGAGCAATCTTGGCCTCGAGAGCGCGAATCTTTTTTTGTGCGCAAACGCAGCCCCGCCACCGTGCCTGGGTTGTTGATATGAGACTTGCGCGGTGATCGCTGGGATCTCGTGGGGGGCTTCTCGCGGGGCTCTTGGGGGCAGTTTCGAAGCCTCTTAAGGCCCTTTTGAGGCCGTTTTGGAGCCTCTTGGGGGCCTCTTGGGGCCTCTTGGGGGCCTCTTGGGGGCCTCTTGGGGCTTTCTGGGGCCGTCTTGGGGCGGGGGGCTCGGATTGACGGTTCGGGCTCCCCCTCTTGGGCACCTCTTGGGGCCGTCTTGGGGCCCTCTTGGGTTGTCTTGGGGGCCTCTTGGGCCGTCTTGGCGCCCTCTTGGGCCGACTCGGGCGCCTCTTGGGGGCCTCTTGGGGCGGTCTTGGGGTGCTCTGGGACCGTCTTCAACGCCGTGAAGGCCGACAAGTAGTATATGATCTGAATATGCGTTTTCCCATCGGAATTTGACGATTTTCGGCGTTTCGGCCCTTCTGAGGACTGCTCTTGGAGGCCTCTTGGGCCGTCTTGGAGGCCTCTAGGCTCGTCTTGGGGCCATCTTGGGCGTCTGGGAGCGCTCGTTTGGCGCCTCGGAGCTCTCGTGGGCCGTCTTGGGGGAGTCTCGGGGCCTTCTTGGCCCGTCTTGATCCCCTTTTGGGCCCAAAAGAGCTCCGTGATGCGCTCGTCGTGGGCCCCAGGGGGGGGGGGGGGGGAGTCGAATCTCCGGTCTGGGGCCCCGGGGGGGGGGGGGTAGGGGGGGGGAGCTATCTCACGCGCCTAGAGACCCACGAGGGGTCGGCGGAATTGCTTAGCACAGCGCAGCATAGCATAGCAGAGCACATCATAGCTCAGCATAGCAGAGCATAGCGCAGCATAGCATAGCATAGCATAGCTTAGCATAGCGCAGCATATCATATCATATCATAGCCTAGCATAGCATGGCGCAGCATAGCATAGCATATCATGACATAGCGCAGCGTAGCATAGCATAGAAAAGCGCATCATAGCATAGCATAGCCTGGCTTAGCACAGCGCAGCCGAGCGCACCCTAGCATAGCATAGCGTAGCATCGCGCAGCATAGCGCAGCATAGCATAGCATAGCATAGCATAGCCTAGCACAACACAGCGCAGCCGAGCGCACCCTAGCATCGCATAGCAGCAAAGCAAAGGCAACTCAACAGCAGCAACTCTGGCTCAATGCCAAGTCGCGCGGTGTAGACCAGATACGGGGCATTCTCAAGCACACCCGGTGAGCGAACGCGAAAACATGCGTGCGCGTGCGTCTGTGCGCAGGCAAATCAAAAACAACATAAAGCAAACGCAAAAACAAAAGCAAAGCAAAAGCAATAGCAAAAACAAAAGCAAAAGCAAAGGCAAGGCAATGCAAAACAAAAGCAAAACCAATGCGAAAGTGTAGATGTAGATGTAGATGTAGGTGTAGGTGTAGATGTGGATGTAGGTGTTGATGTAGATGTGGATGTATATGTAGGTGTCGATGTCGGTGTAGATGTAGATGTAGCTGTGAGTCTCGTTGTTGATGTTGATGTAGATGTAGATGCAGGTGTAGATGTTAAAGTAGCTGTCGGTGTAGATGTAGATGTTGCTTTCCTAGATGCTCCAACTCCTAGGTAGGGTCGCACTGGGATAATTTTTATTGGCCATCGAGCCAGACCCCCTACTTCCTTCAGCCCATCGGTCATCGAGTGAACCAGGCCGCTGAGTGTAATATTCCAGGCTAACCCTTCCAGTCGGAGAGGCGCTGGGCCGGTGGAGCCACGCAGTCGCGCGGTGCCGGGCGCTGGCGGATTTCGGGATGATGTGGAATATGCGGGAGGTCCGCCACCCCGACGGTTCCAAACCCGCGCGGCCATGGACGCGGGCGCAGGTGTTGATCGCCGCCCGCATCACTATAACGATCGACCGACTGAGTCGGTTGACGAGCCGCCGTTCAAGGTAGACTCTGTGAATGTTGTCTCTTTTTTTTTTTTTTTTTTGCATATTCGCCTCATAGCTCGCGAGCGTGGTTGGGGACGTCGCCGCAAGGGCGGGGGCGCCGTCGACGCCGGCTGAGCCGGGGGCGTTCGGGACAGGGAATGTGAGCTGCTCAATGGGAGGAGTTTCGGGAGTCTTACCCTGCGATATGGATTGTGGGCGTTTGATTCGACCCCTGCACCCGACGTTCGTGGCGAGGGTGATGCTAATGGACCAGGCGGTGTCGAATTAGTCGATATTCACGAACCGCTTATCGACCCAGAAGATCTAGGCGTGGAGATAACGAGCGTTGCGCGTCTCACGCAAGACGCAGTCTCCGCTTCGCATCAGCTCACTCAGCTCCCAATGAACCCCCATTGTCCTCCGTGCAATCTAGCGGAGGCCCAGCGCAAACAACGGGTGCAGAGTGAACGTTAGGTTCAGGTTCCGAGGCCGCATTCCAAACCCATTTGTTCCGGACGCCTCGCTACGATGGACCGCTGGTTTGCGGCCGACGAGCACTCGCAGGGGTTCCATGGGGGAACTGCGCGCGCGACGTTTCCCGATTGGTTCACGAAGTTCATCGCTGCGCAAGGTATTCATGACACGCATGCGGCCCATGTTTGCAATTTCTTACTTAGCCTGAAGGCCCCGAGGGAAGAGCGACGCGTTGTTGCGCCGATGGTGCTGCAGAGCTTGCTCTGGTTGACAGGGGGCCTTAGATTTCGCACAATGCCGACGCTTTCGAAATTGATGGTTGTAGAAACTTACGGTTGTGGGCGAACGTTCGAATGGCGCTGTGCAGGTGGGTGTCCGGGCCCTGTCAGCGGCCACTTGCCCCCCGCCGCCAGTTTGGGAGCATCAGTGCGTTATTATCGTCTTTGTCACAGCGCAAGACGTGATAGAGGGGGCGAATCAAGTTGCCCAGCCAGATCCGGCTCATCGACTGGTTGCCCTGTCGTGCCATTTATATTCGTCGCATGCATTTCCCGGAGTCGCGATGTCGCTTGGCCGCGACTGAGTCCGCCAGGGGCCAAGAGATTTATTTGGGGTATGTCCATAAAGCGAGGGCGAGGGTTGGAATTGAAAGCCACGCGGCCCCCCGACGTTCACATGGCGCCGCTGAATCTCAGGCGCCCAAGTTCCGATGGAAAAAGCGCAGGAGAAGGCCGCGGCGGAAGTTTCCTCGGTCGCCGCGCCGCCCAGCGACGCCGCCGATAACTCCGCGATCCGCGCCTGGGCCCGCGGGTGGCTCGTCGTCCACCTCCGCCGCCTCGGGGCGGTGGCGGCGAGGCCGCGGCCGACTCTGACCCTGGCGCAAATCCCGTCGGCGAAGTCCGGGGGGGCCCGGGCGGACATGGGAAGGGGCAGCTTCCCTGATGAACAGGGTGGGTTAGGGCTCCGTCATATCGACTATCGCTTGGGCCGTCAATCAAGTTCACCCATGGGTTAGCCGCGCGAAGCATTCCGAAACTAGGCCAGCTTCTCGCGCCGACGACGCGTGGTTTTGATACCATGGAAATGAGGACCGTCGCGTTGCTGTAGGTTTGACTGCGGAAGCGCTGACTGAGAGGTTGCCACTAGTCGGTCGGCGATGGACTCGCAGTACACGCGTGGCTCCTGATCATGATCCAATCACGTGCACTTTACCCGCACGTGGGCGAGTGCTGCAAATTGCGGGGTTTAGCGTCTGAGGGAGGTCCCAGACGTCAGTGAACCCAGGAATTCATCCGAGAATATGGTTCAATATGAGCAAGCCCGAGCGTCGACGTGCAGGAGCTGTGCGAGGCAGAGAAACGGGGGTCCGCGTTTTTTGGCTTGGCGATATCGGGGCCGAACCACCCGTGGAAGCGCCGGTTGAACCCGCCAGTGCGCTCGAGTATTTTCTGTCGGACAATGGGGACATTTCTGAAATCCGACGCCAGGCCAGACGGGATTTCGGGCGACGAAAACAGCTTGCAGAAACAAGCCTGGCGCAGGGGGGCGATGTTCAGGGCGGGGGCGTTGCTGGTTTAACCAGTGACAATCCCCATCCCCGTGGCTCTATCACAGGCAGTCGGGCAAGCCAGACCTTGAGTCCGGCGGCCGCCGCTTCGGCGCCGCGTGCCCAGGGCGCCACTGCAGCCTGTGTATTCAGTGAGAGAAGGAAAGATTTGTCTTGCAGTATTGTTATAGCCCCTTTTTCGAGTAAGTTTTATGAGATTGACGATGATTTTGCGGCCCCTCGTGAAACCCCTCTAGACGTGGCACGCGCTGCCGTTGCTCGCTCGGCTTCTAAGTCGGAGGCAAAGAACGATCAGGACGCTCAGAAAGCCTTACGGGCTGAATGGGGCCGCCTCAGAACGAATGGCAGATGGGAAGAGAAGGGGCCCCGGGCACAGTGTGATGTCTCAGCGCAACTTCAAGGGACAACCATGCGTTTCGGACGTCCTTTTGCCATCCTCACCGAGAAGAGTTCGGGGCAGCATGAGGGACATAAGGGCCTCAACTATTGAATGGCGCGTCGCGTTGGGCGGCTGGGGCGCCGGGGGCCGATGTCACGGCGCAGCTCTCCCTCGGGAACTTCCCAGTTGTTATGCCGCGATGCAGGCCGGCCAAGCAGCCGACGCTGATGGCTGGTCCGAAGGCCGCGAAATACAGCAGACTGATGCCAAACACGCTAACGCGTAATCTTAGCTTGGCGGCGCACCAACTTGTGGCGCTCTTCCGCGCGATGAGTGGCCCGAGCCTTGGCGAGGCACGCGGAAGCCCGCGTGTCCTTTGAGTTTGGCGCTCTATTGTCACCCTGATTCTGGAGGACACTTGGAACGGCGCCGCGAGGGCCACGCCCCGTCCAAAGGTTTTCCAACCGCAGTCCCTGGCGAAGCTGTCGTTGTCATCCCGAGATGGCGCTTTCCTTGGTTATTACCGTTGATGAGTTTAGGTTGTCTGGACTTTCTGAACACATCGAGGCAGGTTGGCGAATGATGCATGAAGCGCCCGGGGGTTGCCCGATTGGGATGGAGGTCGACGCCCCCGCTAAACTTGGTCGTTGTCTCGCTTGCGAACGCCGCGTCAACGCCGCGAAAAGCATAAGGCACGGAGAGCGGCTCTTCTGTTTGGGCCCTTCAGCTCCAATGATTAAGAAGACAAGCGCTGACGATTCAGGGGGGGGGATTTGAGCGGGCAAGACGTCGACGCCGGGGGGCTCTGGCGGCTGAGCCGTCTGCGCCCTGCCGGCCGAGACCAGTCATGGAGGGCGCTGTCATCGAGTGCTTCCTGATTGAATTATTTGAATATTGCGCCCAGTTATATACCCAACTGACGGATGCCGGTCCCGCAGCGCACCCTGCTGCAGGTACTCCCTTCGGACCAGAGCTTGCCGATTTGAGCGATGGACAGGGGGGCCCCAGTGGGGAAATCGTGCCCCCCGTCGAGATTCTATTGCCGTTGCAGTTAAGCATCGAGGCGTCGACTTGATCCTCAGATAGAGAAGTTTCGGTTTTCGGCTTAGCCGCGGAACGACTTTCTTCGACCTCCGGTCCAGTTGGGTGTTTTGGAACAGCGCTATGATGAAAATCTCTTATGGAGCCCGCGCGGCGCGCAATGGCCGCCTTCGGGGCGGCCTGCCACTCCGCCAAATGCGAAAGAGATGGATCTGTTCCGATTTAATTTGTTTTATTACATCTACGTCTCATTATCGCATGGTGTCCGTGGGCGGGGGTGACATGTCTGATGTCTCAATTCCCCAGTATTATGATTTCGATTTAACGCGTGACCTGAGTACTCATCGTGGCACTAGCGCCAGCCATCAGGTAGGTCATTTGTGGCCTACATGCCAGGGCGCACTTGAGCACGGCCTCGCGCGGGCAAGCGCGCGTATCACACATCATCCTGGATGCTGAATTTGTTGCGGTTGATTAGGCGTTGCGCACTGTATTTCAGGCCTCTCTTCCGTTGTGGGAGTTGCTCTTACAACGCGCTCCCAAGTGTGCGTCCTTGGAAGACACTCAGGTTGCATGCGAGGTCCTCAAAGAGGGGGCGGGGGGCCAAACGTCAATGCGTCTTCCGCGCGACCGCAGGATTGATGCCGCAGCCGTTTCAGACCAGCTTTCAGGGGGAACTGCCGCGCGTCAATCTCAGCGCGCGCCCATCGAAGCCGCCGACGTCGGGGCCCAAAAAATGACTGAACCGCTTGCATAGGTCAGGGTTCTTAACATAGATACTCCGAAGTGCTGGGGCAAGAATGCCAGGATTATATCTCGTCGATGTTTCCTGGTGGGCTTCTCTTGGAACCCCGGGGGATTCTGGGGCCTCGCATCGGCCTGCAAGCAGCTGCGCGGCAAGGGGCGGTTGTGCTTAGTGCGAAAATGAATAGGCAGAAGCGCGTTGGCAAAAGCACATGTGTCATCAGGGGGACTTGCTATTATGATTTCAACCCAGCCGAACGCTTCAAAGGCTGGTACTGCTGCAACCCGCGACGTAGATTTGAAGCGACCTGCCAGGGGCAAGGAGTTTAACTATCACGAGCCTGCCGCTCCTGACTTAACCGAGGGTGGGCAGGCTGTTTCTGAGTCGCAACCTGGGATGACGGCCCCAGCGAAGGCTCCGTTGCCCAACGAGGGGGACATATTGCTATGCCTCGTCGTCAGGCTGCAGCTTGGTCCGAGAAAAGAGATCGAAATGATGGGGGGCTATTTTTTCGAATTCTGTTGCAGCGACCACCGCGCATCAGTATTCGCAGCAATGAATTCGATCAACATTGCAAAGTCTCGCAGTCTACTGAACGAGAAGACTTGACCATTTACAAAGGGAGAGAACATGCACTCGAGGACTTTGCGGCTTTCAAGGATCACCGCATTTCCTCGGGGCTCGATGCCATTTGCGGGGGGCTCTCATTGGCAACGCGGACATGCATCCGTCAACCATGAGGATGGCGATCATGGGTTTTTGTGGCCTTTGCGAGAGATGCGGATTATGTGTCGTGAGTTCCTTTGGAGCTTCCGGGGAATAGCTGAAACCGTCATCGGAAGGGGAGGTTTTTGTTGTATGTAGTGGCCTTCAGCATGCCGACATTGGCGGGGCCCCCGGGCCCGTGAATTCTTCGAGACACATTTTTATATAAAAAACATCGCGCTGATGTTTCATTGCGAATGAACTGAGTAATTGCATGCAGAAGCTGTGGGCTATTTCGTCTACCTTGCGCACTGTCACGAGTGGCCTGCAACGCAGGTGTCACGGCGCGCATGAGCGCGTGGAAGCACGGGGATCGGATTGCGAGTTCGCGGGGGATACACGGGCTCGTTCGCACGACACGTGCATGCTGTTTTGGCACGTGCTGCTCGCAGAGCAGCGTTTCCTCGGACCTCCTCGATTCACGCCAATGCCACCGTGCCGTTTTCGCGGGGTCGGTCAGCGCCGCGCCCGCAGCCCGCCATCTGCGCCGCCGCATTGTTGCGGAGGCTCCTGGCGAGCAGTGCTGTCGGCTGCTGGCTGCGGAGCTGCTCCTGGGTCCGGCGGCCTCGTCGCCGCGGCCCCAGGACAGGGGCGATCGCGGCGCTGCGCCGCCCAAGTCGCCCTGCCCCCCCAGCGGCGACTTAGCCGCGGGCGCGGAAGCGCCGCAGAGTCGTTGCGGCCCAGCCAACGGGGGCCACGTCCAAGTGGCCCATGGGCGCCGCCGGCGACTTCGCCGTCGAGGAGCTTCTCCAGGGGGAAGAAGAGCTGCTTAAAGCAATGCGTGTCGATGGACTGGTCGGTCTAAGCGATCCGCCCCAAGTCGAAATCGAGAGAAGATCCACGTTGGCAGAATCCGTCGTGGCCCGCGCGTCAAGGGGAGGTATCGAGGACCTGTTCAAGACAGCGAGGGGCATCGGTCGATATTGGGCGCATGCCTTGAGCAGCAGATGTGGTGGCTCTAGACATGTTAAGCAATGATTGGTGCGGGGGTTTAACGTTTGGAGTGCCGACGTGTATTTCTCCAGGTCGTCTGTGCTTGGCCGCCCCCGCTCATGTCAAGCCAATTGCCGAGCTTCCCGCGGCCGGGTGCCGTTGCATCTCTTGTAGTGATCGCCACTATAATGGGGAACCAGCGAATGCGAGACCACGCAGCAATGAGTGCATGCGTCGATTGGATTCTCCTGAAGAGATGGACGAACCCCACAGGCGCGCGAGCAAGCGACGGAATAATAATGCACCGCCTTGGCCAGCTCAGCCGATTGAGGGCGCGACTAATCCAAGCGTCGAAGATAATGCACCTCGACCGGCCAAGCCAAAAGCGCAGCTGGGCAATCCAGGGGGGGGGGGGGGGGGGGCAGGTCGAGCGCGTCGTCGCAGCGCGCGGCAACGACGAAGACGAATAATGGGGGCGAGTCCGCTTGAGCACGTGCATCGGCGTAAATCTCGCCATGGAAAGAAGGGGGCTGACGTTTGGGAGCGCCTCGCTGCCCATTAGAGGGAACAACGAGAAAAGCGGAAAGTTGCAAGAGCAGCGCCAAGAACAGCTCGGGGCCGAGCTAGAACAGCGATATTCGTTGATGAGGCAGCGCGAGTTACAGCGAGATGCCGAGGTGAGGAAGCGCGAAGGTGGACGCGCCAGCGCATCTCCATCCCCCAAGAACAAAAATCCCATGACCGATTGCATCCGCTGCTGGCTTTGCCAGTGGCGAGAAGCCTATGCGCAGCGACGGTCGGCGCCGATGTTGGCTTAGCCAAGGTTGTTGCGCCAATCTGTGCATCTGATGGCGACGGCGACAATGCCCTCCTCCCTGCCCGCGCTGGCTGAGCCAATGTTGCGGGTCCACCTACGGGGGCCAGGGGCGTCGGCGAGGCTGGCCCAGCTGGCGTCTCCGACGCATCTCCGTTCCAGCTGCGCCACACCTTGGCGGGCTTTCGCCTGGAGATCCGGCGGGGGGAGGCGCTCCCAGTGCCCTGCCGGCCGCAAGTCCAGGGGCGGCTGCGTCGACGGGGACAGGACTGCGGACTGCGAGGCCGCCCCCCCCGCCCATCCCCTGCGAAGTAGGGGGCGGCTGCGGCGGGGGCGCCCCCTTCGCCGGCTCTTCCGCCATCTCCCCGACCCGTTGGCGCCTTCGCGGCAGAAGGCCCGATGCCATTTATTTCATTTGGCGCCCCTTGAACGCGATGAGATACAAGCGAGAACAGCGCGCGCGTGCAGCCGCCACTCAGGACAACCCGACCCCCGAGAGGAGCGCGCTGGCGGATGAGTTTTAATCGCGAACCCCACCTCGACAGTTTTGTTTCACGATGTCTTTTGCGGATAACGTCAGGTTGTTTCTACGGCCGCAGAAACCGACGCGGCTGGGCCCCGCGCGCAGGCAAGGATCTGCATGCCATGGCAGCCGCTGGCCTTGCGGTCTCCAAGTTCATTCGCCCCCTGAGACAGAAGTCCCATAAAACTGCCAATGGCAGTTTAAATTTGTTCTGGAGGATCGCACTTGCGAGCGGGGCCTCGACTTGCATCTTCGTGGAATGCCTCGGCGGCGGGTCGCCGACAAGTCGTCTCGCAAGATCAAGTGGGTGCGAACGCGAGAGTTCATTCGAAATTCGAAAGGGCACGTGGTACGTGGGCCAGTCCTGCAGGGGGCGCGTGGCTTTGTAGATGACGCGGTCCTTCGTATGTCCTCAAACGTGACATTTATGTTCCGCGTCGGCGGTGACGCGCGCGTTGGATTTCCGTTGGGGTTCTGGGAATGCAAAGTGGGAGATATGTGGAACGACGCTGTCACCCTCGCGCGCGCTGCCATGGGCAGGAGGGTTAAGCAATTCAGAGCGGCGGGTAGTCACCCGAAAGTAGTTATTCTGGACGGATCCTGGGTTTTGCGTTCTCTAAATCACCCTCCTAGTAGCAACTACAAACTTATGTTGCAGAGATTCTTCTACAGGGACGAGCAGGGATCTAATGTGGAGGTGCATGAGTTGTTCGCGTTGTATATTGCCAGTGCGAGCCGTCCCGCTGCGCTCTTCAATGGGCAATTTTCCGGCGGCTCAGCCGTTGGAGTGGAGGCCTCGGAGGGTCGCGGGGGCGCGAAGGCAAGTTATGAAAAAAAGGAACCCTTTTGAACATATTGGCGCCCGTTGGGGAAAGATCGAAATTCCCACGCCGATGTTGGGCTCGAAGTCTTTCCCGCAGGGCCCCACGACGGCGCAGTTCCCATGCGCTCTTGGTGCGACCATGCCGAAGGTGTCGACAAGTTTGCGCGGTGCATGTCAAATTCCCCTCGGTAGATCAACTGGGTGGAAGGGCATTACTTTGCGCCTCGTGTCGGGCCCAAGCTTATCCCTGGGATGCCACCCCGCGGCGGCAAGTTACCTGCCGCCGCGGGCAAAATCCCAAGCGACATGATTTTTGACCGCACGTTGCGCGCCCTTCGCCCGTTTTCTAGCTTAGCCGTGGGCGTTAGCCAGGGGGCTAACATGATTGCTCAGGGCGGTTTAACCGCGTCTGGAACAGAAAGCCAGGCTGGCGCTCAGCAGTCTTGGTCCAGGGCGGTTCAGCCGCATCTGGAGCCATGGAGGTTGATGGCCCTCCTGCGGCTGGTGCGCCGGCCCAAGGTAGCCTGGGAGCATTGGCCCGGGGCGGCCCAGCCGTTCCTGGGGTTCCAGGGGAAGAGGAGGAAGAGGAGGAGGAGGAGGAGGAGGATGAGGAGAAGGCGGAGGAGGACGAGGAGGAGGAAGAGGAGGAGCAGGAAGAGGAGGAGGAGGAGCAGGAGGAGGAGGAGGAGGAGGAGGAGGAGCAAGAGGGGGGAGGAGGAAAAGGAGGAGGAGGAAAAAGAGGAGGAGGAGGAGGGGAAAGGGAGGGAGGGAGGGAGGGAGGAGGAGGAGGAGGAGGAGGAGGAGGAGGGAGGAAGGAGGAGGAGGAAGAGGAGGAGGAGGAGGATAAATAATAATATAGATGAAGGAAATAATATTAATCATAATACTAGTAATAATAATACCAATACTAATGATGATAATACTAGTATTAATGCAAATACTAATACCACTCATATGAATCATTCTAATAATGATAACGATGACGATGCTACTACTAATTATAACAACAATGATAATAACGATACGAGCGATACTAATAATAAGAATATTAAGAAGAATACGAATAGAAATAATAGCAATACGAATACTACTAATACGAATACCAATAATACTAGTAGTCGTAATACGAATAAAGGAGAATAGTGATACCAACAAATATAATAGTAATAAGAAAAACAATAATCATATAATGTTAAGAAGAAGAATAACAAACGTACTACTGATAATAATAAGAAGAAACAACATAAGAAGAAACATACTACTACGAATAAGAGTAGTAATACTAATCATAATAATACTACTACTACTAATAGTAATAGTGATAGTAAAAAAGGATTAGTAAGCAGAATAGTAATAGTAGTAGTAGTAATAATAATAATAATACTCATCATCAGTATAATAATTACAAGAAAAAGATTAATATTAATACGAATAATAATAGTAATACTAATACTGCTTATAAAAATAATAAGAGACATAACAAGAGTAATAAGAGGAAGAAGAGGATGAGAAGGAGGAGGAGGAGGAGGAGGAGGAGGGAAAGGGAAGGGAGGGAGGAGGAGGAGGAGGGAGGAAGAGGAGGAACGAAGAGGAGCGGAGAGGAGCGGGGAGGAGCGGGGAGGAGCGGGGAGGAGCGGGGAGGAGCGGGGAGGAGCGGGGAGGAACGGGGAGGAGGAGGAGGAGGAGGAGGAGGAGGAGGAGGAGAACAGGGGGAGGAGGAGGAGGAGGGGGGAGGAGGAGGGGGGAGGATGAGGAGGAGGAGGAGGAGGAGGAGGAGGAGGAGGATTATGGGATGATGATGATGATTCTGATGATGATGGTGATGATGATGATGATGATGATGATGATGATGATGATGATGATGATGACTGATATGATGATGATGATGATGATGATGATGATGATGATGATGATGGTGATGATGATGATGATGATGATGATGATGATGATGGTGATGATGGTGATGATGGTGATGGTGATGGTGATGGTGATGATGATGATGATGATGATGATGCTGATGCTGATGATGCGGATGCTGATGATGATACTGATGATGCTGATGATGATGATGATGATGGTGAGGAAACTATGATGATGATGATGACGACGATGATGATGATGATGATGATGATGATGATGTTGATGATGATGATGATGATGATGATGATGGTGCTGTTGGTGCTGATGATGATGCTGATGCTGCTGATGATGATGATGATGATGATGATGATGATGATGATGATGGTGATGATGATGTTGTTGTTGATGACGATGATGATGCTGATGATGATGATGAGGAGGAGGAGGAGGAGGAGGAGGATGAGGATGATGCTGATGGTGATGGTCATGGTGATAATGATGGTGATGGTGGCGGTGATGGTGATTGTGATGATGATGCTGATGATGATGATGATGATGATGAATGATGATGCTGATTATGACTGAATGAATTGATGATGATGATGAAATGATGATGATGATGATGAGGGAGGAGGAGGAGGAGGAGGTCCAGGAGAGAGGAAGTAGGAGGAGGACAGGGAGTAGGCGGAAAAGGAGGGATGAGGGGAGGAGAAGGAGGAAGGAGGAGGAAGAGGATGAGAGGAGGAGGAGCAGGAGATGGGGGGGGGGGAGGGGGGTGGTGGGGGGGAGGGGGGAGAAGTGAAAAAGGGAGGGAAAGCGGATAGGAGGATGAGGAGGAGGCGGAGGAGGAAGAGGATGAGGGAGGAGGAGGAGGAGAGGATGGAAGGAGGAGGGAGGAGTGATGAGAAAGAGGGGGAGGAGGAGGAGGAGAGGTGGAGGATGTGTGATATGAGGAGCAGGCGGAGGAGGAGGAGGAGGAGGAGGAGGAGGAGGAGGAGGGGGAGGAGGAGGAGAGGAGGAAGGAAGGAGGAGGAGGATGAGAGGAGGGAGGCGGGGAGAGGAGGAGGAGGAGGGAGGAGGAAGGGGAGGGGGAAGGGAGGGAGATGAGAAGAGTGAGGAGGAAGGAGGAGGAGGAGGGAGTGATGATGAGGAGGGGAGGGGGATGGAGGGGAGAGGGAGGAGAAGGGGAGGAGGAGGAGGGGGGGGAGGAGGGAGGAAGGAGGGGAGGAGGAGGATGAGTGGTAGGAGGAGGAGGAGAGGGGAGGAAGGAAGAGGGGAGGTATGAGGAGAGGAGGAAGAGAGAGGAAGAGGGGAGGATGAGGAGGAGGAAGGAGGAGGAGGAGGAGGAGAGGAAGAGGGGGAGGAGGAGGAGGAAGGAGGGGAGGAGTGAGGGGAGGAGGAGGAGGAGAGGAGGAGGAGAGGATGAGGAGGGAGGAGAGGAAGGGAGGGGAGGAGTAGGAAGGAGGAAGAGGATGAGGAGGCAGGAGGAGAGGAGTAGGAGGAGGAGGAGGAGGGGGAGGCGGAGGAGGAGGAGGGCGGAGGAGGGAGGAGGGAGGAGGGAGGAGGGAGGAGGGAGGAGGAAGGAGGGAGGAGGAAGGAGGAAGGGGGAAGGGGGAAGGAGAATGCTGGGAGAATGCTGAAGGGTGCCAGTCAGCAGCGAAGCCACAGCTGGACAAGTACACCCCCCCCTCGGGGGGCGGCTCTCGATAGCACACTATCTCCGAGACTTGGGTTTCAAAAATGACTTGATTACACTCGACCCTGCCTCAACTCGGAGGCGCCCAGCTCCCTTGTCATTGGGCCACTTGTTGCCCTTTGGTGGGAGCCCCTTGCGCAATCTACTAAGATAATTATCTCCCGAGGGGGTGGTCCATTCTCGGCACGGCTCCGCCAGGAGCAAGAGACGGCCCCCCCCGTTCACCACGGTGCCCAGACTGGCGCATTTCCAACACCACACTTGCCCGTTACGCATGGCCACGCAATGGGAGGGGTGGACATGCTTGTTGGCCGTCCTCAACTCCGTGGTCACAGGGCGGGGCACAAGCACAACATTATCATTCTCGCTCAAGTGCCGTTGGGTGGGGTCCCCCTTACAGCGGTTATCTTCGAGCCCGAGCCAGTCCACAAGCGACGACCCAGGAGGCGGACCCAGACGGCACCGACGGCACAGCCACGCCCCATTGGGCAACCGTCCCAAATTGTGGCCCGACACTCGCTCGAGCTCGACAACCCGCCTGGAAGCTGCCCCCCCTCCCCCCTCGGGAGTCCGTGCACACTGCTCGCGGTCCTGCGACGCGAGCTCCCTGGTCACCGCTGCCAGGCGCTGCTGGGCGAGGGTGGCGCAGGCGTCCGCGACGCCTAAGGCCTTGATCTCTCTTCTGATGGCCGCACTCGCCTCCTCAGCCCCTCTCTGGGCGTAGGCGTCGGCCAACTCATTCCCACGGGAGACAGAGGGAGGCCGGGAGGACAGGAGGTGGGAATGGGTATCTAGGTGGGAAAAACACTTTCGGAGGATGACAACCCCAGGGCGAGAATGGGCAGCGGCACTGACCCTCTGCCACCACCCCCGGAGCACTCCGCTGGGGTTGTCAAGCTTACCCCCGTGCCACCCATCAAAGACTGCCTGGTTATCAGTATATATAACTATATCCCCAGTTGTGAGCTCCAAACACCACCACAAGGCAGCGAGCTCTGCTGCTGGGACGGTCTGGCGGCCGTCGACTCCCCCGTACCACCCAGGGAGGGGAGGGGAAGGGTCCGACGCTCCAGGGGCGGGAGGGCCATGCAGTCCCATCTGGGGATAGACGCCCCACCCTACTCGCGCCACACGCGGGTCCGACGACGTGCCAGAACCATCCAAAAAGCCAAACCTCGCCTCCAGCCTTCGGGCTGGCGTCACTTCTCCATTGGGACCGATGGCGGGTGGTGGGGTGTCAACAGCTCTAACACGCCAGGCATTCACATCCCCCCACTCTGGTGGGGGTGGCACAGGATTCCATGACAGGGGAACGATCCCTCGGAGCCAGAGCGATTCGTTAACCCCTCGGTCGAGGTCGCGGATCGCTCGCTCGCACAAGTGTCCCGTTCTGGCAATCCAAGGATGCTCCAACTGGGCCAGACTGGGGCACTCGTAAGTCCTATGACGCGTGGAATCTGGGGCCCCTAGATCACACCTAGTGCACATGCCGTCTGTCTGATAGCCAGCTCGCTTCTGGCGATCTCCATTCCAAATTGTGGCACACGTTATCCCCTCCAGGGCGCCAGCTTCCTGGTACATATCTTTCTTATGCATGCGCTTGACATTAATTTGCAACATGGTGAGGTCCCCCCCGTCCTTGAGGCAGGCTCCTTCACTGTGCAAGGAGGCTTGCTTCCACAACTGCTTCTGAACTGACTGGGCCAGGGCATCACTAATTTCGGTCACATCATCGGACACGTCGGGGTTGAAGCGCCACTGAGCACCGTCGGGGTCCTCCCAAACGTCAGGCTCGACCCCGACCCATCCCAGGGACCGAAGGGTGAGCAACAAGGCCCCCATAGGCCCCGTTACTGCTCGCCATCGGGATCGGGGCTTCAACCTAGCAAGCTTAAACTTAGTGGCCGTCCACCCCCTCCGAACCTGCTGCCTGAGGGTGGGGTTGTTGGCCCAGAAAATGAGCCACTCTTTGGCCTGGCGCTTCACGCACGCAGCCCAAGGGTCCCCCTCCCCATATATCAGCAGCATGACCATCGCGGTGCAGCGGCCCTTCTTTCCAAAACCAGCTAAATCCGCCGCCAGGGCTCTCCGCTTTCGGATTTCGGTCGGGGGGGGGCCAAAGAGAGGGCTATCGTAGGACATCTTAGCCCGCACGTTAGCATTACATAGGAGCTTGCTCTTCTTACGTCGGGCCCGTCCCAAACTAGCGAATAAACCGGCCCTGGTGGCCCGAATTTTGCCGAGTCTACTCCTTCTTGTCGCCGTTTTCCTGGATCTGCGTATCCCCATGGTGTTGTCGGTCCCCAGGTCCTTCATCTCCTTGCCTGTCTTGATGGAAACATTAAACTCGGCCAGGGACCTCTCCACCTCCAGGGCGTCCTGGGGGTTCTGGGCAAGGATGGTTGACTTGTCGGAGATCCTGAGCCTCGCCTTGAGGCATCCTCCAACCAGGACACTCGCTGCTTTCGACACCGCTGCACCTACCACGTCGTCAGGGCCCTCAACCCTCACGGTGATGTCGTCCACGAACTGTCTCAACCTCGCTATCGGGACGGCTAGATGTACTTCTTCTAGCACATGATAGAGTAGTGCTCGCGCTCCGTGGTTAGCTTTCCCGCATCCTGGTACCATCCCATTGTCAGGAACGATCAAGTCACTGTAGATCTTATTAGCCTTGACTAGCCTAGGGCAGAGGTACGACATGATGCACATGTACAGCTCTACTGGGGGGTACTCGGCTTGCGCAGCACGTACAGCTAATATACCTAAGTCTACCAAATCGTAGAACTTCTCTAAGTCCTGGAAGAACGTAGCTTGGCTGGCTTCGTCTAGATTGGCCCGTGTTTCGTCCAGAACAAGTGTTAGCAGTGCCGACTGCAACGCCGAACTCTTCCTGACGGCCGCGTCCCAGAACCCCGCTTTTCGATCACACCACTCAGTTAATCGGTGTTTGGTCATCTTACCCCAGACTCTCATCGTCATCGGCATCAGCCCTGTGGGCCGCTCTTCCCCCGCTATTTGTTTGTCCCCCTTTGGTGGTAGGGCATGCCATATCTGCATTATCTGATGTGGCCAAGTCAACTGCCTCTCACACATATTCAGGATGAGGAGGAAGGATTCCTTGCACGACGGGCTGAGCGCTCGCAACTGGTCTGGCGCCCATTGATCAGCACCAAGCCCAGTCCCCGCGTGGAAGCTGCTCAGCGCCATGTCAAGGCACTCACGCGTGAGGCAGGGCCTTTCAGCGAGCGCCTCCAGTGCCTTGCTCTTCAGGTCGCGCATGGCTTGCGGGAGCTCCTTCGTGGCGAAATCCTTGTGAGCCGCCCATCGCCGTTCCCACTGCCGTCGTCGAAGTTGAATTCCTTTCTGCGGGTCCATCTCCCACTTCCTGGTGTCTGGGTCCAAGCATCCATCACTCGTGTCGATTCGCTCCTCGGAACTCAAATAACGATGTGCTCCTTTCATCGCATTGTCTGTTGCCTTCTTGGCCCATGATCGTACTTGTGCTCGAGTGTCCCGCCAGGCCAGGGCAGCATGACGGGCTGCTCGTCGGAAAACTTCAGCTATCAGTTCTGCTTCTTCCGATGCTTCACTCTGATCTGCTCCTGTTCGGTCAAGGGGCTCACCTAGCTCAGACCTCAACGTCACGGAGGGCCCACCTGGCTCGATCAGGGTGGTGGGGGAGTCAAGGGGCTCACCTAGCTCAATCCTCATCTGCTCCTGCCCACTGTGGCCTAACCCCTCGCCGCGCAGGGGGAAGTTACCGCTGTCTGTGCTGCCATTGCTATCACGAATCCAGCGAGCTTCCTGTCCGCCCGCGCCGCTCGCTGGAGCTCCCTCCTCCTGTGGCTGGAGTGCCCAGGGCGCGGGTCGCCCAGGTGGCGACGGCGATCCAGGGCTCCCTTGCGGGGCCCTGGAGCGTTCTGACATCCAAGAACAACCAGTAGACAGTGACATCGAAGTAGAACTGCTAGCACTTCCTGTCGCTCTTGGCCCCAACCCCGTAGAGCGGGCCAGTTGGGGCGGCGTACTCCCAGTAGACGGCGTCGGGGGTGTCGAACTGCTTGCTTCCCTCGTCGCTCGTGGTCCCAACCCCGTAGAGCGGGCCAGTTGGGACGATGAACCCCCAGTCGGTGGAGCCATCGGTGTCGAGCTTCCCGCCATCAGGGCCCCTCGTGTCCCCAACCCCGTAGAGCGGGCCAGTTGGGGCTGCTCAGTAGACGGCGACATCGAAGTAGAACTGCTCGCACTCCCTGGCGCTCTTGGCCCCAACCCCGTAGAGCGGGCCAGTTGGGGCGGCGTGCTCCCAGTAGACGGCGTCGAGGGTGTCGTAGTGCTTGCTGCCCTCGTCGCTCGTGGTCCCAACTCCGTAGAGCGGGCCAGTTGGGACGATGTACCCCCAGTCGGCGGAGCCGTAGGTGTCGAGCTTCCCGCCATCAAGGTCCCTCGTGTCCCCAACCCCGTAGAGCGGGCCAATTGGGGCTGCTCAGCAGTACTTGCCATCGCACCTTCCCCCTTTGCTTCAGCAGCCTCCTCCTCCAGCTGCAGCTGCTGCAGGCTGGGCTCGTCCGCCTCCGCATCCATCTGCACGAAGGGGTCGTCCTCGCAGTCCATACTGCTGGTGGCCACTGGTGGAGCAATCTCCGTCGCCTCCTTCTGGGTGCCGCTCTCTCCGGCCTTCCGCTGCTTTTTTGACGGCTTTGGGCCCAACGGGCCCCGCAGTGACTGACAAGGCTGACCTGCTAGATACTGCGTCAAGTTGAGCAGCACCCTGCTGTCCTCCTCCTTGTCCCAGTCAGTGTCCTGCTTGCCGCCCTTGGCCTGGTCAATGAACTCGATGCGCTGACTGAGCGAGCGCATGACGTTCTCAACCAGCTTCAAGTGTTCATCCTTCTTCTGCCGCGCCTTCAGTATTGCCAACTCCCTCAGTCTGGCAGCCAAGGCCTCCCACAGATTCGCCTTCTCCCTGAGGGCCGCGTCCAAGAAGGGGTCTGTCTTCTCTTGAATGGTGACCTTGCGCAACGTGAACTTGGGATTGCATCCTCTGCGCACTTTCTCTTTTGGCTTGGCATCCGTCATGATGCACAGTGACTGCTCCGCTGCTGCTGACCACTCGCCAAAGTGGTAGGCCAGCTTGTTGGAGCCCTCAGGGTCCAGGCGATGCGCCCAGGATTCTGCCACATCATCAACTGGGTCTTGAACCGCTCGTCCTCGGGTGTCTGCCAGCGCCTGAAACCACTGCTCATCGCTGGTTGTCTCTTTCTGCTTCGTGGCATACGTCGTCTCCAGGAGATGCCCATACTCATCATGATGCAGATCTCCTGGTGTCGCTGCATTCTCATCGCGCTCTGCTGCTGCTGCCACCATCTTCTGATACTTCTCACGATCACGTTGGGCTCGCTTGAGTCCTTTCTCTTTGTGGACCGTGGTGGTGGCGATCTCGATCTTCACTGGCTGGATCGGCATCTGCACCTTGACCGAGGCGGGTCGCGAGTGCAGGCGCAGGTGGAGGCCCACGTGTGGGCTCCATGGTACATCCCTCACAGGCTTGAATTCTTTCACAAAAGGGCGAAAGTCTCGCGAAGCTATCCCGTAATCAATGAGTCTGCCTTTGCCTGTGGAACATGTGACGGTACAATCGCTTGGTATCAGCAACTCTCCCCTCAGAGCCTTCAACCATGGTGACTGCTGCATCTGCGTCGGTGTGTTGTTCCAATCTCCGAGTGCAACCCATGGCACTCCTAGGGACTTCACCACTCGTGTCAGCTGCGCCATCTTGGCGACGTTCGCTGGTCCATCTAGTCCCACACTGCAATCAAGATACACCGAGATCAAAGCCAGCGTCGCCCCTTTCAAACGCCAGAGGATGATCGAGATGTCGCGCAGTTCTTTCTGAAATACACTGTGCCCCGTGCCATCGGGCAAGTGTGCTGCCGTGACGTGGCCTGCTCTGGCAAGCCAGCACGTCCCCCCTTGAGTACCAGACTTACTCCGCATCGATGGTGTCGCAGGCGTCCACGAGAACTGTGATTGCCACCCCTTGAATCTCAGTTTCTTGATCTCCTGCTTGGCGGCCTTTGGGAGCAGGTGATGCTCTGCTAAGCCGATCATGTCAAAACTGCAGTGCTCCACGTAGTGTCGCACATTTTCCCCGTAGTGCGTGACATTGGCGAACAGCACGTCCACGTAGCCACTCTTCATCCGTGTAGGTCGTTCTTTCTTTGTGTTGACGATGGCGCTGTCAGGAGCTCGACGGTGCAACGCTGGCTGCCCCCTTGGCCCTGTCACGGAGCGCCGCTTTCTTGGCAATATACTGGTCGATCGCACTCGGGTCCGTGAAGTCAACCGCCTCTGGAGTTGCCGCTGCGGCGCTCTCGTCTGGTTCCGCAGCTGCTGCATCTGCTCCTTGGGCTTCACCTCCCGCTCCTCTGCGCCTTTTGATGGAGTGGTGCAGCGTTCGCAGCCTCTCTGCAGCCTCTCGCGCCGCTTTGCCCGCATCAGTGGCCGACTTGAGCAGGTTGCGAGCTTTCTTGTGAGCCGCTGCCGCTTCTTCGTACTGTTTCCGAGTGGGTTCATCGAGGGATGCCAATTCTTCCGTCTCCAACTCTGGGAACTCTTCTTCATGTTCGTGATGTGCCTGTTGCGCTTGCCGTGCGTCCGACTGAGGTCCTGCTGCCTTGGTCTTGCCAACCAGTTCGTCGATCTCGGACTGCGCAGACTGGCATTCATCAATGGTGGTCCTGAGCTTGGTCTGCATATCTTTGAGAGTCTGAGCCGCCTGCACCAGCTGGTTCTTGATCCGCCCCTGCTGCGCCTGGAGCTGGCGGAGCTGTTGCGCCTTCTGAGCCAGGCGCTCCACTGGTGAGGCCTCTGGTGGCGGCTTCCACGCAGCTTCCAAGTCTGGGCAGACGGCCAGGAGCTTGGTCTGGTCCTCCTGATCTCCGTCCTCCTTGGCCTTGTTGAACTTGGGGAGGAGTACCTGGAGGATCGGGTCCAGGCCAACTCCGCTTCCCTTGAGACATGATCGGAGGGGCAAGCTCGCGCCCCCCTCGGTCTCCCCCAAGTCGAACGTGACAATCGCCCTGGCTGGATCCTTCCACAAACGGCCACACTCTCGACAGCTCTCCCATCCCGTCTTCCCTGCCTTGTGCACAAACATCCAAGACCGAGGGCAAGTAGGACATACCAGATACTCATTCTTGCGGCTGCGGCTGGACGATCGCGGGCGGTCATGCTTGCCCCCCTTGGTCATCCGCAGCTGCAGCTGGTCCGATCAAACCACGCGCAACTTCCGCCGCCCTCTGGGCGCCCCTCAAGCCGCGGGTGTGCCTGGCCGCCCTGCGCTCGCAGAGCACCGACACACGGTGCGCGCGCGCGCGTGCGGGTCGGGGCCTCCCCCCAAGAAGGCCTGACCCACAATGGCTTGAGAGGGGGAAGGAGGAAGGAAGAAAAAGGAAGGAGGAAGGAGGAAGGAGGAAGGAGGAAGGAGGAAGGAGGAAGGAGGAAGGAGGACGGAGGAAGGAGGCAGGAGGCAGGAGGGGAGGAGGGAGGAGGGAGGATGGAGGAGGGAGGAGGGAGGAGAGGAGGGAGGAGGGAGGAGGGAAGGGAGGAGGGAGGAGGGAGGAGGGGGGAGGGGAGGGGAGGGAGGAGGAAGAGGAGGAGGAGGAGGAGGTGGATGAGGAGGACGAGGACGAGGAGGAGGGGGAGGAGGAGGAGGAGGAGGACGACGAGGACGAGGACGAGGACGAGGAGGAGGAGGAGGAGGAGGAGGAGGAGGATGAGGAGTGTTGCTTGAAGGGGTTAAAGCCCAACTTCAAGAGCGGCCTCTTTTCGAGCAGGGAATTGATAGCCCCCATTTGATTGCCGCCATTCAAGAGACACAACGAGGCGCCTTCTGGAGGGTATCCCAGGCACCATCTTTCACCGCACCCTGCCTCAGCTCGAGGCCAGGAACCGTTTGGGTCACCGATGTTTTCAATTTCGTTTTCAGGCGCGTCCATCTGAAAATCGAAGAAACTGTCCAAATGGATGGGACTCCCTCGGATATCCTAGGACCACTCCCTGACGGTGATCTCACTTTTGCGACACTTTTGCGACGCCCGCAGACATGGCCAGACAGTCTTTTGGAGTCTCATTGGTCGACGATAATACTCAATCGTTTATCACCCAATCTGCGTCGCAACTGCTGGACAAGGCTCGAGAAACTGTTCGAATAGTCTTCCTTGCCTACTGTGAGCTTGGCTTCTTACCCAATGCCAAAACAACCAAGTTGCTTCTTGCATTCAGGGGGAAAGGCTGCTGTGCAGCCCGCCTCAAGGAAGACGGTACGCCACACAATACAGTACGTCTCGACGATTACGATTTTGAGGTTGATATTGTGGCTGATCACAGGGTCCTGGGATCACATTTGGCAAGCAATGGCAGCATGATAGCAATGGTCACGACCAGATGTCAAGCTTCAGGTGCTGTGCTGTCCCCCATCCGCAAAACCGTGGCCCCTAGGACCATGCTGCCTGTTCGCCCCAGAATCATTTATGCTGGGGCCCTTGCGAGCTCTGTTTTATTCTACAACTGCTGTACGTGGTTGCAGTTCACCTCTGGATTAGAGTCCAAAGTCAGGCTAGGTCATGAAAGGATCTATCGAGCAGCTTTAGGTCCATCCAGAGGGAACAACACCGAACAACATGACTCGTACGCCGACATCATGCTGCAGGTATCCAGGCTCCCACACCACGTCCTCCTCAACTTGAGCCGCTTGCGTTTCCTCGCCCGACTCTTGGTGCATGGGCCCCCTCTCCTCCGGGTTCGCCTCCAATACCTATCCCACCCCCCCGCTGGTTGGGTGGCACTGCTGGAGCAGGACATTGCATGGCTAGTCTCTTTTCTGGAACCCAAGGATTGTCCTGGGGATGTTTCTCTTGCTGCCTGGGTCTACAGAGTTCGGGATGGGCCAAAAAGTTTCGCCAGGCTTGTTAATATTACAGCTCTTACAGCGTTGCGCTACTGGGTTGATTGCTACCACCTACAGGCCCGGGAGAGGAAGTTCGAGCAGCATGCAAAAGGAACCTCTCTAGCCGTTCGGCTTCCGCCCGCACCGGTCGACGCATGTCCTGAGTGTACGGCACACTTTGGAACCCCTAGGGATTTTACAGCCCACGTTGGCAAAATGCACCCACCACCCACTTCTCCCAAGACCTTCATTGTGGGGATTCTGTGTCTCGTGTGTTGTTTTGATTTTCACGCGCCTGGGAGGCTTCACAAACATTTACACCGCTCTAAAAGCTGTCTGCGTGCCTGGAGTGCCACCGGTCGGCGTGCTAATTCTGACGATGTGGCAGAAAACATGGACAATGTTAAAAGACGGGCGACGTTTAACAGGAAGAAGCGTGGACACCAAGATCATCTTGCTACTGCGCCCCCAAGGAGAGCGCAGCGCGCTGCCCCAGGCACGGGAGCACCTGTTGCTTCCATTCCCCTGCCCGACCCTGTAGTGATTCACATCCCAAAAGGTGAGTGTCGTCCAGTGAGACCCCCGCCACGTCATACATGTTCGTGCTTCACCTCTGCTCTGGGCCCAGGAGGCCAGGTGACATCCAGTCCTGTGTTGAAGAAATCATGCTTGACTTTCCAGGGCAGTTTTTCGTTCTCAGCATTGACGTCATCAGTGATAAAAAACGGAGACCTCACAAGGGAAGGAGCTATCATATTATGGACGCGATTGCTTCGAGCAGGATTTGTTGCAGCGATTATTGCAGGCCCTCCCTGCGAGACATGGTCTATTGCTCGCTTCCGACCTCCGTTGCCGCGTGCGGATGGTAGCATCACCAGGCACCCACCCAGACCCCTGCGCATGAGAGACCAACTTTGGGGTCTCAAAACCATTAACATGCGGGGGCGTGCACAGGCTGACTTAGGAAACCGTCTCCTACGTTCCACTCTTCAGTTTGCGGTCCTCTGCTGGCGCTTAGGGGTTCCTTTCATCATGGAGCGCCCTGCCACCCCTTGGGCTCCTCCATCCTGGTCCCCCCCGCAAGTTCAGAGGCTCCTTGAACAACTTAATGTTGAGAAGAGGCTCATTCATCAGTGTGCCTTTGGTGCTGAAAACCGTAAACCTACGGAGCTGCTTTGCATTCACATGCTTGCCCTCGGGGCTGCGCTCGATGCCAGAGTAAGCGGAGTCTTATGCTCGCACCCTCGTGGGCACAATGTGCCCGAAGGTGAGGACTCCCAAGGGCACTGGAGGACCGCGGCGGCCAAGACTTATCCCGAGGGACTCTGCAAGGTGCTCGCTCAAGGGGCCACTCAAGAGGCTTGGAGGAAGTACCCGTGGATCTTTGAGGCACCCTTGGCCCCCTTGCCAAAGGGGCGTATGCGTCGCAAGGCCCCCAAGTGCACCTTAGGAAGGGTCAAGGGACCCCTGCTCTTCGCTGGGGCTCATATGGATCTCCGGGGGCTTGAAGGGCTCGAATGGACCCTTGCTGATGAAAAAGAACTACGACAACAACTCTCGTTGGATATTGTGACGGACTGCTGGATACCACATTCACTACGACAATATCACTCTCCGCTTGATCCGTACGCTACCGACGTCACCATTCGCGGCATGGATTGCATGATACATAATCAGGTGCGAGACCGAAGGAGATAAGGGCTTTCTATCTTTCCTGCCTTTGCACTCCTCGATCCTCGCGATGCTGCCATTTTTTCATATCTCACAAGTCTCCCAGAGAGACACACCTCCCTTTTAGTGCTCATATATCTTCCGCACTCCTCCTCCTCCTCCTCTCACACTGTGATTGTGTTTGTGCTGAGGTGAAGGACTGTGTTGGGAAGGCAATGCCGTGCCCAAGGGCCCCGCCCGTGTACGCCCACTTTAAAAAGTAGTACCAGCTCAGTGTGCCTCCAGCAAGAGACACTCGGCTATGTCAGTGACCATGCCCACATGAGTGAAGGCTATCCTTTTCCAATTGTCAGTTTTGTCTTAATTCCACTCTCGTGCGCCCAAGCCAGCAACTCCTGTTGCACTTTCACTGCTGTGTTGTTGGGGGAAGCTAGGGAGGGAGAAGGCGCTTCGCAACGTGCGTTGTCTGCGCCGGACATTGAAGGGCTGAGCATGTTTAGAGGGACCTCAGGTGCATTTGTCGTCGGCCGCTGCCGCCGCCGTCGCCTGTTTTTGTCGTTATGTCCTGATCCCGCTCTATCTCGCCCTATTCTCATCTGTGGCTTCAATCACCCGCCATAGCGCCGAGAAGAAGAGGGGGGGGAGGAGGAGGGGGGGGGAGGAGGAG